>CM035163.1:34691756-35175802 GCA_020205615.1 Panax quinquefolius
TATTTTAAAACATTTGTTATAAAAATATTTGTTATAAATTATTTTTATAAAAACATTTATTAAAAACATTTTTTTTATAACAAATGTTTTTATTTTTGTTATAAAATATGTTATAAAAACATTTGTAACAAATATTTTTTTTTACAAGCCGTAAGAGCTTGTTATAAAAACATTTGTTATAAAACATTTGTTAAAAACATTTTTTTTATAACAAATGTTTTTATTTTTGTTATAAAATATGTTATAAAAACATTTGTTAAAAACATTTTTTTTTTTTTAGTAAAGAGCTTGTTACAATTTAGGATATTTTTTTTTTTTTTATAAAGTAGTAAGAGCTTGTTACAGTTTAGGATTTTTTTTTTTTTTTTTTTTTTTTTTATGTAGTAAGAGCTTGTTACGGTTTGATTTTTTTTTTTTTTATATGTCGTAAGAGCTTGTTACGGTTTAGGATTTTTTTTTTTTTTTTTTTTATGTCGTAAGAGCTTATTACGATTTAGGATTTTTTTTTTTTTTATATATCTGGTAAATGTCTGCATGTCTGGGTTGTATTATTAATATTAAAGTTGGTTTTAGTTAAACAAACCCGACAACATGTTGACTATGGTGGGGTCCTCATATTAAAATAAAAGCCGATTACAAGTTATTACGGTGGGTATATTCATGTTTCAATCTCGACCTTCAATAAGTTTATCAACGGTCCAAAGGGGGTGTTGATCTTTGTACCCATAGCAGATTCTTTATGGAAGGCTCAATATATATATATATATATATATATATATAATGTGTGTAAGTGCAAAGTATAAATAAAGCAGGTGTGTGTGTGCAAGTGACTATCTTTTTGGGACAAAACTTATTATCACCTGCTGAAATTTTCGTGGACTGCTGAAATTATGATATGGCTTAGTCATTTGACTGAATTTAATGCCTAGGTTGATGAAAATAGAAGGAACTTTTTTTCTTGGGCTGTGATTTAAATTGGAAATCCGCGTGAAATACTTTGACTGCTTCATCCGAACCATTAAAATAAAATTGAAGCAATCTTATTCATTGATTTAAAAAACAAATTTCAAAATTACCATATTGCCCTCGACCTCAAAATTTTATAAATAGGGAGTCTTTCATTCATTTTGTTTTTGCCAATTCAAGTGAAAAGAAAAGCTTATTCTCCTTGCCTACATACTCTCTCTAAAGCTTTATATCTCTTCTTACAAAAGTTTTGATTATTTGAGAAGAGGAAATTGGTCTAAGTAATTGAGATAAGTCATTTGATCTAACCTAGTTGAATTATTTTTTACTTGTTTTAAATTTATAGATATACGAATATAAATTGTTATACACAATTTTATATATCCATATTTCATCTATTTATCAAATAAAAAGTTATACTTAGACGCCAAAAGGCTACGGAGATATTCCTCTACGGAGAGGAAATCGAACCGTACGATTCCTTATAGTACTAAGTAAATTTTTAGTGATATTATTTAAATAAATATTGTAAAATAGATATACACTTGATAGTTCAAAACGACACTGAGATATTCTTCCAAAAAGAGTGAATCATCCAAACTGGATTTGAAAATCTAAAGTGATTTATTCAACATATTTATATAAATATCAATTGTGAAAATATAAATTCTGTCACACTTAGACACCGAAAGGCTACGGAGATATTCCTCTTAAGTGAGGGAATCGAACCGTACGATTCCTTATAGTACTAAGTGGCTTTATTTATAAATCACATATAGATAAAATATTATTATATATTATCTGATTTAAACAAATATATTTTTTATATCAAGTAATGCTTAACTAATTAAATTGTTATACTTGATAATCATTGCTTAAATTGATTTATTCAGTTATTCACAAGTATTTGAACACAAAGTCATGCACATAATACTTGGTAGAGAATATACGAGAAACAAGTCTTTTTAATCCATAGAAAAACATCTTTTTATAAAGAATAAACAATTCTTTATAAAATTGTATTAAAATTATTTATCCGCTTATATCTGAAGCATCTTTGAGTAAAATCTAAAATTTACTTATTTTCTTATTCAAGAAGCACATTTTACACAAAATATAAAAGTAATTTATACTTTTATAATGGTGCATAATTTTACATATTTTCTTACACAGAAGCATTATTTAATCTAAGCTCAAATTATTATCTGCTTACAAAGAAGCATATTGTCTCAAGTATAAAAGTCTTTGAACTTTTATAAGTATATTTGCTCTTTAATTGATATCTGCTTATTTGAGAAGTATCAATCTGTACTAAATCTTATCTGCTTATTTTAGAAGCAAATTGTTGTAAAATCTTTTGTAAAAAGAAAAGGGCAGAGTTTGTTTATTTTAAGTACCTGTGAGAAAGATAAGAAATTCTTCGATCAAGACCAAAGTCATAGAGAGGTCAGTTGGGAGTTGGGTCTCTAGTGAACTTGTGAGGTGAGGAAAAGGTTGTTGTTTTAAGATCAGATCATAAAATAGAACTGTACTCAAAAGAAGGAACAACTAAGCTTGAAGAGGAAGCTGGGAGCTTGCTGTCCAAGATAGATTAGTTAAAAATAGTTGGAAGTTTGTCTATAAAACTTTGTAAAGGCGTCTTCGCCTGTTAAAAGAGTATTTATTACTGATAGTAATAGGATCTCAAGTTCTAAATAAGAACTTGAGACTGGACGTAGCAATATACTAGGAGTGTATGTGTGAACCAGATAAATCTATGTGTATTGTGTGATTGAATTTTTACTGTCTTACATATTTATTTCTAACACTAAAAATTAATTATCCAAAAATTCAAAAAGGCCTAACATAATTTTTAACCTGTAATAATCTATTCAACCCCCCTTCTAGATTATTATTGGACTTTCAATTGGTGTCAAAGCGATGCTATTTAACTTGTTTGTTGAGTAAATACAGGCATATCTAAGACTAGATCCATGGCCTACAATGCTACTGGTTGCGGAGAAGGACAATCAATGTCCAGACCTCCACTATTTGATGGTACCAACTTTGCCACCTGAAAAAATAGATTCAAAATCTATGCCAATTCACAAGGAATCAAAATTTGGTGTGCCATAGAAGGAGATGTAAAAGTTCCAACAAAAATTCAAGAGAAAAGACTATAGAGAAAGATATCTATGAATTCACCACTGAAGAGGAATAGACTATGAATATAGCCTCTTGAGTTGAACAAGTGTTAACAAGTGCTTTGATTAAAAAAGAGTACAAAAGAGTTAGCAACTATAAAAATGCAAAAGAAATTTAAAAATAATTGATTGTAACCTTTGAAGGTACCAATCATATCAAAAAAACCAGAAAAGATGTGCTAATCTAAGAATATGAAAGCTTCAAGCTAGCTTGAAGAAGGAGAAAAGATCATTGATATGGAAACACGTTTTTCCAGAATCATTGATGAGCTAAAGAAATTGGGAGACATACACTATAAATGAGAAAAGTAGAAGAATTCTCAAAACTCTTCCATCCATCTGAAAAATGAGCAATCATGGAAATGCAAGATCTAACCACATATCCTATGGATAATCTCATTGGAAATATTTGTGCCCATGAAGCCAACATGCTAGTCGAAAAAGTCAGATTAGACATAGATCTCAAAAAGAAAGGAATCGCTTTTAAAGCCCTTCTAGTAGACCAAGAAAGCGACGATGCAGAACTAAATGAAGAACTCCTAAGTCTAAACAATAATGAAGTTGCTCTATTATCTAGCCAACTCAGGAGAGTGATTCAAAGCAAGGCAAGAAAATATGGCAAAGGCTTTATGAAGACAAACAATAACTTCAACAACTTCAAGAGCAAACAAATATTCAAACCAAAGACACAAGGAGGGAATTTCAAAGAAAATAACAAAAACTTCAGAAATATCAACTCAAATGAAAATTCAAACACGTGCTTTGAATGCAAATTGCCTGGACATTTCAAAAAGGATTGTCCAAAACTAGTCAACAACAAAGTTCTAGTAGCTGAGGAAGGATGGGATCTAAGTGACGAGGAAGAAATTGCTGAACAAATCGAAGAAATTACAAATCTTTGTTTGATGATAGACAATGACTCATCATAAGATCTGAGGTATGTCTTGTAGCTGATCTAAATAAAAGCAAATGGTATCTCGATAGCGGTTGTTCAAGACATATGACTGGTGACAAATCAAAATTGAAAAATCTACAAGCTACAGACTTTGGTGAAGTAAATTTCGGAGATAAAATAAAGGTGAAATAATTGGAGTTGGAAGCATTGGTAATAACCACATAACTATATATCTCTAACATTCAGTTAGTCACATGACTCAGGTATAATATTCTCTCTATCAGTCAACAATGTGATAGTGGTTTTAAAATATAAGTTTAGTACACATAAATGTTCTATATTTGATCAAACTGGTAAATTAATTTTAGTATGTCCTAGATATCAAAATGTGTATACATGTGACTTAGACACATATTCTCATCTAGATAACATTTGTCTTGTATCTGCAAATGAGGATCCTTGGCTGTGGCATCATAGACTAGGACATATCAACATGAAACTTATAAATATCATTTCTTCTAAAGAACACATTTGTGGTCTCCAAAAAATAAAATTCTTAAAAGATCACATTTGTGAAGCTTGTGAACTGGGAAAACAAATTCATGCATCGCATAAACCTAAACTTACTGTGTCAACCTCTAGACCCTTAGAACTTTTACATATGGACCATGTAGGACCAATTCCTAAACATATCATGGGTAGTGATGTATACATTCTAGTTTTGGTTGATGACTATTCACGATTTACATGGGTTAATTTTCTTAAATTTAAAAATGAGGATACTAACTCTTTCTCTGCCTTGTGTAAGAAAATTCAGAATCAACAGGGAAGTTCTATTGTCTATATTCGATCTGATCATGGAAGAGAATTTGACAATTCTGATTTTATTATGTTTTGTGATGAGAACGGTATAAGTCATAACTTCTCTTCCCCGTATACACCACAGTTAAATGGTGTAGTTGAAAGGAAAAGTTGAACTTTGTAAGAAATGGCTAATACCATGTTAAATGAATATCGTCTTCCAAAATATTTTGAGGCTGAGGCTATGGCAACATCATGTTACATTTTAAACAAAGTTTTACTAAGACCTATTTGGCTCAAAACTCCCTATGAGCTTTATTATAAAAGAACTCCAAAAATAAACTATTTTCTTGTTTTTGGGAGCAAATATTTTATTCTAAATACCAAGGGACATTTATTGAAATTTGATCCCAAATCTGATGAAGGAATATTTCTTGGATACTCTCTTAATAGTAAAGTATACAGAGTCTTTAACAAAAGAAGTCAAGTTGTGGAAGAGTCAATGAATGTAACTTTTGATGAAACTCAGCCTCCTCCAAAATATAAAGAGTTAGTTGACAATGATGGTGTCATTGAAGATATTCTCAGAAATATGAAAGAACCAAAACTAGATGCATCTCCACCTATTGATGAGAATCCCTATGAGATCCCAAATTTTATGAAATGAAAGTATTCAATTTTCTTATAATTATTATTTTATTTAGTAAATGGTTAAATTGAGAAAGGGTTAAAGTTAAGGGTGATATGTGAAAATTTTACAAAGTAAGCAAGTTGATATAAAATATTCGTTGTGTCGGGAAATATTTGATTGGTCGGGGAATATTCGTACGACGACATAATCATTGGTGGACCCCACAACGGAAGTATTGTCGTAGTTAGAAAACAACAGAAATATCTTTTTATAAAAATAACGGCTAAAGTTTTACCGTTAAACTGTTGAACTACCCGGTAATAAAAGTACAGTAATACGCGTTGTTGCATAGTAGCACACGGTATTAATTATTGATGCTTACGTGAGAAGTCACTCAGTTTTATTCAATTATTATCATAATATTTTATATTATTAAATCAATAATTGAGATGACAAGTTGTTCATATTATTATTTGCATTATTGACGATGTCTAGAAAGTTCTGTCGAGGAGAGGTTTGGTCACCTAATTGCGTGAAAATAGGGAGAAATCCTTATTGGAAAGCCCCCTCTTTCCTGGGAACGATCTGGTTGTTAATATTGTGAGTTATAATATTAATGATGAATGTTATTAAAAATTTAATTTGAGCTCGGAGTTGAATTTGGAGACGCGGACGTGATATTTGAGTCTGAAATGATGAAAACAGTAAAAATAGACTATAAATATAAAATTTACCGGGGTTGACTTTTTGGTTAAAAAGTCAATAGTTAACTTTTCCAGAAAAAGTCAAACTTCAAAAATTCAAAAATGAAAGTGTTGATAAAAATAATTCCATTGTGTTGGGATTATTAGTGTTAGTGGAAATCGACATCTATTTCGATAATAATGGATGTCTGGAGGTTATATTGATCAATTGGGTAATTAATCGGATAAATGAGCAATTAATTGCTATTAATTCACATGCTTATAACTATTTGTTCACATGTGTGTACTATTGATTCACATGCATGTACTATTAGGGGAGGTGGTGCAAGATTGATAATACTTGCATGACTAAATTAAAAATGGAGGTATAGATGAAAGTACTATACTGTAATTATTTTTTTTCACATGTATAGAACTATTGATTCATATGATTGTACTATTGATTCATATGATGTACTATTAGGGGAGATGGTGCAAGTTTGATAATACTTGCAGGACTAAATTAAAAAGTAATAAAAAGATGAAGGTATTATACTGTAATATTTTGAGTCCCAAAACGTGCAATTATCGAAACTATATTTTCATATAAATAGAAGCTCATTTTTCCTTCATTCTCACCAATTCACTAAGACTCACAAGAGCAATTATAGAGAGAGAAGCTATAGAGAGAAAGAAGAAGAGAAGTATGTTACTTCACTATTCTAGTATCCAGTCTTCTTCTGAGGTAAATGGTATTATTTATTTCGTATTCATGAAGAGAGTTATTTTCTTTCAATACTCGTAAGGGTTGTTATTCCATTCTTTATTATTCTGTTAGAATAACCTATCTACGCGGACTACCGCATGCATGGTGAAATTCTTCTGTTATTTCATTCTTTATTATTATGTTGGAATAACATGTCTACGCGGACTACCGCATGCATGGTGAAATTCTTGTGTTATTTCATTCTTTATTATTATATTAGAATAACCTGTCTACGCGGACAACCGCATACATGGTAAAATTCTTCTGTTATTCCATTCTTTATTATTCTGTTGGAATAACCTGTCTATGCGAACTATCGCATGCATGGTGAATGACCCTTTATATTCATTCTTTATTAAATTATGGAAATGATCTGTCTACGTGGATTATCGCATGACGGGTGAAAATCAATTTGCATTATCGTATATTTTATTATATTCGTATGCAATATAATTTCTTTTGTACTCGTCATGGAATATCGTTTTTTTTTGTATTTTCCTTTTATGAGTACTATTTACGAAGTACTATTCATGTATACGGTACTATTTACAAATACGAGTTACTATTCACGAGTTATTATTCACGAGTTACTATTCACGAGTTATTATTCACGAGTTACTATTCACGGGGTACTATTCACGACAAAATTGGTTTCTTTTTCTGACCAAATTATCGTTGATTTATGAATCTTACTCTTGAAATTAAATCCATGTTTTGATCAGTGTTTATTATCATATATATAATTTTTATAATCTCGATGATGAAATTTCTCTTTGACTTAAGTGTAAAGATGTGTAGATTATTGGTATGATCGTGACTATGATTTCTCTTTGGCCAGTAGTGCAAAGATGAATTGTTGACTGGTATGATCATGACCATTAAATTTATAATTGAATATCTTTAGCTTAAGTGAAAAGGTGAATTAATCAACATGGTTATAATTATTTTTTATATAAATTCTGAAATGATTATATATTTCTTTGAGATATTAATATCTTTGGCTCGTAGTGCAAAGATGACCTGTTGTTGAATATCTTTGGCCTATAGTGCAAAGATGAATTGTTGTTAAATATCTTTTGTCGTAGTGCAAAGATGACCTGTTGTTGAATATCTTTGGTCTATAATGCAAAGATGAACTGTTGATGAATATCTTTGGCCCGTAGTGCAAAGATGAATTTATTAGTATGATTATGAACAGGAACTGTAATTTGGTATAACCATGAACTTTGATGTTTTAGGTAAAGACAGGTGATGAAAATTATCTTCGTCCTGGGTGCGAAGAGGAATTTAGAATCACAATTATGATTATAAGTTATTCACATGATTGTGGACAGGAACTATTGATTGATGTTACAGGGATAAAACATTGTTGGTGAACTTTTAACGTGGAGAAGATAATAGACTTTATGGTCTATTTGACTCTTCTAATGGATTGCTCGTTCCGCTACCACTATGGTTGAAAAGTTTTATCATCTACCATATGTTCTAAATCTCTGATTTATTACTGAGGAATGCTATTGATAAATTAATTATATTTAGTCATGATATTCTTTACTGGGCTAGTTGTGCTCACTCTTTTGCTTCAAAATTCCTTCCAGGTAATAAGAGTGTAGCTGGGTCGAGCGTGGGTAACAAGGGAATAGAACGATGGTCTATAGTTGTTGAAGTTTCCCCTAAAACAGGTGAGGTGAACCCAACTTTGGAAGGGTGTTTTGCCACTATCATACAAGATGTCTAATGACAGACGACTTCGTGTTATCATAAGACAGGGTTGTGTACATGCAGTTGCTGATTATATCTATGAGCACTACCTATATAATCTTGGAGTTTGGTTGAAATATAATTCTCAATTGGAGATAATGGAGATAATTATATGTCAAGAGAAGACTCACCATTGGAAAGAACATGACAGTAATCTTCTCGTTGTTCTTTGGGGTCTATTGAGTCAACCAAGGATAATTCTTGAGTCGTATATGATATCTATCATAACTTAGATCATGGCCTCCCATACTGAAGGTTTCCTTGAGCATTTTCCAAAGATTTTAATTTCTAAAATAGTTATTGACTGTACTTTTATGTAAAGTACCATTGTAAGGTGTTGTGGTCGAGGCACCATGAGAGTTACATATATTTGTATTAAAATTCAGAGCTTATGTGTTGTCGTACTCTGTACAACAGTTCAACAATTGTATAAATGAAGTTTGTATTTGATTTCTGTAGTGTGATATCTAGCGACTCAAGATGGGTCATGTGGACCTATTTTGGGGAAGTCACAAATGGTATCAGAGCTTAGGGATATGGTCGCTGGCGGAGATATGAGTCTAGAACTAGGAGGGGAGAGACGAGTAATATACTTCGCTAGTGTGTAACTTACCTAAGCTGAAATTGTTTACTTGATAAGTTGATAAGTTGACAAATTGTGATATGTCAATTAACCTTTGTTTTGAAGATATATTCTAGAATGATATCTGAAATACAAGAGACGAGCAGTGGGAAAATCATAATACAAAGGAAATAATCGGGAAGGTACAATCCAAAAAGAAAGCAAGGTAATATTCTCATCTCTTTGAACTACCAGGTACATAAATTTCGAGTGAAAAATTTCATAAGGAAGGGAGATTGTGAGATCCCGAATTTTATGAAATGAAAGTATTCAATTTTCTTATAATTATTATTTTATTTAGTAAATGGTTAAATTGAGAAAGGGTTAAAGTTAAGGGTGATATGTGAAAATTTTGCAAAGTAAGCAAGTTGATATAAAATATTCATTGTGTCGTGGAATATTCGATTGGTTGGGGAATATTCGTTTTAAAAGAAAATATTTGTACGACGGCATAATCATTGGTGGACCCCACAACGGAAGTATTGTCGTAGTTAGAAAGCGACAGAAATATCTTTTTATAAAAATAACGACGAAAGTTTTACCGTTAAACTGTTGAACTACCATTAGTAGTAGTAAAAGTACGATGTCTGGCGTGGTTGCATAGTAGTAGCATTACGGTATTGATTATTGATGCTTACGTGAGAAGTCACTCAGTTTTATTTAATTATTGTCACAATATTTTATATTATTAAATCAATAATTGAGATGATAAGTTATTCATATTATTATTTGCATTATTGACGATATCTAGAAAGCTATGTCGAGGAGAGGTTTGGTCACTTAATTGTGCGCCAATAGGGAGAAATCCTTATCGGAAAGCCCCCTCTTTCCTGGGAATGATCTGGTTGTTAATATTGTGAGTTATAATATTAATGATGAATGTTATTAAAAATCAAATTTGAGCTCGAAGTTGAATTTGGAGACGCGGACGTGATATTTGAGTCTGGAATGATGAAATCAGTGAAAATAGACTATAAACACAAAATTTATCGGGGTTGACTTTTTGGTCAAAAAGTCAACAGTTGACTTTTTTCGAAAAAAGTCAAACTTTGAAAATTCAAAAATGAAAATGTTGATAAAAATATTTCCATTGTGTTGGGATTATTAGTGTTAGTGGAAATCGACATCTATTTCGATAATAATGGATGTCTAGAGGTTATATTGACCAATTGGGTAATTAATCGGATAAATAAGCAATTAATTGCTATTAATTCACATGCTTATAACTATTTGTTCACATGTGTGTACTATTGATTCATATGCATGTACTATTAGGGGAGGTGGTGCAAGATTGATAATACTTGCATGACTAAATTAAAAATAGAGGTATAGATGAAGATAATATACTGTAATTATTTTTTTTCACATGTATAGAATTATTGATTCACATGATTGTACTATTCATTCACATGATGTACTATTAGGGGAGGTGGTGCAAGTTTGATAATACTTGCAGGACTAAATTAAAAATGTAGGAAAAGACGAAGGTATTATACTGTAATATTTTGAGCCCCAACACGTGCAATTATCGAAACTATGTTTTCCTATAAATAGAAGCTCATTCTTCCTTCATTCTCACCAATTCACTAAGACTCACAAGAGCAATTATAGTGAGAGAAGCTATAGAGAGAAAGAAGAAGAGAAGTCTGCTACTTCACTATTGTAGTATCCAGTCTTCTTCTGAGGTAAAGGGTATTATTTCTTTCGTATTCATGAAGAGAGTTATTTTCTTTCAATACTCGTAAGGGTTGTTATTCTATTTTTTATTATTCTGTTGGAATAACTTGTCTACGCGGACTACCGTATGCATGGTGAAATTCTTCTGTTATTCCATTCTTTATTATTCTGTTGGAATAACATGTGTACGTGGACTACCGCATGCATGGTGAAAGACCTTTCATATTCATTCTTTATTAAATTGTGGAAATGATCAGTCTACATGGATTACCGCATGGTGGGTGAAAATCCATTTGCAGTATCGTATATTCTATTATATTCATATGAAATATCATTTCTTTTGTACTCGTCATGGAATATAAATTTTTTTGTATTTTCCTTTTATGAGTACTATTCACGGAGTACTATTCATGGGTACTATTCACGTATACGGTACTATTTACGAATATGAGTTACTATTCACGAGTTAATATTCATGAGTTACTGTGACACCTCCAAATCCGGTACTTCTATTTCCACAGGATTTGGTGTTCATTGTACAAACATCATCTATCTATCTACCCATAAATAAATGCAAACCATGCAATAGATAGAAATAAATAATAAATCTCTCCCCTTATGGGGTTACATCAACTACATCATAAATAAATCTCAGGTTACTCTAACCTTAAAACATTTGTGCGGAAACATAACCAAATAAGTCTTAGTAACATCAATTCTAATACAGAATCACAATAAAACAATAGTCTTCATTACTTGCTAAGCTTGCCATTGCCCTTACTAGTGGAAGGTTCGTCTACTCTTTCGTTCTTAACTGCTATGTTATTATTACGCAAGAGTGATCACGATTGCCCACAAGTATAATAGTATAACAATATAACAAAATAATAACATGCGAGAGAAATAATACTTCGGATATAAAAGCTCATCTTTTGAATCAAGAATGAATAACAAGAATCAAAAGAATTTCTGAGGGTCATAAGACCTTGAACTATATCCTAGGTTGTCAAGTGTGTTTTACTCGAAACCTTTAATGATCGTAAGACTATGGACTCTTCTTCTCGCACTTGGGGGATCAAACCTTTAGTACCATATCATGCATAATAATATCTTAACGCTAATGTCGTAAATAATCCCCTATCTGAGGTGTTCATCTCGATTTGACATTCGAGTCCGTACAAAGGAAGTTTGGTTTGGATAATTCATCAAGGATTCGAAAATTTAGAACGCTCATCAACTATGGACTAGTCGAATCAATAAGGGTTCGCTAGTCTAACAAGGTTTAATAAAGAAACGAATATTTAACTTGAATAACATCTCAAAAGGTATACTGATAGAATAATTATTGTATAACAACATCATGCTTCAAGATTAATAAACTTTAATATACAAGACGAAGCTTGATCAATAATAATGAGAACTTGCTCAATATCGAAAGATGAATTAATCAACTTATATAACGATAACAAGTAGGGTTAGAAAACTTGCTCAACGAAAGTTTAGGGTAAGAAACTTGCTCAACGTAAATGTAGAGTTAGAAAAACTTGCTCAATGTAACAAGATAAGGTTTAGAAACTTGCCTCGTGCGTAGATTACACGTTAATAAAACTCGTTCTTTGATTTAAATCCTACATATCATTCATGTTCACAACACCAATCAATTATCATGTAATAAACATCACAAGTTTATTCTTTGTCTAACTCGAGTTCATGACTATACTTAGTCAATTACTACACTTATTGTCAAAAATTAAGACTTCACAAACAATAAGGTAACTATGCATTTGATCATTTAGTCCACACGTAATTGTGTTATGGACATGTTAAGAATTTATTTTAACATCTCATTATAGGTCTAACAAGTCTTTAAAATCATTAGACTAAGTTCTTTATCACATTTCCATACTTGTAAACTTTTAAAACTCATTTTCGACCCGTTCTGCTAAGTAGTATTGCAGCTGAGCTTTTATACTATGTCTTGCATCATGGCATGGTGGTAGTGACTATCATGCTATGAATGTGGTATTTGTGTATGTGATGGCGATCTTGACGTGAAATGAAAGCGGAATCAGCCATGCCTGAAACCCCAGAACTACTGAATTTCGATTCATGACGAACACGTAATTCAAATGAAAACAACACATCCTAAACACTAATTTCACCAAATTATACATACCCACATGTTAAAATTCATACATAATCATTACTTAACATCTATGGAGTGGTTTTAATCCATTAAAACACATAATCACAGGATTAAAACATGAAAATTGGACTGTTCTTGATGTTCTTGAAAGTTTTGAACATAAATTCTAAAATTCATCGCCATAGATTCGTTATAAGACCAAATCCAACCATTCAAATTTCGTTTTGTTCATTTTATCATGCATAATCATATACAAGTGGAAATTTTGCAAAACCATTTATGTTTGACATACTAAAAACACGTATAAGGCCATATGGCCATATAACATACTCTGAAATCATTTACTGTATAATTTCATGAAACTGAAGATATGGAAACCCATATAATATATATAAAACATTCTATGATGTTACATATTAACACATAATCACATAATTGTTACCCTTTCCAACTACAGAAACTTTACAGAAAACTTAGGCCATATTCATGAAAACTTAAAAAAAACGTAAAATAGGAATTTGGGTTGAAGAGGATTACCCAAGCATAGATGAACAAGGATGACAATTCTCTCTACTACAATCACAATACTCACAATCTTTCTCAAAAATTTCTCAAACTCTCTCTGTATTTCTCTCTGTTAAGCTCTCTAGACTTAGGCAAATAATGAAGAAAAAAGAAGACGTCTGATAAAAAGAGATGAACTGACGCGCATTGGTGGTCAATTACCCAGTCATGGGTTAACTGCCTCCAACTTCCCTTAGTGCCATGTTTGGCTAACATAAAGGGTTTTAAAACCATTTAATTTAATAAATCATTATCATATAGTTTAAATAATGTCACATCCATATAAAATAAATCTAATATCTTATTTAATTTACTTTAAATAAAATATAATAATTTCTCACATAGTCACATAATTCAAATTCTCATTTAATAATGTCAAATTATTAAATCTCTAATTAATAATTAAATTAATTAAAATAACATAGGCTTATTAAATATTTCTTTTAATTCAATAAGCTCACATAATCACATACTTAGAATAATAAAAATTCTCCACATTAATTTAATAAAGGTAACACATATAATTAAATTAATCTATCACAACTTCATCAATTAATTATTTAATCTAATAATTAATTCATCGAAAAATATTTATTCAATCAGATAAATATTAAAAATTAAATTACAAAATTACGGTTGTCACAGTTACTATTCATGAGTTACTATTCACAAGTTACTATCCATGAGTTACTATTCACGGGGTACTATTTACGACAAAATTAGTTTCTTTTTCTGACCAAATTATCGTTAATTTATGAATCTTACTCTTGAAATTAAATCCATGTTTTGATCATATTGTTTTTATTATCATATATAACATTTTTATAATCCTAGTGATGAAATTTCTCTTTGACTCAAGTGTAAAGATGGGTAGATTATTGGTATGATTGTGACTATGGGTTCTCTTTGGCCAGTAGTGCAAAGATGAATTGTTGACTGGTATGATCATGACCATTGAATTTATAATTGAATATCTTTAGCTTAAGTGAAAAGGTGAATTAATCAACATGGTTATAATTATTTTTTATATAAATTCTGAAATGATTATATATTTCTTTGAGATATTAATATCTTTGGCCCGTAGTGCAAAGATGACCTGTTGTTAAATATCTTTGGCCTGTAGTGCAAAGATGAATTGTTGTTGAATATCTTTGGCCATAGTGCAAAGATTACCTATTGTTGAATATCTTTGGCCTGTAGTGCAAAGAAGAACTGTTGATGAATATCTTTGGCCCGTAGTGGAAAGATGAATTTATTAGTATGATTATGAGCAGGAACTTTGATTTGGTATAACCATGATCTTTGATGTTTTAGGTAAAGATAGGTGATGAAAATTATCTTCGTCCTGGGTACGAATAGGAATTTAGAATCATAATTATGATTATGAGTTATTCACATGATTGTGGGTGAGGCTGTTGATTGATGTTCTGAGGATAAAACATTGTTGGTGGACTTTTAACGTGGAGAAGATAATAGACTTTATGGTCTATTTGACTCTTCTAATGGATTGCTCGTTCCGCTGCCACTATGGTTGAAAAGTTTTATCATCTCTCATATGTTCTAAATCTCTGATTTATTACTGAGGAAGGCTATTGATAAATTAATTATCTTTAGTCATGATATTCTTTACTGGGCTAGTTGTGCTCACCCTTTTGCTTCACAATTCCTTTCAGGTAATAAGAGTGTAGCTGGGTCGGGCGTGGGCAACAGGGGAATAGATGTTGGGTAAAATCTATATACGCACAACACGCAAGTATACGTGGTCAACAGGTAATAAAGTGATGAGTAGAGTATCGTTCCCACATAGATTAACTAGCAATAATCTTAAACTCACAAGTACCAATTTCTTATTAATCCTAATTTTATTAAACTATTCAACTCAATAATTATAATTAAAGATTCTAAATTAAAGAATAACAAACTACCACAGAACATTCACAAATATCAAAATCTGGAATTTCAAACAATTAATGGAAAATTAGACTTATGATTTCACCCTAAGCTTCACTCTGATTTTAACACCTTTATTCCAATTCAATTCACTATCCCAGTTTATTAATCAAGAACACGAATGTAGTATTAACCACCTTTCAATGCACTAATACCATATTAACTTAAATCCACAATTAAGATAGAAACAAGTTAAACACCTTAATCAACTAACTCACTATATCTCTATGTGAATTATAATTAAAGAAGGTTTAAGATTAAGTTCTCTATCCGATTACATGCGATGTCAAGCATATCTCTACCTTAACATTCATCAAGATTCTGCTATTCACAAAATTCATGAACACATGCTATATTAACTAAGTCTAGATTTGAATATCCTCTCTTTATTCCATACAAATCCACAAAGAATTGTTGATCAGGCAATTCATAAATTCAAGCTCAAATTATAGATAAACTGGAAATAGATTATTGAACTGGAAATCAAAGTTACAAAATCATCGATTCACTCAAAGATCCATCATAAGCCTAAAAAGTGAATTAGTTCATCATAAATGAAATAAACACTGAATAAATCATAGAAAACATTCTTTCAATTACAAATAATAGCCTAAGAAGAAGAATATTGGAAGACACCCTTCACGTAGCCTAGAATTGTAATTGTCTCGAAAATCCCTTCAAAATGCTCCTCCAACTCTTGCTTTGAAAAATTGAGATTAATCATCGTAAATATGCCTTGTGTATTCTTGAATTCATTGTTAATTAAGTAATAGATGCCTAACACACAAGTCCCAGCCAAAATTCTCCATCAAGTAGAGTCCATGTACAATCCAATATGCTAGAAACCATGTCAAATAAGAGTTTCGATCTCAGCAATAAGTCAAGAATTGACACCCCAGCCGCGGGGTGTGTATGTATAAATAAATCATTTCCGCCGAAGCTACCCTTCTGCTAATTCCTGGTGAAGACCCCCCGCCTCGGAGGGGGTATACACGACAATTAGGCCGGCCCCAGCGGGCATTTGTTCTGCCAAATCATTTGCTGAGCTTCATGGTTTCTTCCAAATTTGCACCATTTGACTCCAAATCATCCCAATTGACTCCAAATATACGTTAAATGCCGCAACAACCATCCTACACATAAAAGAACATAAAACAAGTAAAAACGAACATGAACATAAGAAATTAGTAACAAATAAGCATGAAATGGACACTGATTCGTGTATATAAAATCCACTTATCAAAATCCCCCAAACTTAAACTGTGCTAGTCCTCGAGCACAAAACAACTACATGCTATGCAATGCAAAGAGATGAAATGAATATGATTTAATTTATATCTTTCTAATCCAACAGTATCGCAAAATCAAGATTATCTCACCAGCCTCAGCGAAAATAAGCAACTATACAATATCAATCACCAAAACAAATCTACAATTTTGCTTTAATCCTCAAATCTCAAGCCATCATCACTGGTATAGTGTGCGTGTGTGATCAACATCCATGATAACTGCTATGGACTCAAATTCAATACATAACCATTTTCTTAGAAGGAATCATACAATACAAACTTAAAAATTCCAAAAAAGACAATTCCAACTAAAACTAAACAATTACTAATCCCAAGGGTTCACATAGGGTACTTATACTTTATATATATATATATATATATATATATATATATATATTCTCTTATTTTTTATAAGGGGGCTTTTTGCTCTTTTCCCGTTTTATTCATCATTCCCCTTTTTTATATATATATATATGTGATTGTGCAATGTCTCATCCCATTAGGCTGACAGTGCTACCCCTTAGCGAGCTTTCAACCAACGATTCCCAGACCATAAAAGACCTTAGGGCGCTAGGTGTAAAGACAATCCCTTCAGGCGTATTTGCTCAAGTAACAAAGGCCCCAAAACAAGACTAGTCACGATATATACTTTTTTTATATAGATAGATAAAGCTTATATACCCCACATGTAATCCCCTAAACTTAGGTTCTTGCCTAATTTTCGCCTTTACTGTCTATTCTTGTCGTTTTTTCATCTACTCCAGCATTATCCTTTAGAGACTATTTATGTATCAATTTGAACTGACCAGTCAACAAGGATGTTATTAATTGTGCTATCCTTTTTATACTAGTTTCAAACGAGCTCAAGATTCGATTCATAATAGAAATTGCATCACAGTTCTAGTAATCAATAACATGAACTACCACACTGCTGGACTTATGCAAACACAATATTTAACTAAATTTAATTTTTTTTAACTGATATTCAACAAAATGCAATATTTACAAAACTAAAAATAATGCAATGACAAAATTAACCTAAGCTATTATGTATGCACCTAAGCTATCATGCAATTCTTCCTAAATTACTATGCAATACTGAAATTAAGATGACAAAATACAAATCTAAGTACTACATATGCATGCAAGCATGAATTTAAATCCCCCAAACTTAAGTAATACAATGTCCTCATTGGATGTATAATCAAATTTAAGTACGTGAGGACTTCCCTGCTATCGCTTAAGTCTGAGGAGGTGGTTGTTGATCTTCTTCGTCTGAATCACTTGGTGGAAACCTTGGCATTGGCACGGGCTGTTGATATGGAAATTGAGCCGCCGGGTTGAAACTCTGAAGGGTTGTGTTGAGTGAGGCGAAAGATGCATTCATAGCATCAAACATATGATCTTGCCTTAATGTGAGTCACCGCATTTCCCGACGTGCTTCCTTGTTGTGCGCATTCATTTGATTTCGAAAATCAAGGAACTGAGGACTGGATACTGCCTCGGTCTGTGGTACCTGCTCGGCCCCTTGGTCTCCCATAGCTTCATTCTCGTCCTCCGACATCTCTGTAGCATCAACTTCGTCTTCCGAAGTCGACGAAAAAATAAAGCCCAGTCTACACGGATGTGAATAGCCTCCTGCCCATACAGAATACCGCGCTATCATTCTGGAATCAAGCAACGCAAGTGGCATTTGTGTGGGCTCATCGTCGGACCATCTCACCCCTGCTTGATGGCACAACCCACATATTCGTACGAGGTGTGGCAAGCCGCCTGAAAAATTGCCACATAAACACCGACGGATGGAGAAACAGATAATGGCCCCGACGTTAAAGATGAAGTCTTGCACAATTGCATACAGCAATAACGCCTTCTCTTTGGTCACGTCAGAGGTGTTTTGGGATGGATACAGTTTAGCGCATAGGAATGCGTACCAGATTTTTCCATACCGACTGAGGTCCTTGCTGTGGAACACCGTGCGTCCCTTCTGACCTTTGATCCAAGATGTTCCCGGCTTTGTCATCTTCGTGATTATGGCATCATAGTCCGGATCAGAATCTCATAGATGAGCATATTGGCAGTGTTAACGCCAAGTTTCGCCGGCGCGTCCAATCACAGAATCCACGCGCTAGAACCTGCACAATAACAGATCACACAGAAGCTTGATGGCTTGTGCCACCAGGGGATAGCTCCAGTGTGAAAATAAGTACAGGCCATTTACAAGGTTCAACAATGGAGGCTAAGTGTTTAGTGCTCAAAAGTAGGTATTACCTGTTAATTGTAACCTTGGCCTTATATTTATAGTACTTCCCCACCTTAGAATCCTTCTCCGAGTCGGATTAGGACTCCTAGTCATGGTAGTTACCATAACTTGTGTCCAACACAATCTTCTTAAAAGGTGCGAGGGTAATCCAATCTAACCACTACCTTTAGAGTTACCTTATACAATTACGATTAGGATCCTGAACTCTACACGCAGGAGAGCCCACTGTGCAGGCCCAAACAATCCCACCATCAAGTCTGGGCTCCGGCCCAAAAGACTCGAAGACCCAACCCTGAACTCCACACGACAGGGTAGTATATCCGGCTCAAAGGACTCGGACACCGAACTCGAAGAGTATCCACTAAGGTGAGGCTCCGGCCCAAAAGGACTAGAGCGCCGACATGAACAACTCCAACCTCTCCATGGGCTTCAGCCCAATGGTCTCCTAAAGCCCTTCTAACATCAGGCCTTCGACCCACGTGGAGGTCGGTAAAATTCTCCCGAACATTTCCCCCCAGTCTCTGATTGTAAGATACTTATAATTGGATACTTGAAAGGTCAGGTATACGAAAGGTCACGACAGCTAATGATGAGTTCCTCGAAACATTACACGCCTTTTCACGCCAGGTCCCACCTTGGGTATTTAATAGCCGCCATTGGGCTCTGTGCCGACGAGCCTATAAAAACCCCCTTTCCCCCTCATTATCACTTTTCCAGATTTCTCAATTTCAAACTCTCTGTCTGATTTCTCTGGCAAGGCGATTTTTGGCGAGCATCCCGTTCTTCATTTCTCTGTGATTTTGTCTATTCTGTTCACTTTTAAACCTCGTTTTTGTCCATTTTCTTCCTAAAACCCCTCATTTGTACCTCATTCCCTTCAATTTCAACACCAAATGGCTGATTTTAGTACTCCTTCGGCTACCGAGCCTGTTCCCCCCTCCGTCACCACTAGTGATCTAATCCCGGTTGAATTACCAGTTGCTCCCTCCGACGATCCTTCTTCCTCTGTACTCCCTATCTCCATCAGTGCCGAGGCCAAGATCCGCAATGCCTACCATTCCGAGACAGAGTTCTCTCATATCAATACCCCCTCTTCCATTACACCCTCTCAAATTTCCGACATCCGAACACTTTTTAACATTCCCAAAGAATATAAGCTTCGGGCCCCAAAACCTGATGACAAAATGTTTTGGAGGCCCAAAGGTGAATGGGTGGTCTTCCCCCTATATCTTCTAAAATATGGGGTTCGGTTCCCACTTCACGAATTTATCTCATCCTTCCTTTCTTTCGCAGGAATCGGGTTCACACAGCTCGTGCCGAACTCGTACATCCACCTGGTCGCTTTCATTGCTTTGTGTCAGGAACTCAGGATCACGCCTGGTCTCGACTTCTTCTTCGCCCTTTTCACCGTGACCGGGTCGAAAGAACCCGGCTTGAAGCAATTAAACAAAAAGCCCTCCCGAACTGTTCCTGTCAAAACCCCTTCGAGCAACAAAGATTGGCACGACAAGTGGTTCTTTGCCAAGGGAACCGACCTCCGCTTGCTCCCTCAATGGGCCCATCCTGAGGATCCCATAGCCAAGGTGTCCAAGTTCCCAAAGGATCGGACTGATGCCTTCAAATCTTTCTACAAGAGGTGAAACAAAACCGAATGGAATCTGACCGCTTTATCAAACGAAGCCTGGTTATACAAACACGGCTGTAAGTACCTCCCTTCCACCTGTTGACTTCCCCTCATTATCCCCTGATATTTTATGTCTGTATTCGGTTATCTTTTATGCAGTGACAATTTTCAAGCCCGAAGGGGCCACTGAATCTTTGACTCCTCTCCCCATCACCATCGAACCAATCCGCCTTCCAGTCACGGATGAGAGGGCTGAGGAAGAAACCATTCCGATAGTCAAACTTTCAACCGGTTCCACTTCGGGCCCAGCCCCCCCGACCATATCCATTAATCCTGCCACCAAAAATCTTCTGAAGATGAGTCGGGCGGAGAAGGAAACATTATTAAAGAAAACCAAGAATCCTTCTGCCAAATATCCCGCCAAATCTATTACCCCAATACCCCCAAAACTGACTCCTCCTCCACCCCCTACCCAGGCCAAGGTGATCGTGGACTCGAAAGAAATTGAGGAAGAGCGCCTCGAGCCCCGATCCAAAAAGCCACGACTCGCCAACAATCCCGAACAACCACGCTCTGAACAATAAATTGTGGAAGCCGACCCCCTGCCTACCACTACTCCCACTTCCCGGGCGAGTTCTTCCCAAGGGATGTCGACCACTTGTTGGCCGAAGAATTCCTCGGAAGTTTTTCCATTCAAACTGTTCGACCATTTTAAACTTCCAGGCGACGACAAACGGTTCAAGGGATTCACTTCCAAAGAATTTCTGGTGGCATACGTCCGCCCTCAGTGCCAGGTAAACCCCAAATTGGTCAACTTCTCTTGTAAGCTTATAATTTGATTTCGATAACTGACACATGTGTTTGTTGCAGGCCAACGCTATACTCGCCCGAGCCATACCTCCTCTTGCTCGAACCACAAAAAAAGAAATTCAACTGAGGACGGATGTTCAAATTGCAAGAAAAGTCGAGGTTGAAGTCTGAGCTTGCAGACTTGAAGAAGGAACGGGATCTCCACGCCGAGACCCGAAATAAGGCGACACAAGCCGATCATCGTGTTGAGAAGCTTGAGAAAAAATATGCATCACTTCTGGAGGAGAGGGATCATCTGACCGAGGAGGTAAAAGATCGGGAAAAGGCTGTTGACGCCCTGCAGGATAAATTTTCATAAATGATGGCTAAAATGATGCAGGTCATACGGGAGAACACTAGTTTAACCGCTGAAGTCAACTCCTTTACAGAGAAGATCATCGAAGCCAAACAGCAGGCGGTTGCCGAATATGAAGAGTCCAAAGCCTTGAATGATAAAGTCATGGCCCAATTCGGAGAGGCTTACGAAACTTATCGGGAGAAGGCTAAGGCAAAGTTGATGGCTGCTGGGCTCGATACTTCCATCCTTGACTCCTCTGATGACGAATCTGAGGCCGAAGCTGAAGACAACCCTCCTCTTGAATAGCTCATGTTAGGACTTATAAATTTTGTAACTTTCAATTTCCCTCTTTTTTGCTTGTATTCCTCCCGAATCGTAAGCGATTGGGTCTTGTAAAAATTTCAAAGTATGAATGAAATGGTGTTTTTTGTTTATAAATTTTTGTTATCAGTTATACTTGCGACTTATCTCGATCAGTGGTATCATCCCGAACCTCTTGATCGGATAATGCCCGAAGCTTGCCTGAATAAAAAATTTATAGTTTTCTCGATCAGTTGTACTCGTGACGTATCTCGATCAGTGGTGTCTTTTTGAACCTTCTAATCGGATTGTGTCCAAAGTTTGTCCGTTTGAGTATTAAGAATCATATGAACATAGATGAAGTTAAGCATCTCTAAAGAAAACTTTCATTTATTTCATTTAAGATTGAAAGGTTACATGGATAAAGAAAAGAATGACATAACTATTACTGGTAAAATTTTCTAAGTCTTCCAGCATGTCATGCATTCTTTACTTCCGAACCATCCATTTCTCAAAGCCGGTATGTACCTGTCTTCGGTACCTCCACCACCTCATAAGGTCTCTCTTAGTTAGGCATTAACTTGCCGGTGTTCTGGGGGTTGATGCCTCCGACTCCCGGAGGACCAAATCTCCTACTGCAAACCTCCTCGGCTTCACCTTTTGGTTGTAGTGTCGGGGTCATTTTTTACGTTGATAGGCGTACCAACCTCAACATAGCGAGTCCCGAACCTCATCCAATGAGATCCAAATTTGTTTTCAGACCGTCATCATTGTATAGCTCTTTGTACTGACTGACGCGAAGAGTGGGGGACCCGATCTTAACTGGTATGAGTGCATCGGTCCCATATGCCAGTCTGAACGGAGAATCCCCAGTTGTTGTCCTCGGGGTAGTCCGATATGCCCACAAAACACTTAGTAGCTCTTCGGGCCACCAACCCTTTAATTCATCCAACCTTCGTTTTATCCCGTTGAGCAGGGTTCGGTTGGTCACTTCCACTTGACGGTTCGACTGAGGGTGAGCGACCAAGGTCTTACGATCCTAAATTCCCAACTCTTTCAGAAAGCTCTCGAACTTTGAACCCACAAACTGTTTGCTATTATCAGAGACCACTGCCATCGGAATACCGAAACGATAAACGATTCCTTCTTTGAAAAATTTCAAGCATTCTTGTTCGGTGATCTTTTGCAGTGGTTTGGCTTCGACCCATTTCGTCATATAGTCGATAGCCACAATCACAAAGCTAACTTGTCCCTTGGCCTTCGGCAGAGGCCCTAGGATGTCGATTCCCCATACAGCAAAGGGGATCGGGGATAAGATCGAATACAGCTCTTCGGGAGGTTAATGTGGGATTGTGCTATTCAACTGACACTTGGGGCACTTTTTGACGAATTCCTTGGCCTCCGTGTAGATAGTCGGCCAATAATACTCCCGCCTCAAAATCTTATGTGCTAGTGACTTGGCCCCCATGTGATCCCCATAAATCCCTTCATGTACTTCCCTAAGTGTATAGTCTGCTTCTGAGGGAGTTAAGCATTCGAGCAGGGGAGAACTGAAAGCCCTTCGGTATAGATCCCCATCAATGAGGACGAAGTTTGAACTTTGGTGTTTGACTTGTCTTGCTAGGATTCGGTCCGAAGGGAGGATCCCGTCTGCCAAGTAGGAAATATAAGGCGTGAGCCAGCAGTCAAGTCGGTCTAGGGCTAACACTTCTGTCTTTGGAACACTGAGCCGTTCTAGAATTTTCAAGTATACCGATCCATTGAAGGAGCTTTCTTCGGTGGTTGCCAACCTCGCTAAGGCGTCTGCTATTGTATTATCTGACCGATCCACCCCATAACAACTGTGTGATGTGAAGTATGTGAGCTTATCATTTACTTCGGCCAGATACTTTGACATTCTTGCCCCCCGAGCCTCATACTCACCCGATAACTGCTGGACCACCAGCTGCGAATCACTGTAGATGACCAACTTTTGTACCTCCAAGCTCCGGGCCAACCGTATTCTTGCTAGGATGGCCTCATACTCTGCTTCGTTGTTCATGGCCTTAAACTAAAATTGGATCGCCTGCTGGACTTTGAACCCTTCGGGGCTTGTCAGAATGATCCTTGCTCCACTGATGTCTGAAGTCGATGATCCATCCACGTACAACGTCCACGAGGTCGGCCTTTGTTGGGTATCGGCCACTGTGCTTACGTCTGCTTCTATGAAAGAGCATTCCACTATGAAGTCTGCCAATGCCTGACCCTTGATCGCCGTTCGGGGGTCATATTCTATAGCAAACTGAGTTAATTCCATCGCCCATGCGGCTAACCGACCAGATACTTCAGGCTTGTGCAGTATTTTCTTTAACGGCTGGTCCGTATATACCACCACCACCCGACCTTGGAAATAATGCCGAAGCTTCCTGCTTGCAACGATTAGGGCATATGCTAATTTCTCTAGGTTTGGATATCTTGTCTCTGCGTCTCGAAGAATGTAGCTGACGTAGTATATCGGGAACTGCTTTCCTCCATTATCCCTTACCAATGCGGCTCCTACTGCCATCGGACTCGCCGCCAAGTACAAGTATAAAGGTTCCGAAGGGATCGGTTTCATCAATAGCGGTGCCGAACTCAGATATTTCTTGATCCCTTGAAATGCGTCTTCACACTCTGAGGTCCACTGGAAACTCTTATCATTCTTTGGTCCCTTGAGAGTGTCAAAAAAGGGTAGACATCTTTCGACTGACCTTGACACGAATCTCCGAAGGGCAGCTATCCGGCCCGTTAACCTCTGCACATCTTTGAATGTCTTTGGAGATTTCATGTCTAAGATCGCTGAAATTTTCTCTGGGTTGGATTCAATTCCCCTTTTGCTGACCAAGTAACCCAGAAATTTTCCTGAACCCAAACCGAAGGTACATTTGGTCGGGTTTAGTCTCAGTTTGTGCTTCCTTACCATTTCGAAGCAGTCTTCTAGGTCTTCCAAATGGTCCCGGACTGACATGCTTTTTACGATCATGTCATCCACATACACTTCCATACTCCGACCCAGTTGCTTTCTAAATACAAAGTTCATCATCCGTTGGTAAGTCGCCCCTGCGTTTAGCAATCCGAATGTCATTTTTCGATACGCATATATAGCCCGATGAGTGATGAAGCTTATCTTCGGGATGTTGTCCTTACACATTAAAATTTGGTGGTATCCTGAGAAAGCGTCCATGAAACTTAACATTCCATACCCCGAAGTGGCATCAATCAGCTAGTCTATGTTGGGTAGAGGGTAGAAATCTTTTGGGCATGCCTTATTCAGATCCGTATAGTCGATGCACATCCTCCACTTCCCATTTTGCTTCTGAACCAATACCACATTCGCCAGCTATTCGGGATAATCGATCTCGAAGATAAACCCCGCCTCTAGCAGTTTAGCAATCTCTTCATCTATGATCCTTTACCTTTCTGGGGCAAAGATCCTTCTCTTCTGTATCACTGGTTTTCTCTTCGGGTCTGTGTATAGCCTGTGTAGCGCCACCGGTTCACTTACCCCTGGCATGTCACTAGGCTCCCAAGAAAAAATATCGGTGTATACCCGAAGCAAGTCCACCAGCCCAGTTCGTAATGGTTCTGTCAGTCATGCTCTAATCTTGATCAAATTTTCCGAATTCCCAGGTATCAGCTCCACATCTTACATCTCTTCTCGCCGCGGTGCCATCATTTCGATCACGCCTTCGGTGAATGGCTCTATCTCGATGGCCATTGTCTGTTTCTATTTACTAATCTCGACCCCTGAGGAAATCAAAGTATTCTGATAACACCTTCGGGCAATGTCCAAATCCCCTTTTACTTCCCCTATCCCGTTCGGTGTCGGAAACTTGATTTTGAAGTAAGGTATAGATGTCACTGCTTGCAACGCTGCTAATGTCGGCCTCCCCAAAATGGCGTTGTAGGCCAAATCCACTTGTAGTACAAAAAATTTCACCATTATTTCTGCTTGCTGAGGGGCTGTGCCGAACCTGACTGGTAGCTCTATCGTTCCTGGCATATGCACTGGGTCACCACTGAAACCGTATAATGGACCCTCTCCTCCCAATTCCATCTTCTTTTCTTCCAGATCCATCCTCTGATAGGCATGCGTATAGAGTATATTGATCGAGGACCCATTATCGATCATCATCCTTTTCATGTCCACTGGCCCGACCTGTGCAGTTATCACCAGCGCCCCATCATGTGGTTCAATATGGTCGGTAGGATAGTCTTCATCCGAGAAAGAGATGGATACTCCTGAATATGCCTTATCCTTTTTGGACGATGAACCAGCTACCGACAACATGGCCTCGAGGTGCCCGCTCCTCTTTCTACTGGTTACACGCCCTACCGACTCGCCCGAGATCACATCAATAACCCCTCGGGCTTGTGGGTGTGGTTGCGGCTGTGTTTCCCGAGTCTATTCCCTGTTCTCCTCCCGGGGGCTTCTGCCCCTTCTCGACCGACCACGTACTGCACCAGTTTCCCATTCTGGGCGTTCTTCTCTATCAGATCTTTCAGGTTATTGCATTCCTCCGTCGTATGCACCCGACACAAATGATATGCACAATATTTATGTCGACCCCTCTTCCCAGGCTTGGGGATCGTCGGGCATGGCTCGAAGAATGGCTTATTCCTCATTTCTTCCAATATCTTCGCCCGATCAGTGTTGAGCAGTGTAGACTTTGTTAATATTCTTATTTGGGAAAGGTGGTCGTCCGCTGCCCGAACCTCCCCCACTGTAGCTTTTCTTACTGTAATTATCTATCCTTCCCTAATTATCTAACTTCTAATAACTCTGCTTATCCCGATCCCTGAACTTCTCATAAGATTGGGAATGCGGTTTAAAATTCCCCATTGCCTCTTCAACTGCTATGTGACCTTCGGCTCGGTGGAAGGCCTCTGTTAAATCTGTCGGAGGGTTGATCAGCAGATCTTTCATCAGCTTCTATGATTTCTCGATATCCAAACCATTTGTGAAAAATCCCAGGGCTTGCGGGGAGTTTAACTCCGCTACCGACCCCACAGCCTCTCGGAACCTTTTGACGTACTGGCCCAGGCTTTCGTCCGATTTTTGTCTGACCTGCATGAGTGAAGCTGTGATCTTTCCCTGCCTCTTATTACTCCCGAATCGAGCATGAAATTTTTCCCATAGATCACTCCAGGAGTTGATCGATCCCATCGCCAGGGTTCCCATCCATTCTCGGGCGCTCTTTTTCAAAGTTGTTGCGAACATATGACACTTGGCAGCATTCGAATGCCCGTAGTATGTCATCAGCCTATCATACCCGTCTGAGTGGTCATATGGATCCCCCAGCCCATCATAGGTCTCCATCGGGGGCATTTTCTTTTTGGGATCGGCCGTCTCCTGATTGATCTCCGGCGAGAAAGGTGACCCCAAGCAAGCCGAAGGTATCCCCATCGAATTCTTGGCCGACAAAGAACTTCTCCAACTCGGCCCACCCTTCGAGCGCGGGGGTCGGTCTCCCTCTTCGAGGGACGATCTGTGTCTGTCCCTCCCATATTCGGGAGACGCCTCCTGCCTCCTCAGTCCCGATCTGCCTAGACGCTCCAATCGTCGTTCTGCTGAACGGCTCCTCCTCCGGCTTTGGCCATCCCTCGAGCGGCTTCGATACCTACTCCTTCCCTTATCTATTTCTCCCCATCGGGGTGACCAGGATTGGCTTCGATGCCTGCGCCTCTTTGAGGATGCCTCCTGTTCTCCAACCATATTAGCCATCTGCCGCTCGAGTTCGTCCTGCTGAAGACGCAAGGCCATCATGGCATCCTTGTTCTGCTGCATCTTCTTCTACAGGATGAACTCTCTCTGATCTTGATTGCCCTCTCCTCGGCTCTTTCCATGCACCTCCAGTACCCGTGAGTGATTCTCGTTTGCCCGACTAGCCTAGTTAGGGGTACGCCAGCTATCATGGAAGTGTCTTCGCCGAGGGGAGGCAGGCGGTTCCACTTGATCTCCCTAGATTCTGGAACCCAGTCTATCTTTCACATAAACCCTCTCACTGGGTGGTCGGTGTGTTTAGCCTTTTAGTGGTCGAAAGCGCATACTCCATGTACGCGCCGCCTTTGTCATCCGTAAAAAAAATCGATTCGTGATTGTAAGAACACTAAAGCCCTCTTTCTAGCGCCAATGTTAACGCCAAGTTTCACCGACGTGTCCAATCACAGAATCCACGCGCTAGAACCTGCACAATAACAGATCACACAGAAGCTTGACGGCTTGTGCCGTCGGGGAATAGCTCTGGTGTGAGAATAAGTACAGGCCGTTTACAATGTTCAACAATGGAGGCTAAGTGTTTAGTGCTCAAAAGTAGGTATTACCTATTAATTGTAACCTTGGCCTTATATTTAAAGTACTTCCCCACCTTAGAATCCTTCTCCGAGTCGGATTAGGACTCCTAGTCATGGTAGTTACCATAACTTGGGTCCAACATGAAAGTAGTATGCACACAAGCCAATCATGTTTGATGATAAAGCATATACTTTGTAACATTGGATTACTAAAGCAATCATCTTAGAAAGCTTAAAACTAAAATAGTTCCCAATCATTGGATTACTAAATTGGGGATTAGTGAATCCGGGTAGATTGGTACATACGTTGCTTGCTCATTGGATGAGGATGATTGATCTCATGATCATTTGTGTGGAGACACTAAAGCAAGTATGTAGGTGCTTATTAGAGAATAAGTTCCTTTGAAGCGTGGCTCGCTAAGGAATACATAATGGAGTTTTACTTGTGCATCAATAGGAATTCTATAGTGATAGTAGTACAAGTGATCCTTGGACTTGAGATCATCATAGTATCTTGTGTATGATGAGTTATACTTTGACTTATTCCTTAAGACCCTTAGGGTATATCAAAAGGCATGCTTGGGTATAATAAGTTATACATGGAGA
The DNA here is from genome assembly GCA_020205615.1 of Panax quinquefolius. Lineage (NCBI taxonomy): Eukaryota > Viridiplantae > Streptophyta > Magnoliopsida > Apiales > Araliaceae > Panax > Panax quinquefolius. The sequence continues at coordinate 34,720,943 of CM035163.1, forward strand.
TAATGTATGATCGATAAAGAATCTACCACTTCTAATAAAAGAAGAGAAATGTCATATGTGATTCGATAAATGACAACCCAAGTAGTCCTTGGCGGGCGAATGAAATTAAAAAGGAGTTTCTAATTTGCATTATTTGGAGTTGTGCATTTAAGGATCGAAATACATATAATTAAATAAAATAAGACTTGTGGTAATTCCATGTCTTATATTTAATTGGGACATTGTATGGTAGAAGGATTGAATTGTCTGATAACTATTTACTCAAAGGTTCTTTTATGATTAATGTTGAAATCTATATTATCCGGAAAGTCGTTGATCGCTAAGGAGGCTTATCCTATTGTAGAATAAATATTATTTATTTAAATAAATTAATTGTTTAATTTATTTATTTAAATAAGATTAGAATTGTTTTAATTGATTTATTTCACAAATGGGTTTAATATGGAGAACCTAAAGGGTCACACCATAAAAGGAAGAATAATTATTTAAGAAGTTAATGGCATAATCGTAATAATATGTTATGTATATTTAATTTAATCTATGGTGATAGAATAAATTAAATAGCTTAATATTTATTATTTAATATTTTAGAAATATTAAATATAAATTAATAAGAGAGTCTTATTAATATTATTACAATTATTATTATTATTTTAATTTCTAAAAAGTTTAGGAATTAATTTAATATAAATACTCTCATTTATTCCTAATTGGATTAGGAAGGAAAATTAGTTAAAGGAGTTTAATTAATTATCCCTAATAAGATTAGGGAGCCCCTTTAATTAAAAGGGTTTAATTAAATAATACCTTATTTTTAATAGGGTTACTTGATATCTTTATAAGAGGAGTCTTATATCAGATATTAAATATATGCAATTCCAAAGGTTGGAGAGTACGCTCCTTTTCTATAGAGATAGAAAAACTAGGGTTTAGCCAACCACCCATCTTCTTGAATTCTTTTTCTTCCTTGGTGGATCACCTCTAGAGGCCAAACACTTGGGTGGCTAACGTTGATCAAAGGAAGGAACCAAACCCGGTGGATTCAAGTTGAGCGAAAGGATTGGAGGTGAACTTGTACCTGAGGAAGCTCGATCTTCAAGGGTATGATTTTATTCTTTATCTTTTCGTTTAATTAATAATTGTGCATAAAGGGTGATCCGGGTATATGGTTTGTAAAATTTTAAAACTCTGATTTTTACACGTTTCCGCTTATTTTTGCAATTTGATTGCGTTCATGAATATTACAAACCTAACACAACACAATCTCCATAAAAGGTGCGAGGGTAATCCAATCTAACCACTACCTTTAGAGTTACCTTATACAATTATGATTAGGATCCTGAACTCTACACGCAGGAGAGCCCACTGTGCAGGCCCAAACAATCCCACCATAATGTCTGGGCTCCGGCCCAAAGGACTCGAAGACCCGACCCCGAACTCCACACGACAGGGTAGTATATCCGGCCCAAAGGACTCGGACACCGAACCCGAAGAGTATCCACTAAGGTGAGGCTCCGGCCCAAAAGGACTCGGACGCCGACATGAACAACTCCAACCTCTCCATGGGCTTCAGCCCAATGGTCTCCTAAAGCCCTTCTAACATCAGGCCTTCGACCCACGTGGAGGTCGGTAAAATGCTCCCGAACAGGCAATGGCGAGGTATCCGCAGTTGATAGTAGGTGTTGATTGCAGCGGCACTGAACAGAATCAAACGACCCCTTATAAACGCGTTGAATAGAGCTTTGTCCTCAGCGTTTGCATATAATTCCTTGATAATGTTGACCACAGCTGGTTCCGGCTCTTCTATGAATTTTGTCCACCCCTTTTGATAAATTTGAGGCATCATCTCCCCATCGCTAGGATCCAGAGCCAATCCATGCTCCGGTGTAAGGGCTTTGGTGAACATGTATTCATACCGGTCAACGGCGAAGACACTCATGAATTTTCAACGATCGAAGGTTCGGGTTGGTTGTGATGGCCTTGAACTCTCTCCCCTTTGGCGTTTTGATGTTGGTTGTGAAGCCATGTTTCCTCTCTTGCTTGTGTTGCCTTAGCTCTCCCCCAAACTTTTCAATTTGACTCTCTCTAGCTCTCAAGTAACCTCTAGGAATGCCCACTTCACTTTGTGTGAGAATTATGGTAGGAGATGTGGTAATATATAGAGGTGGTAGAATGAATTCTATTGGTGGAGTGAAGAGGTGGGGGAATAAATGGAGTTATGGAAGTAGTGGGGAGTAGAAGTGGTGGTTAAAATTGTAATGAATTAGTGGGGTATTGGTCTTGGGAAGAGGCTACATAACTTTCGCATCAGTCTGTTGAGTTTCAGGACCCCCGCCCCGGCGGGCATGGATACTATAATGTGAAGTTGAGGACCCCCGCCCCGGCGTGGGGTGCAAGGCTTCTGAAGCTCGTCCCGGTGGGCATGGCTACTGTTAAAAATTTGTGAGACCCCTACCCCGGCGGGGGTTGTAGTACTTTTTGGGCCCGCCCCGGCGAGGGTGCCTACTGTTAGTTTCCTCTGTTTTTCTCAACTTTGCTTCATGTAACTCACTCAATGATCCTTTTTCCATCCTGCAAGATATAACACATGAGCATGAGTGGATTGTTGATAACATAATGTATTATGGAGAGATTAACAAGACTTTTATTGTACGCTACTACCTAGTAATTTAATGAAAACTATATTATAGCAAATATGAATGAAAAATACGAGAAATAAACTAAAGATTCGGTTGCCTCCTAATTAGCGCTTGATTTTAAGTCGTTCAGCCTGACTACTCCATGTTCATGGTGCGTCAGTCAAGGTGATGGCGATGACATCGGTGATGGCCTCGCCACCCCAATAGTGCTTTAAACATTGAACGTTAACCTTGAATGTTTCTAACGGATTGCGACTGAAGAGTTCAATTGCGCCATGAGAGAATACCCGCTTGATAGTGAATGGTCCCGACCATCTTGACTTAAGCTTTCCTGGGAACAATCGCAGTCGTGAGTTGAACAAGAGGACTGATTGACCCGGCTCGAATGTTCGATGCATAATTTTCTGATCGTGCCATCTTTTTACTTTTTCTTTGTATAATTTGGAGTTCTCATAGGCGTGAAGGCGAAATTCGTCGAGCTCATTCAGTTGAAGTAGTCTTTTTCCCCTACAGCTGTTTGATCAAAATTGAGTTTTTGAACCACCCAATAAGCCTTATGTTGTAGCTCGACCGGTAAGTGACATGTCTTCCCGTACAGTAGTTGATATGGTGACATACCGATTGGTGTCTTGTACGCAGTCCGGTATGCCCATAATGCATCATCCAATCGAAGCGACCAATCTTTATGACTCGGATTTACTACTTTCTCCAATATCTTCTTAACTTCTCTATTTGATACCTCAGACTGTCCACTTGTTTGAGGGTGATAAGCTATAGCTACCTTGTGCTTGACCCCATACCGTGCCAAAAGAGCTGTGAAGGACTTATTGCAGAAGTGACTACCTTCGTCACTGATTATTTCTCTTGGTGTACCAAATCTCGTGAAAATGTTTTTCTGTAGAAATTTGAGGATCACCTTGGCATTGTTGGATGGTAGTGCTATAGCTTCAACCCACTTCGATACGTAATCCACTGCAAGGAGAATGTATTGATTGTTGAGTGACGACGGGAATGGCCCAATGAAATCGATACCCCATACATCAAAGATTTCTACTTCAAGAATCGTTTGTAGAGGCATCTCATTCTGTTTTGAAATGTTTCCCACCCTTTGACACCTATCGCATTGTTTGACAAAATGGTGGGCATCCTTGAATAATGTAGGCCAATAAAACCCGGCTTGCAGCACCTTTGTTGCTGTCTTTTCGCTACCATAATACCCACCATATGCAGATGAATGGCACTCATGCATAATGTTCTTCACTTCACTATAGGGCACGCACCGTCTAATCATTTTGTCGGCGCACTGCTTGAACAAATACGGGTCTTCCCACATGTACCATTTTACATCACGAAGAAACTTCCTTTTCTGTTGTCTTGTGAGGTCAGGTGGAAGAATGTTGCTTACAAGATAATTTGCATAATCCCCATACCAAGGAATCTCTGCAGAAATCCCAAACAGTTGCTCATCTGGGAATGATTCGTTAATTTCACATCTGTCTTCTTTCGCTTTCCCTTGGTTTTCCATCCTAGAAAAGTGATCGGCTACTTGATTCTCCGTCCCCTTTTTATCCTTTATTTCTAAGTTAAACTCTTGCAGTAGGAGAATCAATCGGATAAGGCGTGGCTTAGCATCTTTTTTCGCTATTAGGTACCGAATCGCCGAATGGTCCGTGTAGACTATCACCTTAGTCCCGATCAAGTATGCCCGAAATTTGTCAAACGCATACACCACTGCAAGCAATTCTTTTTCTGTGGTTTTGTAATTCATTTGAGTCTCTGTTAGTATTTTTCTTGCATAGTATATGGCGTGAAACACCTTGTCTCGTCGTTGGCCTAAAACAACCCCAACCGCACAGTCACTCGCATCACACATTAGCTCGAATGGCATGTTCCAATCCGGTGCGACGATCACGGGGACTGTAGTCAATTTCGTCTTCAATAATTCAAATGCTGACTTGCATTCCTCATCAAAACAAAAAATAACATCCTTCTCTAAAAGACTGCATAGAGGTTTTACAATTTTAGAGAAGTCCTTTATGAACCTCCTGTAGAACCCATTATGTCCCAGAAAACTCCTAATACCCTTAACTGAGCTTGGTGGAGGCAGTTTCTCGATTATTTCAAGCTTTGCTTTGTCAACCTCCATTCCTTGAGCTGAAACCTTATGGCCCAAAATTATGCCCTCTTCAACCATGAAGTGGCATTTTTCCCAATTGAGTACGAGGTTCGTATCCTTACATCGCTACAACACCATGACCAGATTCCCTAGGCAAGTATCAAAGTTGTCCCCATAGACCAAAAAGTCATCCATGAAGACTTCAACATTTTTCTCCATCATATTTGAAAAGATGGCCATCATACACCGTTGGAAGGTTACAGGTGCATTTCATAACCCAAATGACATCCTCTTGAATGCAAATGTTCCATAAGAGCATGTAAATGTCGTCTTTTCTTGATCCTCCGGAGCAATGACTATCTGGTTATAGCCCGAGTACCCATCCAATAAACAGTAATATTCATGTCCATGATCTATCAACATTTGATCGATAAAAGGCGTGGAAATGATCTTTTTGGGTTTCCTTGTTCAGATTCCTATAATCCATGCAAACCCTCCACTTTGTCACTGTTCTAGTTGGTATTTACTCGTTGTCCTCATTCTGCACCACAGTCATTCCTCCCTTTTTCGGCACGCACTGGACCGGACTAACCCACTTACTGTCGGAAATAGGGTAGATGATACCAGCATCCAACTACTTCAAAATTTCCTTCTTCACAACTTCCTTCATAATAGGGTTAAGTCGTCGTTGTTGCTCCACTGTTGGTTTTTCCTTATCTTCCATCAAAATCTTGTGCATACAAAATGAAGGGCTAATTCCCTTTATATCCGCAATCATCCATCCAATCACTGATTTGTGTTCCCTAAGTACCCTCAGCAACTTTTCTTCCTGCAATTCATTAAGTGCGGCAGAAATAATAACAGGTAAAGAATTTGAATTGCCTAAGTACGCATACCTGAGATGTTTAGGGAGTGGCTTAAGTTCCAACTTTGGTGGCTCTTCCAATGACGATTTTAGTTTTTCTGCGGCTATCTCCTTCGTGTGCAATGGTTCAAATAGTGCTCTGAATCGGCTAATTCGTGGCAATGAATCTAGCATTTGTAAGTAATCCACAAATTCTGGGTCGTCAACCTCTTCATCCCCCAATAAAGTTGTTTCTAACGGATCATTGACCAAACTCTTGCTCATATCTTCACTGATGATTTGCTCAATTAAGTCCATTCGAAAACATTTTTCGTCATCCGTAGGGAATTTCATGGCCTTGAACACATTAAATTTGATTTCTTGATCTTGGACCCTCATAGTGAGTTCTCCTTTTTGTACGTCTATCAGTGTCCTACCCGTGGCCAAGAAAGGTCTCCCTAGGATAATCAGGATGTTCTTGTCCTCCTCAAAATTCAGAATAATAAAGTCCGCTGGGAATATAAACTTATCCACCTTAACCAATATGTCTTCTACTATGCCTCTCAGATATGTGGATCGACTGTCCATCCGCCAATTGCATGAAATATTCAGTAGGCTTTGGTGTGGTAAACCCAGATTCTACGTATATCTTGACAATGGCATAAGGTTTACACTCGCCCCCAAATCACATAAACATTTATTAAAAGACATGTTCCCGATCGTGCATGGGATAGTGAAACTCCCTGGAACCTTAAGTTTTTGTGGTCATTTCTGCTGTAAAACTGCACTACACTCCTCTATTAATGCAACTGTCTCAAAATCTTCACATTTCTTCTTCCTTGAAAGAATCCCTTTCATAAATTTTGCGTAACTCGGCATTTGCTCTAGGGCTTCTGCAAATGGAATGTTAATCTGGAGTTTCTTGAACACTTCCAAAAACTTTGCGAACTGCTTATCTAATTTCTGTTTTTGGACCCTCTACTGAAATGGTGGTGGTGGATAAACAATTAGCTTATTGTTTAACTTTGTTTCCTCACTCTTCTTATCTTCACCCTTGTTTCCTTTAACCACGTTACTGTCATTAACTTTTTCCTCCGGAGTCGCTGAATTTTCTGCATTATCACCCAAGATGTTTTCCACTCCTCAATGAAATTGCCTGACACTGTTCGTGGTTACCCTTTGGATTTATCTCTGTATCACTTAGTAGGGTCCCTTGTGGCCTGTTATTTAGTGCTAAGGCAATTTGCCCGATCTGATTTTCCAAGTTCTTGATGGCCATTGCTTGATTTTTCATTGCTGCCTCATTACTAGTTATGAACTTCGACACCACTTCCTTGAAATCTGATTTCCTTTCCTGATGTTGAACCGATTGTTGGTGATTCTGAAAACCTGGGGGATATGACTGTCGTGGAGCTTGATGTTACTGATTATTGCTCCACGAGAAATTTGGATGATTCCTATTCCCTTGATTGTACATATTCTGATATGTATTTTGTGGAATTCTATTATAGTTGCCCACAAACTGCACAGATGCTAGATTAATTGCGCATTGATCCGTTGGGTGCTCACCCGCACACAATTCTAATACTACCGCAACCTGCTGTACTTGATCCCCAGTCATGGCATCTAACTTCTTGGACAACGCAAAAATCTGTGCTTGTATAACTGTCACCCCATCTACTTCCAAAACCCCAGCCGCCTTTGCCAGTGTCATTCTTGCTGTGGGCCACTGGTAGTTGTTGGTCACCATGGTTTCAATCAAATTATAGGCTTCCTCGTAACTCTTGGCCATGAATGCTCCGCCCGACGCTGCATCAATACTCGTTCTAAGATTCCCATGTAGTCCGTTGTAAAAGGTATTCATTTGTAGCAACTTGGGCAATCCATGATGTGGGCATTTTCTGAGCAATTCTTTGTATCTCTCCCATGCCTCATATAACGACTCCCCATGTTGCTGCTCAAACATTGTTATCTCATTCCTCATTTTTGCAGTTTTCGCCAGTGGGAAAAATTTGGCAAGGAATTTCTGAGCTAAGTCCTCCCATGTAGTTATCGAACCGGGCAGTAAAGAATGCAACCAACTCTTCGCCTTGTCCCGTAAAGTGAATGGGAACAAGCGAAGTCTCACCGCCTCATCCGACACCCCATTGTACCTAAAAGTGTTGCAAATTTCCAGAAAGCTGACTAAATGTTCATTCGGATCGTCATTAGACAATCCCCCAAACTGAACTAAATTTTGAATCATTTGAATCATCCTAGGCTTGATTTCAAATGTATTAGCAGCTATTGCGGTCCTGGTGATGCTTGACTGCAGTTCAGTCACCTTGGGTGTGGCGAAGTCCCTTAACGTTTTCTGATCTTCGGCTGCCATTTCCTCTTCATTCTCAGATGTTTCAAATTCTTGCCTCGTTTCCTTGATCCACTTACTTAACCTCTGTAACCTTTTCTCTATGTCGTCCTCAAAAAAGCGCAAGTCGGATTTTTTGGACCGAGTTTGCATAAACTGCTTGAAACACCTGAAATAAGAGGAACAAAACAAAAATAAAAATGTCTAAGTAAAGTAGGATTAATTAAACTGATATTGTAAAAAAAAATATTAAGGTCTATACTAATTAATCCCCGACAACGGCGCCAAAAACTGGTTGGGTAAAATCTATATACACACAACACACAAGTATATGTGGTCAATTAACAAGTAATAAAGTGATGAGTAGAGTATCGTTCCCACAGAGACCAACTAGCAATAATCTTAAACTCACAAGTACCAATTTCCTATTAATCCTAATTTTATTAAACTATTCAATTCAATAATTATAATTAAAGATTCTAAATTAAAGAATAACAAACTACCACAGAACATTCACAAATATCAAAATCTGGAATTTCAAACAATTAATGGAAAATTAGACTTATGATTTCACCCTAAGCTTCACTCTAATTTTAACACCTTTATTCCAATTCAATTTACTATCCCAGTTTATTAATCAATAACATGAATGTAGTATTAACCACCTCTCGATGCACTAATACCATATTAACTTAAATCCACAATTAAGATAGAAACAAGTTAAACACCTTAATCAACTAACTCACTATATCTCTATGTGAATTACAATTAAAGAAGGTTTAAGATTAAGTTCTCTATCCGATTACATACGATGTCAAGCATATCTCTGCCTTAACATTCATCAAGATTCTGTTATTCACAAAATTCATGAACACATGCTATATTAACTAAGTCTAGATTTGAATATCCTCTCTCGATTCCATACAAATCCACAAACAATTGTTGATCAGGCAATTCATAAATTCAAGCTCAAATTAATATAGATAAACTGGAAATAGATTATTGAACTGGAAATCAAAGTTACAAAATCATCGATTCACTCAAAGATTCATCATAAGCCTAAAAAGTGAATTAGTTCATCATAAATGAAATAAACACTGAATAAATCATAGAAAACATTCTTTCAATTACAAATAATAGCCTAAGAAGAAGAATATTGGAAGACACCCTTCACGTAGCCTAGAATTGCAATCGTCTCGAAAATCCCTTCGAAATACTCCTCTAACGCTTGCTTTGAAAAACTGAGATTAATCTTCGAAAATATGCCTTGTGTATTCTTGAAGTCATTGTTAATTGAGTAATAAGTGCCTAACACACAAGTCCCAGCCGAAATTCTCCATCAAGTAGAGTCCATGTACAATCCAATATGCTAGAAACCATGTCAAATAAGAGTTTCAACCTCAACAGAAGTCAGTAGAATTCGACACTCCCCGCCCCGGCGGGGGTGTATGTACTAAATAGGCCTGCCCCGGTGGGCTACCCTTCTGCTAATTCCTGGTGAAGCCCCCCCGCCCTGGCGGGGGTATACACGGCAAACAAGCCCACCCGGGCGGGCATGTGTTATGCCAAATCATTTGCTGAGCCATGGTTTCTTTCAAATTTGCACCATTTGACTCCAAATCATCCCAATTGACTCCAAATATACGTTAAATGCTGTAACAACCATCCTATACATAAAAGAACATAAAACAAGTAAAAACAAACATGAACATAAGAAATTAGCAATAAATAAGCATAAAATGGACACCAATTCGTGTATATAAAATCCATTTATCAATAGAATGATGGTCTATAGTTGTTGAAGTTTCCCCTAAAATAGGTGATGTGAACCCAACTTTGGAAGGGTGTTTTTCCACTATTATACAAGATGTCTAATGACAGACGACTTCGTGTTATCATAAGACAGGGTTGTGCGCATGCACTTGCTGATTATATCTATGAGCACTACCTATATAATCTTGGAGTTTGGTTGAAATATAATTCTCAATTAGAGACAATGGAGATAATTGAATGTCAAGAGAAGACTCACCATTGGAAAGAACGTGACAGTAATCTTCTCATTTTTCTTTGGGGTCTATTGGGTCAACCAAGGATAATTCTCGAGTCATATGATATCTATCATAACTTAGATGCATGGCCTCCCATGTATGAAGGTTTCCTTGAGCATTTTCCAAAGATTTTAATTTCTAAAACAGTTATTGATTGTACTTTTATGTAAAGTACAATTGTAAGGTGTTGTGGTCGAGGCACCATGAGAGTTACATATATTTGTATTAAAATTCAGAGCTTATGTGTTGTCGTACTCTGTACAACAGTTCAACAGTTGTATAAATGAAGTTTGTATTTGATTTCTGTAGTGTGATATCTGGCGACTTAAGATGGGTCGTGTGGACCTATTTTGGGGGCGTCACAATCCCCTTGAAAACCCAAACCCTCAGGTAAATGATTTGCCCAAGGAGTCTTATATTATTAAAAATCATCCTATATAAAATGTAATTGGTAATATTAACAAAGGAGTTATCACTATATTAGAAGCACATAATTTAGTTGGTCACTTGTCTTTCTTATCGCAAATTAAACTAAAAATATTAAAGATGCCTTATTTGATAAAGACTGGATAATGGCTATGCAAGATAAGCTTTATATGGTTTAAAACATGCCCCCAGAGCATGGTATGAACAACTAAGTAAATTTTTACTAAAAAGTGGTTTTAAAAGGGGTGTTGTTGATACTACTTTATTTACTAAAAATAAGGATGGTGAAATTCTTGTAATTCAAATATATGTTGATGATATTATTTTTGGTTCTACTGACATTACTATGTGCAATGATTTCTTTGAAAGTATGAGTAAAGAATTTGAAATGAGTATGATGGGCGAATTAAACTTCTTCCTCGGATTGCAGATCAAACAAGGAGAAAAAGGTATTCATATATCTCAATCTAAATATTGTAAAGAAATGATTAAAAAATTTTGTTTAGAATCTGCAAAACCTCTTAATACTCCTATGTCAACTACTGATAAATTGATTGCTGATGATAATGGAAAAAATGTTGTCTCAAAGAAATATAGATGAATGATTGGAAGTTTACTATACATAACTGCCAGTAGACCTGAAATTATGTTTAGTGCTTGTAAATGTGTCAGATTTCAAGCAAATCCTTAAGAATCTCACTTGGTCGCAAAGGCACAACTGAATTGGGCTTATGGTATCCTAAAGATCAACCATTTAATGTTGTGTGTTTTTTATACTCCGACTATACAGGCCATCATTTCGATCGAAAAAGTACCATTGGTATATGTCAGTTTCTGGGAGGATGTTTAGTTTCTTGGTTCTCTAAGAAACAAAACTCGGTATCTATTTCAACCACTGAAGCTGAATATATTGCTGCTATGCGTTGCTGTGCACAAATACTGTGGATGAAACAAACTCTTGCTTACTATAATTTGAAATTTGATTATGTGTCAATTCTATGTGATAATACAAGCACTATCAATCTTAGTAAAAATACCGTTCTGCATGCTAGGTCGAAGCATATAGATATTAGGCATCATTTTTTACGTGATCATGTTAATAACGAAATTATTAAACTAGAACACATTGACACTGAATTAAATATCGCTGATATATTCACTAAACCATTGAGTTCAGATAGATTTTGCAAATTACGAATTGAATTAGGTATGTTAGATATTTCTTCTTAATTTTTTTAACCATCTTTTAAATTGTAACTCATTTTATGTATTTATTATTTTTTAATAATATTGTATATTATACTTCTATATATATTTATACTGCAAAAATCTATGGTTATAAATTTTACTCATAAAACATTAGTGTGACTTCTTTAATTATAAAATTTTTAATATCATTTTTTAAGTAATATAATTAAAAATCAATTAATAATTTCTTTCTATTTAATTTAATTCTTTAACTGTTGTTATGTATATAAATGATTTAATCTGTACCATTCAATTAAGTACAGATTCAACGGTTATCTTCTCCAATCCGTGACTTCCCAAAAGGACTAATCATCATTCAACCATGAAAGCACACGGATCACCTACTTGCACCGTTAGATCAAGTTTTTAAAGTCAAGTTCAGCCAATGGATCAAAGTCAACAAAGAAACACAATTGTTTGCATCTGAGAAATTTAACATATTCTTATGATTTTGATTACTCTAGAACCAATTAAAGAGACTATATATACTAGATTATACACTCATACACATATATATACAACATCTCTTCAAATCACCCAACTAAAATAGCTTTTTAAGTGAAGAACTTGAGAAACTATAAATTAGAATTTTAGAACTAGATGAATACCTTTGAACAACAATAGAAATATCATGTAAGCGTTTACATGAATACATATGAACACCATATATGCATATAAATTCACAATCATGAAAACCTAATTTTACAAATACAAAACATCTTAATTTAGTATAAGGGTTAGTTTGATACCTTTCTAGGTTGAATTAGGAGAAAAGACGGATATAAGGAAAGTTTTTCTTTTGTTTTCTCAAGGTTTTCCTTCTTCTTCTTCTTCTTCTTCTTCTCTATATTCTCTCTTCTCTAACTTACGTACATAGAAACATATAACGTATAATATAATAGATATAAATTATATAATATAAATATATATGTAACTGATATCAGTTACATTTTTTTTCCTTTTTTTTTTTGAAAATCAAAAGCCATAAGGCTTGTTTGGCTAAACCATTTTAAAATAATGACTTAATCATTCCTTAAGCCTTGTTTGGCAAAACAAGATTAAAATAATAATTTCAAAAGCTCTAAGGCTTTGTTTAGTAAAACCAAATTAAAACACTTTTAATTTATTCTCATAAGTCATTTATAATATAGTTTATTGTCCCACACTGTTTACTTGGATTTCCATATCCAATCTTAATTAAATAAACTAATTACCACATACTAAATAAATTTCCCACTTAACCAAATATCACAAAATTTTAATCTCATTATAATTTTATTTAATTAATATATCACTTTAATTATTAAATTACGACAACAATATAGCAACTCATGTAATCTTTAACATCTTTCTAATCGTTAAATTAAATTAGAGTATTATCTAATAATTTTAATTCACAAATATATACTAACAACAACCACATAAATAAAATATTTATTTAAATTAATAAATATTTTAAATTACAAATAAAATCCTGGATTGTTACATATTATCTGACTAGGATAAGTTCATAAACTCATATTATTGTGGCAAGTTCCTGAACTTCCAATGTGCGGTAAGTTTGATGAACTATTTTGGGTAGAAAACGGTTATAGTATAGAGAGCATTGATGAAGTTGAAAATTGATAGAATGGTTAAGTAATGAAGTAAAGATTGAAGTTGATGGATACCTGGATATTCTAAATCTACTAGCTATGCTAGACTTTCAAAATTTATTGACTTCGTGCTGATGTTTGCACTTCTATTTTCTTGAAAAACATTGGATCAAATGATGAAACCAATTAGTTTTAAAAACAATACCGTTATTCGTATGTCTATGCTAATTGCTTCTGCTAGACAAAAATTATTTGAAATATATCAAAATGTATTTTTATATCATCAATGTGTCATGGAACCTGGTGCAGAGATGAAAAAAAACGATGGAGTCATCAATGCAGTATTACTTAGTGTTGGAGGTGATCTAAGGATCGTCAGCCCACTATGGTATGATATAGTATGATAAAATCAACTAATGACGGAATCCTCAAATGGACTGTATATACAGTGCGGTATCTTGATGTCATAAAAAGGATTTTTGAGATTTCTTTAAGATATGAGAATATATATATATATGTATATTTTGATTGATGTCCGAATTGTTGTAGAAGTCTATGCTATTTGATTCAGCTAGACGATTATTGAAAGATGTTCATGAAATTCAAGCGTTTCTTGAAAAGTTATGCCAAACCAAATTGTTTTGGTGCGGATTCAGATGTTGAAAAGCTGAGATGAACAACCCTTTATAGGGGATTACGCGGAGGCATTTAGATATTTGTGCACAATATATTGTACGAAGGGCTGATCCCCCTAAGTACGAGGAGTCCCTATAGTCTTATGACTGTTAAAGTTTAAGTTGAAAGATTACTTATAACTATGGACATACGCATAGTGTTTAAATGTTTGTGCACAATACATCGTACGAAGGGCTTAACACCCTAAGTACGGGAGTCCCTATAGTCTAATGACTATTAAGGTTTAAGTTGAAAGAGTACTTATAACCGTGGACGTAGTTCAAGGTCTTATGACCCTCAGCATGACTTGGAATCTTTTAAAATTCCTGAGTTATTCATACTGCTTCCCAATTATTGAGCAATTGTGGAAGATTCTTTCTATTCTAAAAGGCGAATGTGGTAAGGATGATATTCCTTAGAAAGAAGTAAGTCGTAGAATGCAACATTGAATGATGGATATGTTGAATAAGTGAGAAAAGAAATTTTGAAGTGAGAAGGAGATGAGTTATCAAAGAATAATATAAAACTTTTAATAGAAAAGTTTAATAATTGTAGAAAGATCCTTAGAGAAAGAATTTGGTTGCAGAACCTAATGAATAAATAGATATTAACGTAAAATCTATTTTGATAGATTGAATGAATAAAGATTAATAAATTAAATTTCGAGGACGAAATTCTTAGAAGAATGGGTGAATGTAATATCCCGAATGTTTATGATAACGATCCTTAGAAAAGGAAATGAATGGGTCAAAGAATATGTAATACTCAAATATAATTGATTCTAAGTAAAGGTTATGAAATAAAACTTATAAGAATTTATTATGAAGAATGGTGGGAGTAGGAAATATAAAACCTATATTAAGGTAATGTGTTGAAGTTATTCAACGAAGAGATTTGAAAAAAGAAACCTGAGGAAGGTAGGATTTCGGTGATTCCGAGGACGGAATCCTTATAAGGTGGGAAGAATGTAACAATCCAGAATTTTATTTATAATTTCAAATATTTATTGAATTAAATAAATATTTTTAATTGATGTGTTTGTTGTTTAGTAGATATTTGTTGGATTATTTATTAGTAAGTAAATAATTCATGAGCTATAGAAATTAACTTAATTAAGATAAAAAAATGATGAATTAAATTTATGAGATAATACTCTAATTTAACTCAATAACTAAATTAGAGAGTTATTAAGGATTATATGGCTTGTTATAATGTTATTTAATTTGATTTTTGTAATTAAAGTAATGTGTTAATTTATTAAATAAAATTATAATTATAATGAAAATTATAATTTTATTGTATGGGTTTATGTGGTAAATGGATTTAATAAATTGTTATTAGATTTAATTTAATTTGAATATGAGAATTTATTTAATTAAAGTGTGACCATAAACTATATTATAAAGGAGTTATTAAAGTAAGTTAAGGGAGGTTAATTCAGTTTTTGCCAAACAAGGCTTAATGAATGTTAAATCTTTAATTTAAATTTGTTTTACCAAATAATGTGTAAGATTTAATGGGTTAATTTTTAGTTAGCTAGCCAAACAAGCCTTATGGCTTTTGAATTTCAAAAAAAAAAACTGATGCCAGTTAATAGATATAATTATATTATATAATGAATACCTAAATTATTATATACGTTATATGTTAGTACGTAAGTTAGAATAGAGAAGAGAAAACACAGAAGAAGAGAAGAAGAAAAGTTGAGAGAGAATTGGGAGAATTCTAGAGAGAACTTTGAGAAGAAGCTTGGAGGAATCAAGGAAGAAGAAGAAGGTTTTTCATCATCCAATCAAGTTTAAGAAGAATCAAAGGTATTCATCTAGTTCTAAAATTCTAATTTATAGTTTCTCAAGTTCTTCACTTAAAAAGCTATTTTGGTTGGGTGATTTGAAGAGATTTTGTATATAAATGTGTATGGGTGTATAATCTAGTATATATAGTCTCTTTAATTGGTCCTAGAGTAATCAAAATCATAAGAATAAGTTAAAGATGAAAAACTTGGGTTTTGATGGCATATGTATATTTTAACTTATGTTGGAGTCAAAATTGATGGATAGAATCTGAAATTGATGATATATGTTGTTAGTATGTTTAATTACGAAAACAACGAATATTGAACGGACTAATTTGGTTGAGAAACGAATTCGTAGTGAATGAATTCGCTAAATGTGTTTAAAACATGAAAATATAGCATGAACATTGAATTGGAATCCTTAAAATGATTTGTTAATATGTTTGAAGTGTTATAATTATTCTCTAGATGAGTATCTAATAGTTTAACGAGTCCAACGAATCGAAAACCAACCAATTCAGACTTAAAATGAGAAAGTTATGACCAAAAGCGTGTTCTCATGCAAAGCCTCATGGCGCGCTGCAGATCTGCGATATAGATCCTGTCGAGCACGGCATTGGCTTGTGCCTTGTATTTATGAGAAAAAGGCGCATGCCGCGCCATATGTCTTCGAGTGTATTTGCTTTGACCTGTTTTGGTAAAACAGTCATAACTTTTTTATACGAACTCCGATTGAGGTGATTCAAGATGATCCGAAACGAGGATGAATAGTCCTACAAATTTTGTTCTTTAAGGTTTTCAATTTGAGGTTGTTAGGAAGGTTCAAAACAGTCATCTTTGTGACTATTACGTAATAGGAGGCGATCGGAGGGCGTCGAACGAGCACATACGCAAGTATAGTGCTCCGGACAATGGATTATGTTATTCTAAGTAATAAAACAAGAATATGCATGATAATAGACATGTCATATAGCTAAGATTACTTTACTCATAATGGGATGCATAGGCATGACTTAGTATGTGTTTTAAAAAAGAAACTTGAAGATTTCGAAAACAAACCTTGACTAACTTTAAGTCACTTGAGTTCTGACTTTGTAGTTAGCATATGGTGGAGTCATGCGAGCATAAAATGTGATCTTAAGTTACCTCGTATAAGATAACTTGTATAGCTTGGATAATATGTGTTTTCAAAGAGAAATTTAAAAGTTTTAGAAACTAACTTTGATGAGCATTGTTACTTGCATTATGACCTTATAAGCAAGCATAATAGAGTTATATATGCCTTTGAACAAGAATGATATGTGCACTCAACTAGTCAAGCATGACATAAGTTATTTAAGCACATTTTAAAAGTATGAACTATGCTATGTCTATGTAAATGAGGTAGATACATGTGAACATGTGTATTAAAGGTTGTTAGTACCAATATAAGCTTTAAAAGCTTATAAACCTTGAACCTTTGTTAAAAGAAGTTGTTAAGCCTTGTTGATGTAAATAATTCAACATAAAACTATGTAATTCAAAACTAAATGATTTGAAATATGAACTTGAAGAAATATCAGAACCTAATTGATGTATGTTTATAGTATATATCAGAATGCATAGTAGGTTAGGACTAAACTGAGCAATGAAAAGCCCAAGTCTGGTTTTGGCTGGGGGTAAAGTGCTACGCAGCAGCTACCCAAGCTTCTTGAAATAATTAACAATTCGTTTGTAGATTCTGTGAGTGACGAAGCGGTTTGTTAACTTCATGGTCTTAAGTTATGGTTATATATTGTCTTTAAGGACTACAAGATATGAAACAAGATTGTTTAGATAAATATGATAATAGAATGAACAAGTCTCATGGTTATCCTAAGTTCAAGTAAAAATGAAACCAAGTTAGGAAATAATATTTGTTTTTATATTAAGAGCGTTAGAAATATGTGACTAAGGGATGTGAATCCATGATTATATAACTGTGTAGGAATACACGAAGTGCAGATAAGCGTTAAGCAGTTAAGTCGTAGTTCATAAACTACGAATCAGGAAAGTCTTTCAGTTCATATTTGCTATATGAACTTGATGATTAACTGTTTTAAATAATTATTGCAAAGAGCATGATGTGTTATATATATGTTGAAAGTATGAAATGTTAAAGTCAATTTATGACTATGTTGATTGATTAAAGCATGCTGATTGAGAAAGGACTCAATCTTTATACCTGTTATATGAACTGTAGCATGTATGTTATATGTTGAGCATGTTATTATGTGTTATGTGATGCATGAAAAGCTGTTAGATTTTTCTTTCAATTTGTCGAGCTCAACCTTGTAAATAACCACTTTTGCAGGTTCAAGATTCAAGGTAAAGTTATGTGTTATTTGAAAGACATGAATCAGATGTGATACTTGAAGATTTATACCCTTTGGTGGTGTTATTATTATTTGAACCATGTTTAAGGTTCCTAATAATGTATTAATGTTGAATTGTAATATCGTTTTGCGATGTAAACTATTATAGTATTAAAATGATTCTAAGATATTTAGATGTAAAGGTTGAAGGTTTTGGGAACGAGGATAATTTGTAATAGAAATTTTTAATTATTCCGCAAATTTTAATGGTTGTATTATCGTTTAATGATGTAAAATTAGAGGTTAAATGTATTATTAACGATCGAAGTTGAGAATTAAATTGTATGAATTTTGGGGTCGTTACACTATCCACTGACAGCAAGGAAGTAGGAGAAGAAAAGGTCTCAACTGCAGAAACCCCAAAGAGAAGGAGTAACAGATCACTCCAAGGGCTATCTAAAAAGAAATCAAAGGTGATAAAGAAGTCAGTTCCAGTTCCCAAAGAAAGTCCATCTTCCAAGGATGAGAATGTAGAGTCAAAAGTTGAGAAGGGAAATGAAAGTCTCAAGATTGAGTCCCCAAAGAGCAAGTCTGGAAATGAAGAAGAATGTACAAGTCCTGTAGCTAGTACTCAGAGCATCCACTCTAATAATGAAGGAAGGTTGCAAGTCAACAAAATTGCATTACCTATTGAAAATGCTTCAACAAGTTCACATGATGGCTCCAAAGATGTTGAGTCTGAAGAAGAAGGACCTACCCCTACTGATGCTAAATATCAAGGAAGCTTATCTGATGATTCAGAGGCTTCACATTCTGAAGAAGAAGGAAAGTATGTCTCTCTTATGGCTGAACCTCCAAGGAGAAGAAAGAGCAACAGACTGCTGACTAAATCTATCGCAAGGAAGCAAGGTGAACACTCTACTGCAATCATTGAAGTCAGTGATAATGAGGCTGACTTCGAGGGAGAAGATTCTGAAGAAGGCACTAATGATGAATCAGATAAAAGGAGTCAGCATGATTCAAGCTCAGAAGGTGAAGAAATAGAGAATGATGATAAAATGAAGGAACAAACTAATGAGTACGATGAGGGAACTCTACAAAGGGCTAACTCCAATTCAGAACAGAGAGAAAAAGGAAGAAACTCCAGTTCTACAGAAGAAGAACCAAAAAGTTTTCACATTCCTAGTCCTGTAAATCGTAAGAGAAAAATTATGGTAGAAATTGACGAATCACTGGATGTGCTCCCTGGCAGATGGATCAATCATGGAAATGAAAGGCTAAATGTGGTAACTGCAGAAAATGTGCTCAACAATCGCAAGGCTATGAAACTAGACACCTCAACTGTATTATATGAGCCTGAAGTTATGAACCATGCAATAAGATGGTTTCACCCTCATATGCCATGGGTAAAGGCATCTTTCACTGAAGATAACAGCTATCTCACATGGGTCTTCTCTCATCTTCCCAACCTAGAGTTGGTGTCACAGAACTTTCCAAGAATACGAAAGTTTGCAACCAAGATGAATAAAGAACAGCCACACTACAAAGTCTACTGACATGCTGATAACCACTACATTCCCTACGATTGTAGAGTGGGTTCTGATGGCAAAAGGATGATGCCCAAGCTGATGATCTTAGAGTCCCTTCACTCTACCATTGAAGATGTTCAAGTTCAGTTTGAGAAGCTTCCCTCTGACCAAACACAGTTGTCTGATATTCCTTCATCCTCCAATAGTGATTGTCACTCAACAATTTATCAGATTCTCAATGCTTTCGAAAATCTGTCTAAAAATGAAAATCGTGGAGTCCAGTCTGGTGTTCAACAGAAGCCTACCCAGTCACATGACCAAACTCCTACGGAGCATGAGTTACTGAGGAATACTGATGAGTTGGTCAAGCAGATGGCCATCATCACTAAAGAGGCAAAGGTGTTAACCGAAGGAGGCAATGTAGTACAAGACAGACTTTAAGCCACCATAACTGATATATCTCTCAAAATCAAAGAGAGAAATCAAATCTACCTGAAGGGCATGATTGATCAAAAGGAAGAAGCTCTACAAGCTTAGAAGGCTAATGAAGAACAAATCATATTCCTCTCTGACAAAATTGGCAATTTAAATCAGTCTCTTTCCCTACAGCTTGAGCTGAGCCAACAAGAACTTTAGATGGAGGTTGGTACCTAATCTTACTTGATGGAAAAACTTATGTCCAAAATGGAGCAGCTTTCATAAGTGATTAATGACAAAAAAGGGGAAAAAAGAGGCATAGAAAGAGGCATTCAAGGAAGAGCAGAAGAAAAGAAAACAAGAAGGCTAAGAAAAAGGCAAAGAAGAAGACAGCAGCTGCAGAAGCAGAATTATCATCTGAGGGGGAGCCAGAGGATGATGATCCTATGAATAGAGAGTTTGAGGGGGAGCCAAATAAAGAAGAAGATCATGAGTTTGAGGGGGAGCACAGAAAAGAAATGAAGTCACCATCCCAGGGGGAGCAAGAGCAATAAGATCAAATAGATAAATAGCTAATCAACAAAAATTTTGGAAGACACGCATGGAGCCAAAAAGGTACATCTCTATCTAGTTAGGTATGTTCTGGATCCAGGATGTAAAGTGTCATAGTTTATGCGATTTCATATTATTATCAATGACATTCATGATTATCTGTTTTAGAAATACAGTTGCTCACTGTATATAAGATTCATTCATATCATGCATATGCACTAATTATTTTTGTCATAATCAAATAAGGGGAGATTGTTAGGAATAAGCATGTGAATGATATTCCTATTTATGTATGATTTGATTATGATATAAATGAATGAATATGCAAGTATGCTTGCATTAAGAAAAGCTATAAAGTCCTTTGATAGATAATATGAACATATATACAAGGACTTAGAATAAATTGATCAAATATGTTAGGTTGATCCTACATAAGCAAAACAGCTTTGTAAAGTCCTTAAAAAATGATGTACAAGGACTATAAATATAGAAAGATCAAGCTTGTTAGGTTGATCTTATAATGTAATAGATAGCTTGTCTGATCGTCGAGCACTGCACCAAGAATCGTATTCTGCTAGGAGAGTCAGGGAAAACTCGAGAGCTATCAAGGCAGAATCGTAGTTTGCAAGATAGTAGATCTCGGAGTTCGAAGACTACCAGCAGAGATGAGGAAGGATCATAGTATGTCGAGAAGAACATCCTCGGAGTCATAGTCTGCTGAGGATGTCCTGTTCAGAATCATAGAGACAACCTGTCTACGAGCCGACCGAGCATCTGTTGAAGCCAAGCCAAGAATCGTAGACCACACTCGGAGACGTAGAGTCTAATGATCACATCAGAGGCATATATCGTAGTCGAGACAGATTAGATGAAGACAATAAGCTTAAAGGCAGAAATCTTAGAGTGTCAAGATCTGATCTCAGAGTCGTAGTGTCTGCACAACCAAGCAAAATCGTATAGTGCAGAACTAAAACTTCAACAGAAGTGCTCACAACACCAAGGCGGAATCGTAGAGTAAGCACGGTTCTCAAAAAATGAGCACTCCCAGAATATCCAAAGGATGAAGCCTCTGGTCAGAGCTGCAAAGATATATTCCACCTGAAGGGAACTAGAGTGCACTCAACAAATGGTTTGCAAGCTGACAGAAAATCTTAACACCAACCCAATCAGCATCCAGATTGAGTTGTAAAGCCATTCAAGATGAAGCATTCTACAAGTAGATCAAAAGAAGACTTCAGCAGAAGTGACTGACTAAGGAAAAGTCAGCAAGTGCAGTAGCTGTCAAATTAACAGAAGACAACGATCTTGTAGTCAACCAGGATCGTAGTGTTTGCCAAGCAAAGAAGGAACTGATGAAGTGTACACAGAGATACTGGTCGGTTTTTGAAGAACAAGGCTAAAGTGATTAAGCATGGTTCAGTCCATTGATGATAAGTGAACGGGAGATCATAAAGAGAAAGCGAGCTGGGCATGCCACAAACCTGAGGTGTCTTGCTATTCAGAAGAGACCAGAACAAGGAGTCAACTTATCAGTTCTTGAGATCAGTCGAGGCAAATGGAAGTGTTAAAGAACTGCACAAGAGAAGGAAGAGGTGTTCTACATTGAGGATCCAATGAACACTATTCAGGATTGTAGTGTTGTCTCAACCAGTTAATGAGCAACATTCAATAAGACACTACGATCATATCCAAAAATATGCATCAAAATCGTAGAGTTTGGTCATCTGAAGATTGAAGCATTGACAACGGTTTAATCTGAAGAGTGATATTTGAATATGGCTTATTGAAAGCATCGATGCAAAAGGACAGATCCTGACATTCTAATCAAGAAGTCAGAAAGGAGAAATAAAGAAGACTACCTGCCCGAGGTATCAAAGTGACATCTCTGATGTGGTAGATGAAATAGTAGACTGCAGTGTCAGAAAGGTAAAAAGGGGGATCACGTCTGCAGTCTGCACCAAATAACTCGAGATCTGCGAAGCAATTCAAATAACTTTCAACGGCTATATCCCAACGGGAAGATTGGGAAGGAGTATAAATAAGCCAGAGCTTCAAGGATCGAGAGTTGCTAAGGTTGCAGAATCGTTGAGTTGTTGGAATGCTATATTGTTGACTCTACGAGTTTCACCAGAGCTAAACAGAACAAGTCTCAGTGACAGTGAGACTACAAAGTTGGAAGTGAAGCAGCTTTAAAGAAGGACTCGAATAGACTAAAAGCTTCACTTAAAAAAGATGAGAATGCCACTGAAGATGGCTGCTAAGCTGAGAGCCGAGAAGGCCAAGAAGATAGCATTCAGAAAAGTGGCAGAGCACAAAGAAGATCAAGAGAGCCACTCTACAGATCACCATGAACCAAAAGCTGAAAAAGAACAGATGTAGAATCATGTCTGCAAAGCATTCAAGAAGGGTTTAGGGATTGTTAAGTGCCAGACGAAGTCTACCAAAAGCTCAGAGACATAGAAAATCCAGATGGTGATTTTGCACAGCTGACATCAGATGAAGATGAGCAGAAAAGAGTAAAGATCAGCTGCACCAAAGAAGATGTAGTCTAGACTCTAAGTAGAATGCCAAGAGGACTACGCCAAGCTGCTAAGTATATAAGATGTTCAAGCTTAAAGATATCTTAGCAGCAAGGCACCAATAACAACAACAACTACAACAACAAGAAGCCAGGGCCTGAGGGGTCCTTGTCCGGAGGGACTAAATAAAGTTCCAAGCCTGCTGGGCTTGAAGAGTTCCTAGGGAACTAAAGGAGTTCCAAGGCTACTGGCCTTGAAGAGTTCTTAGTGAATTGAAGTTCCAAGGGTGCTGGCCTTGAAGGAATCTTAGTGATTCATGGTGATGCCCTTCCTTAGTGGAAATCCTGCTAGTTGAAAGCAGAGGAGTGGATTAGGAGCTTGAGTCTTTGAACCACTTAAAATCCCTTGTGTCATTTACTTTATGTCATTTACATTATGTACCTAACTGCTATAACTGTTATGCATATATTAACTGCTTATAACTTAACTAACTCTAAGAACAATGTATGTATGATCATGTATATATCAATGAAGGGGATATTTTACTTATTCCGCTGTGCTTGAAAAGATTCTTATGCTTGTCATATGCTAATTCATTAGCAATACAAAATAAACAGAAAAAGTATTTGAAATCAAAAAGGATCTATTCAACCCCCCTTCTAGATCTATTGTTGTGCCTATAGGGAACTAACAGATCATAATCGTCAGCTCACCATCCTTTGTTTGATCAGGCCAAAAACCCCATTCAGGTACCATGTTTCGTTTGTCAAAGGAGTGCTTGTACCGTTTCCATGCTTCTTCGCTAATAAATTTGGAATTGTCCCAACTTTGTGGTGTAGACGAGGAGCCACCGACGCTAAGTCGTTGCCTCTTTGTAGAAATTTCAAAATTAGCAATTGGTTTAAACAGAAGAAAGAAGACTCAATCCAACGAACACTCCAAACTCAATCTACCACGGTAACGTCAATGTATGTAGAAATAACCCCTAAATCAATGGTCACATAATCCCCATTGAAATTCACTGAATTATAGCCCAAATAACCCAATTCTTCTCTCAAGGAGATTATCAAGCACCTGGCGTGCGCTACAGCAAACCCAAACAAGCCAACCCTTGCTTAAAAATGGTCTATCCAGATTTTTGTTAGTGGAAATCAGCCACACAGATAACATGAAATGTACAAACCCAAACAATTAAATCAAAACCTATTTTTGATTGAATGAAATCCCCAAATACCTTGAGTGGAGAACCCTAGCTTGATTTCTGACCTTGACTCTTGCTGCACGCACATGAATTGGGGTCCTATGGTTAGGATGTATGATATGATCGAGGCTAGGGTTTTAGGAAGTGAGGCGACGAGTTTGGGTTGCTTTGGCTGTCGAGATCTATCAAGAGAGAATGGGGGAATGGTCTGATTTGCCGAATTCAGTCTATTTAAAAAAATAAAAAATTGCTACTTGCGCTGCGGCGTGAGTTTTCCTTCGTTGAGAGGCGTTGCAGCGTCGGGATTTAATATTGGATTAAGTGGCGCTGCAGCGCAAGTCACATGCAAATAGATGGCACTGCAGCGTGTAACTTCAGTAGGTTGGGCTATTTTATGGCGTTGCAGCGTGATGTGTATTTTGTTTCTTGGCGCTGCAACGTGAGTTGAAGATTGGGGAAATAAAGCCGGTAACTGCAAAGACAAATTTTAGTTCATCTTTTTTTGGCACCGCAAATACGATCGTCCAAATGACTTGAAAGAGTATCAGTATATTAATATTGCGCTTTAGTATAAATTTATTTCATATTTGCTTACGATATTATTTTTCGTATTCATAAGAAATTTTATTTCATTCAATATTCGCAAGAAATATTATCTTCGTTTAATATTCGTAAGGAATATTATCTTCGTTCAATATTTGTAAGGAATATTATTTTCGTTCAACAGTTGTAAGGGATATTATTTTTGTTCAATACTTGTAAGAAATAATATTTTCTTCAATACTCTGTAGTATGTAAGTAATATCATTTCATTTCAGATTCCGAATTCTACACTCATTTTGTTAAGTTTTGGCTTCTATACTCCATGAAATTAGTAGAATATCCTTGATATTTGCGCTTCATCTAGTATCTTTTCATGGAAATATTATTCTGAGCATTCTTGATAAGTTTTAACCTTTTCATGTCAGTGTACTATTCACGAGATACTATTCCTAAAGTACTATTCATAGGGTACTATTCACGGGGTAGTATTCACTCGGGTACTATTCATGACAAAAATTGATTTCTTTTCTGTCCAAATCATTGTTGATACAATATTATTCTTGAATTTTACTCCACAAAGCAATATCATGTTGACAATTTGGATATTATTGAATTCTTGATAAATTAAATTATAAATCATTAAAATTTATCCTTACTCTCATTTAATTAAATTCTTATATCATTGTCATCATCCTCATACTTATATTGTGATGAAAGTTATCTTCGGCCAAGGGTGCAAAGATGAATTGTTGATTGGTATGATTATGACCAGGGATTATTCGGTATAATCATAACCTGTAATGTTACAAGTGATGTGGATTATTTATTGAACTGGGTCTCAGCGACAGTTGTTAGTATGATCATGACCATGGGTTCTCTTCGGCCAAGGGTGCAAAGATGAATTATTTTATGGCATGATCATGACTATTGATGAAAACATGAATATCCTTGGCCCGTAGTGCATGTATAATTCATGGTCGTGATACTAATGAATATCATTGGCTCGTAGTGCATGGATAATTCAGTGATGTGGATTATTTATTAAGTTGAGTCTCAGTGATAAAATTTATGATTAAACTTTTAAATCATCGAAGATAGTAGATAGTATGCTCTACTTGACTCTTCTAATGGATTGCTTATTCCGCTGCAGTTGTTGATCTAAAACTTGTTGTCTATTGTATTCTATCAGTTGTTATACTATTGAAGGCTAAGGATAATTTATTCTGCATTATCTTAATCATAATATTTCTTACTAGGCTAGTTGAGCTCACCCTTTCTTTCACTGTTCTCCTCAG
Organism: Panax quinquefolius; assembly: GCA_020205615.1. NCBI lineage: Eukaryota > Viridiplantae > Streptophyta > Magnoliopsida > Apiales > Araliaceae > Panax > Panax quinquefolius. Next base: position 34,747,065 of record CM035163.1, read on the forward strand.
GAAATGAGAATATAGCTGGAACTAGTTGGGAAATAGATTGACGGTCCAGATGGTTGTTTTAGTAGTCCGCACTATTCTGTGAAATAGTGTGATAATAATTATAATGAGATTGAATTTGAGTTTGGATATTGTCTAGGAGACAATATTTGTATTAAAATTCACAGCTTATGTTTTGTCGTATTCTACAGGACACTTAACAGCTTATGGGTGTTGTATACCTATTTTGGGGGCGTCACGTGGTGCACAGATATATGTCTATTCTATACACAAATTATGCAGTCAAATCAAGTAGACAATTCATAATCACATGCCAATATATTTAGGTGTAAATCTACAATCCCTCTTTTAACTTCATATAGATTACCAAAATCGTCACTAATTTCTTAGCAAGAATCATTAAGCATGAACCAAACCATATGGTGCCAACCAACGAGATAAGATAGTCAATTCAAATTAACAAAGGATTCCATTATAACCTTAGAGCCAATAATTAGTTCATAACTCTTAAAGTAAACATTTGTAGCAATATAAACAACATTTATGGATTACAAGATCAAACGAAATAAAGGGATAAAAATAAACTCTGTCAAATCTTCTTCAGTCTCCAAGAATTCCAATCCTTTCAAGCTTTCCAATCCGTATTGCTAACTGCTCTTGGGCTTTAAGGAATCCCAAACATCTCCCTAATTTACCTAAACTATATGTACAAACATAATCGAAAATGGAGAAGAAATTACAAGAGAGAGACTATATCCTAGAAGGGGATATATGAGATATCAATTAAGGAGGCTAACTCCCCCTTTTATATCCCAGTGTTTTTCCTTAAGGCTAGGTCAAATCTAGCTCTTCTCTGCCAGGGCATCGAAGCCGGCACTGCAACGCCAAGTTTAAGCCTTGGAACGACGTTGCAGCCACGAGTCAAGCACTAAGAGATCAAGGTGAAGCCAAATATGCCTTCGATTTATAGAAGAATTAGAAATGCAGTATTATGAAATGATGTCATCCGATGGCGAGGTGGGGAAGCCACAGCCACTGCTGAGTTTAAGCCATCATTGGCGGCTGCGCAAAGACCGTGTAGGAAAATTGCCAGTTTTGCCCCTGCAAGCTGGAAAAGACCTAATAAGCCCTGTAACACATTGGTTAAGCAAAATAATATAAAAGCTATATATAATCTACAAAGATTAAGCACTTTCTTAAGCAATAAAGGATCCGATTCGTGGGTATAAATTCCACTCATCACATGCATGCAATACAAAGAATAATAAATCCTTTCACATCAATCACAATATAGCTAGTGAGACCTACTCTTTCAAAGTATTTTAATGTGAAATTCTGGAGAGTAGCTGAGGATAGTGTGGAAATCTTTTAATATTTAAATACATATATATTTACGGTGGTACTTTCTTCGTTCCTAAAAGATTGTCGTTTTAGAAGAATTTTTTTTTCTAATTTATTTGTCGTTTACAATTTTTTAGGAGAATTAATTATTTACTTTCCTATATCATTCTTACCTCCTCTCATTGTCCCAAGAAATTCTTTCCCTTGTATTAATAGTTTTCAACTTCCCATAAAGGGATAGTGATGAAATTTTAAACAAATTTTAATTGTTAAATAATAGTATTAAAATAATTTTCTTAATTCTTGTACAAAAACCTTAAATGAAAATTTTTTAAGAACAAAGGTAGTGTGTGAATTGGTGGCTACCAGTTGTAAATTGTTAGGTCTGTTTTTGAGTATGAATAATACAAATCTTGATGTTGCCTTTTCTGTTTTGATGTATTTATGGTGGAATGTGAATTGCTAAAATACCCCCGTGTGTTTGCGCGCGTTATGTTTTCAACATTCCATAATATTCCCTCCGTCCCTTAATATAAGACGTTTTAAAAAAGTTTTTTTGTCTCTTAATATATGACGTTTTTAGAATTCCAAGTAAGCATTAATTGCTTAATTTATAATATTATCCCAAGTATTAAATCTAATTTTAGTTCTCTCACTATTTTTTGTCCAATAAATAACACTATCTTCTTTTAATACAAGGACAATATAGACATTTGATATTATATTTAATGTTATACAATTATTTCCTTAATACTTGTGCACAACTTTAAAAAGTCTTATATTAAGAGACGGAGGGAGTATATGATGTTTTAGAGTTGGGCACAACCATTAAGGAAATGATTATATAGCATTAAATATAGTATTATTTGTTTATAATACTCCCTCCGTCCCTTAATATAAGACGTTTTAGAGAAAAAAATTTGTCGCTTAATATATGACGTTTTAGAATTTTAAGTAAGCATTAATGACTTAGTTTCCAATATTACCCCAAGTATTAAATGTAATTTTGGTTCTCTCACTATTTTTTGTTCAATAAATAACAATCTATTTTTCTAATTCAAGGGCAATATAGATATTTGATATTATATTTAATTCTATACAATCTTTTCCTTAATACTTGTACACAACTCTAAAAAGTTTTATATTAAGAGACGGAGGGAGTACCTTTTGTGTTGATAAGGAGAGAGTTAAAAGCTTATGGGTATTGAAGGAGGAGTACTGACGGGTAATTTTGAAAAAATTGAAAATTAATGCTCCTAGATTTTTTAAAATATCAACTACTTTGAGACAAATAAAATAACCTAAAACATCATATATTATCGGACCGATGGAGTACTATACAATTAGCTTTCTTATCTAGGAGTATTTTATTATACAATTATAAATGTCATAAGTTTTTTTAAAAAATATATTTTGCGTGGTCAAAATAATTTCATTTTTTAATACAAAATTTGTAGTACACTTGACTTAGCATCAAAAGATTAGAAACTTCATAATTGAAATATTGAAAGTATACAATTTAAGTCTAACATGGTTGTATCTTCAAAATAGTTATATTAGTTTATATCTTATTAATTTATTACCAATGTAATGTAAGTTTTTTTTGTTTGGTCTTTATAACAATTCTCATATTTCTTTTTAAACTGAATACCAAAGGTTCAGAAGTATGAATAGTTTTTGTTAATAGTTTGAATTAATTGTGTTGAATACTTGCAGGAAGATGAACAATTTCTCATTATTACTTTGAATACATATAGAAATAAGCACTAAATGCATAAACTCATACTAAAACATGTAACAAAAGAGGAGGACCAAAGTTACGTGTGGTTTTATATACTTTAGTAGATTATGCTTTTGTATAACATCTTCAAATTTGTGACAGACATAGCTAATATAGGGAGGTAATTTAGAAGGATTAGGTTAGAATATAGTGAATTTCTTGCATATTGAGACCTAATTAATAAAGGACTAAAGAGATAATGATCAAATATAGAGCCAGTAACGACATATTCATCTTAATTTACAACATACAACTGATATATAGTTAATATATGATATATATATATATATATATATATATATATATATATATATATATATATATTAATATTATTGAATTAGTATTTTATCTAAAATAAAATCCTTGGGTGTGATCTTTGGTGTAAGACTCAAAATTTTATAAATAAAGATGAATTTTTTATAAATATTATTTTTGAATATTATGGAATAAATTTGATATAATGTTATAGTTGTGGGTAATATTTATAAATTTTGCAAAGTAAGTAAAGTTGTTATAAAATATTCGTTTGGTGGGGAATATTCTTTTTGTTGGGAATATTAAATTTACGGCTACCAATCATTGGTGGACCCCATAGCGGAAGTAGTATTGTCGTAGTTAGAAAAGCGACAAAATTATTTTTTCTATAAAATAACGGCAGAGGTGTTACCGTCAAAACTGTTGAACTACCGGTGGTAAAAAAAGCGATGTACGCGTGGTTGCATAGTAGACACTACGGTATTGATTATTGATGCTTACGTGAGAAGTCACTTAGCTATACTCAATTATTCGCACAAATAATTCACGATCATATCTCTTATATTATTGATTCAATTATTGTCACGTATCATCCGTATAATATGTTATATTATTAATCGAGAGGCGACAAGTTATAAATGATTAATAATTGTTGAAAGATTAAAAATGTGTTGATTAAAATAAAATGATTTGTGGTAATATTTATTCAATCCTTGATGTATATAAAGAGTCTGTTATGAGACGTTTGTGGTAAGTTTGATTATTTTATGGGGGGGGCCATATGTCATCATCTAAGAGTTTCTTCGTCAATAGTAATTACCTTTGTGAATAGTAATTACCTTCGTCAATAGTATTTACCTTCGTCAATAGTAATTACCTTTGTGAATAGTAATTACCTTCATCAATAGTATTTACCTTCGTCAATAGTAATTACCTTCTTCAATAGTAATTACCTTCGTCAATAGTATTTACATTCGTCAATAGTAATTACCTTTGTGAATAGTAATTACCTTCTTCAATAGTAATTACCTTCTTTAATAGTAATTACCTTTGTGAATAGTAATTACCTTCTTCAATAGTAATTACCTTCGTCAATAGTAATTACCCCTTCGCGAATAGTAGTTGTCTCTTCAATATTACCAAGAGTCATTTTGACCCTTCGTTAAGACCAAGATCCACCCTCAGTTTTTCTATAAATAGAAAGCTCATTCCTTCATTATTTCTTATTTAATTCAATCGAAACTCTACAGAGAGAAACTATAGAGAAAGAAGAAAAGTATTCGCTACTTCACTTTTCCAATATTCAGGTTCTTCTAAGGTAAGGGATATTATTTGTTGTAATCTGTAAGGGTGTTATTCTTTCTTATTCATGAAGAGAACTTTCGTTATTCCATTCTTTATTATTCATTGGAATAACCTCGTATACTGCCAGATACCCTATACTTGGTGAAATCCCTCCGTTATTCCATTCTTTATTATTCGTTGAATAACTTTTGTAGATACGCCAGATACCCTATACATAATCTGTAGACACGTGGTTTACCCCTGCATTTTGGTGACATTATTCTATTATTTCATTGGAACATCCATGCGTGTGTTTTACACCGGACTGGTTAAAATCTTTATCATTCGTTGGAATATCCTATCGTGTGTTTTACACCGGATCCGGGTTCCATCTTTATTATTTTGTTGGAACATCCCGCTTGTGTGAATTTCACCGACACGGTTTCGTTATTATTATTCGTTGGAATAACCGCCTCATGCTAAGTACCGCATGCATGGTGATTTCCTTTGTTATTCCATTCTTTATTATACCCAGTTGGTTAAAACTTTGACTTCTATACTCCATGAAATTAGTAGAATATTCTTGATATTCGCGTTTCATCCAAGATTTTTTCATGGAAATATTCTTCCGATCATTCTTGAATTTTACTCTACAAAGCAAAGATCATGTTGACAATTTGGACGTTATTAGTTCCTAAATAAATTAATTCGTGAACTTGTTTTATTGAATTATTATGTCATTATCATCATCCTCATGTTATATTATGTTATCTTTGGCTTACGCAAGTAGATGAACTTAGTATGATTATGACCGAGGATCATTCTAAGTATAATCACGGCTTGTTATAAATGATGTGATAAAAGTCCTCAAAGGTCTCAGAATGTAATGCGTTGATGGATAGTTTTTGGTATGATTATGACCGGGGTGATTCTAAGCAGATAGTCATGACCATTGATAATTTGATGAAAATCCTTGACCGTGGTACGAGGATGATTAGATATTGTGGTTTATTCATTAAACCGAGTCTTAGTGATAAAATTTATGAAAACCTTTTAAAACCTAAAAAAGATAGTAGACTTTATTTTCTACTTGACTCTTTTAATGGATCAGATATTTCATCGCAGATTAAACCGGTTGTCTATTGTATTTTATCGGTTTAACATTGTTGAAGACTATTGATAATTTATTCGCATTATCTTAGTTATAATATTTTCATTGGGCTAGTTGAGCTCACCCTTTCTTTCACCGTTTTCTTCGTGAAATGAGAATATAAATGGGGGACGAGTCGGGAAAAGAGTGATGGTCCCAAGATAGTATTAGTAGTCATCACTATTCATTAAATAGTGTGATAATAAATGTAATGAGGACTCCTTGAGTATGGATATTGTCTAAATGACAATATTTCTATTAGAACTCTCGGTTTATGTATTGTCGTATGTTATACCTACGGATGTATAATTAAGTTTGTATTTAAATTTATGTATTATGTAAGTGGCGACCCAAGATGGGTGACGTATACCTAATTTTGGGGGCGCCATAGTTGGTATCGAGCTTAGGATATGATCCCCGGCTAAGATGTGAGACTAGAACTAGGAGGGGAGAGATAGGGAATTCCTTCGCTAGTATGACCTACCTAAGTTTATTTGGTATTTGATTGGTCGATCGAGTATAGTAATAATATGTTGTATGTCAATTAACCCTTATTTTGTGGCGGTGTTTGAAAATGGCATCCGAGAATGTTGAGAATAAGAATGGAGCATGTGAGACCGTTGATTCTCCACAGATCAAAATCAGACAATGTACAACGGGATGGCGAGAATCCTCCCGTAAACAACAACACCGATCAATCGATTAACGACAGACGCGTTTAAGAGGTTTTAGAATTCATGCAACATCAAAGAAAAGCGACTTATCATCCAAAACGTAGGTGGAAAACGGAAAACTCTCGGCGGTCACCGCTAAACAATTCAAGGAGTGGGACCACCGGAGTTTAAGGAGAGCCAAAACCACTTCGGCGGAAGCATGGATAAAGCAGATTACCAAGATATTTGATGTCTTGGGATGCTCCGAGGAGCAAAAGGTTCCCTTTCACGCCTTTATGTTGCTTGCATGAGAGGCAGATTACATCGGTGGGAATCCAGAAACGACTCAACTTTCAGATCAAGATATCTTGGAAGAAGTTCCGGGAGTCATTCAACGACAAATACTTTCCCGAAAGTATTCGCCACATGAAGGAGGTGGAGTTTATTAAGTTGGAACAAAAACAATATGACCGTGTCGCAATACGAGGTAAAATTTATGAGTTATCACGATTTTCAAGGCCCCACTTGGTGGATAATGAAGAGAGAATGGTGCGAATGTTTTAAGAGGTTTGAAGTGGAGATACGCCAACATCTTATTTCTCATAAACCGTGTTTGTATTCAGATGTTGTAAATAGGGCTCGATTAGTGGAGCGCGATAACGAGTCAACGCAACTAAAAGAGAGCAAACCAAGCAAAATTATAATATAACGAGAGTAGTCATCAAGCGGTGACAACAAGCGTGGAGGGAATCAACGGGCGGATATGGTAACCACTTCGGTGGTAACTGTGGTCAAAGCAATAAGAATGGACATTTCAAGAAAAGGAGATTCAACAATGATGGAAAGACGCCAAAGACCAAAGACCCGTTGTTAAGGAAGGAGAAAGACCACCTATCATATGCTTCAAATGCTAAGAGAGGGACACATCATCCGAATCGCGCCCATGCTATCCAAAGCATGTTATAATTGTGGAAGAGAAGGTCACTTAGCTCGATTTTGTTGCCATCAAGACAAATTCAACTAGGATGGAGGCACCAAAGGTCGCCCTGCACAAACCAAAGCCGATGAGTTTAAGAGAGAGCGTTTTTTCGTGACGAGGAACCCGAATAAAATTATCACAGGTAAGTTAATCATAAGCTCTTCAGAAGTCTATACCGTGTTAGATACCGATTCTACCCACTCTTTTATTTCACCTAGTTGTGTTCAACGCTTAAATTTGACCAAGAAGTTAAACTTTGACTTATTGGTTGAAACTTTGTTAGTAGGAGCCTTCATATCGCTTACTATTTTTAAATCTGTTTGATTCAAATAAACATTTTCACGTTATTGTCGATCTTATCTTTTTGAAAATATTTGCCTTTGATGTGATTTTAGGAATCAATTGGTTAACTACTCATCATGTTTTTCGTAAGTTTGTTAGCTTTTATATTCATAACCAACCAACTGTTGTGCGTAATTCAAGTAACCAAACTACTAAAGTCAATTATCATCATATCAAGCCATAAGTAAAGAGCCCCGAACCTTTCGTTGTTGACTTCCTTGTGTGGAATGTGAAAGTAGTATGCACACAAGCCAATCATGTTTGATGATAAAGCATATACTTTCAGAATAATCTTATTCATTTATTAATAAAAAGTATTAATTTATTAAAGACTTTTAATTATCTACATGATGTTGTTTTATAATATGTGATAAACCCATAGTTTTAAGCAATGCTTTTAGAATAATGATGATGATCATTCTAATGAGATCTAAATTCTTAGAAAGCTTAAAACTAAAATAGTTCCCAATCATTGGATTACTAAATTGGGGATTAGTGAATCCGGATAGATTGGTACATACGTTCTTGCTCATTGGATGAGGATGATTGATCTCATGATCATTTGTGTGGAGACACTAAAGCAAGTATGTAAGTGCTTATTAGAGAATAAGTTCATCGAACGCGTGGCTCGCTAAGGAATACCTAATGGAGTTTTATTTATCATCAATAGGAATTTCAGTAGTGATAGTAAGACAAGTGATCCTTGGACTTGAGATCATCATAGTATCATGTGTATGATGAGTTATACTTTGACTTATTCCTTAAGACCCTTAGGGTATATCAAAGGGTATGCTTGGGTATAATAAGTTGTACATGGAGATAATGTATGATCAATAAAGAATCTACCACTTCTAATAAAAGAAGAGAAATGTCCTATGTGATTCGATAAATGACAACCCAAAGAGTCTCTTGGTATAAGGCGTAATGAAATTAGAAAGGAGTTTCTAATTTGCATTATTTGGAGTTCATGCATTTAAGAGTCGAAATACATATAATTAAATAAAATAAGACTTGACAAGAATTCCATGTCTTATATTTAATTGGGACATCAGTATATGGTGGAAGGATTGAATTGTATCAGAACTATTTACTCAAAGGTTCTTTAATGATTAATGTTGAAATCTATATTATCCGGAAAGTCGTTGATCGCTAGGGGAGGCTTATCCTATTGTAGAATAAATATTATTTAAATAAATTAATTGTTTAATTTATTTATTTAAATAAGATTAGAATTGTTCTAATTGATTTATTCACAATGGGTTTAATATGGAGAACCTAAAGGGTCACACCATAAAAGGAAGAATAATGATTTAAGAAGTTAATGGCATAATCGTAATAATATGTTAAGTATATTTAATTTAATCTATGGTGATAGAATAAATTAAATAGCTTAATATTTATTATTTAATATTTTAGAAATATTAAATATAAATTAATAAGAGGAGTCTTATTAATATTATTACAATTATTATTATTTTAATTTCTAAAAGAGTTTAGGAATTAATTTAATATAAGTAATCTCATTTATTCCTAATAAGATTAGAGGTTAAATTAATTAAAAGAGTTTAATTAATTATCCCTAATAAGATTAGGGAGCTTAATTAATTAAAAGAATTTAATTAATTAAATAAAACCACATTCCTTAATTGTTAAGATGGGTTGCCCACATCTATAAATAAGAGGAGTCTTATTATGGGTGTTATGGGTTGTTGACTTTTTACAACGTAATAATTCCGATTTGTTTGGAGAGTACCTTTTCTATAGAGATAGAAAACTAGGGTTTGAGCCATAAACACCCATCTTCTTGAATTTTATTCTTCCTTGGTGGATCACCTCTAGAGGCCAAACACATGGGTGGCTAACGTTGATCAAAGGAAAGAACCAAACCCGGTGGATTCAAGTTGAACGCGAAAAGGATTGGAGGTGAACTTGTACCTGAGGAAGCTCGATCTTCAAGGGTATGATTTTATTCTTTATATTTTCGTTTAATTAATAATTATGCATAAAGGATGATCCGGGTTTATGGTTTGTAAATTTTTAAACTCTGATTTTTCCACGCTTCCGCACTTTTTATGCAATTTGATTGCGTTATGAATATTACAAACCTAACAGTGGCATCAGAGCCAAACCTTTATGCGAATTATTAATTGTTCAGATTTGATATGTATATTGATATGTGTTTAGAACAATTTAATTGGGCAAAATTTTATTGTATAAAATTAGAATAAAAGTTCCAAAGCTATGGAAATCATTGCAACGCAGCCACGGAAATCAAGTCAGGAGTTGTTTGATTTTATTTTTTTTTTGTTTTTTGTTGTGTTGTACGGTTTTTTGAAGATTGGTCATGCCGGAAATTAAATAAAAGAAAACATGAAATCCTAAGCAAAGACAAAAAAGCGGACTTGAAAACCAAAAGCAAAGGCATGTGTTTTGAAAAAAAAATAAATAAAATAAAGGAACGGATGGTTTTATATATATATATATATATATATATATATATATATATTATATATATATATATATATATATATATTCTTAATTATTATATAATTAAAATAAAAGTTTATTTTAATTTTAAAATAAAAGGTTTATTTTAATATTAAAATATAAAGTTTTATTTTAATGTTAAATAATTTTATAATTAAAATAAAAGGTTTATTTTAATCTTAAAATAAAAGGTTTATTTTAATATTAAAATAAAAGATTTATTTTAATTTTAAAATTAGAATTTCATGCTAACTAATTAGAGTTGGAATTGGATTCCATAATAACTAATTGGAGTTGAAATTGGATTTTATTTTTCCTAAAATAAAGGAGTTTATTTGTGAATAGGAAAGTAAATCCATCTTTCCTTAAATAAAGGAGTTTGTTTAGATATGAAATAAGATTTCATATTATTCAAAATAAAAGAGTTTATTTGTGAATAGGAAAGAGAATCCATGTTTCCTTAAATAAAGGAGTTTATTTAAATATGAAATAAGATTTCATATTATTCAAAATAAAGGAGTTTATTTGTGAATAGGAAAGATAATCAAGTGTTTCCTTTAATAAAGATTTTTTTTACATGGAATTGGATTCCATAATTAATTAAAATAAAGAGTTTATTTTAATTAGAGATTTTTTTTTTTTTTATATATACATGGAATTGGATTCCATAATTAATTAAAATAAAGGAGTTTATTTTGATTAAAGTTTTGATTAAAATAAAATAGTTTATTTTATTCAAAATTAGATAAATTAAAATAAAATAGTTTTATTTTGATTTAAATTTGGATTAAAATAAAGGAGTTTATTTTGATTCAAAATAGATTTTATACTAACTAAATTTGCCCATTAAATGATATCAATATATATATTAAATGTTTGTTATTCATGAGATGAATATTATTTATTGATGCATATGGTGATGTGTATGATAATAAATGGGATTGATTATGGACTATTACCAATGCGATTGGATTTTATTTTAGTTGGATGCATGAATGTATGGGTTTTATTAAATGGGGTCTGCATACTGCCTTCTCTAATTTTTCTTAATGTAAATTCTATCTCCTCCTATGTACTTCCCTCGATCACGATCAAGTTTTCTATTTATTTTAAATAGTTTTGTAATAGGAATAGTTAGAATTAATTTTGAAGAATTAGAGATCAAAGAGCAAGGAGGAAGCGTGAAGACCCGTTTGTTATGGAGCCCGGGTTTAAATGTAATAGTTATATTTAAATATTATTTCGCACCCTCAGGAGTTTGACCTTTTGGTTCACTTGGTGGCTCTAGTGAACCAAACTAGAATAAAAGTCCATAATCAATCCGTAGAATATAGTATTCTATATGTGCATGCTTATACTATATATATATATATTATGCAAACATGCTTCGATGTTAATTAATATGACGCGTATTTTATATATATATTTGCATGCTGCTAAACAAGATGAGACAAATTAATAACAAACCCCTCAATTTTTTATATTAAGTCCTAAGCGTTCAAAGATATTTGGAATATCGAACGTCGCTTTCTAGCATGATAAAATTAATAGAGTATTAAATATTTAATATGAGTTTGTTGTGTCACCACAAGGCAAGTATTAAGTATTTAAGATGTTAATTTATCACATTTGATGCTTATAAAGAAAATTGAACAATATTGTTTTGTTGTGTCACCACAAGGATGATATTTTTCTTTTTTGAATATATGGAGTGCTAGGTCGGACTTAACTTGGATAATTTTGATTCTGGATGTGCCACCACTTGATCAAAATAATCTAAGAGGCAAAAGAAAAGGAGTCAGATAGTTGATGTAATTGACAAAAGTTGTCTACCTATTTATTTATATATAGTTTGTTGTGTCACCACAAGGCTATATACATTTGAAATGGGATCCTTATTCTCACTAGCAAATCTTTAATTAGATTTTGCCGAACTATATAAGTGAGGGTAATATAGTTTGAAGAAAATAGTGGGAGATACCAATTTAAAACAAGACCTAATTTATTTTGGTAATTAATAAAAGAATGTATGTTAAAATGTTGTTAATTACAAATTTATTTACAGAATTTTACAATGTCTAAATTACTATCACTGCAAAGCATATTAGATGCTAAGTTAATCAGACCGAATTAAACGGATTGGTTAAGGAAATTGAGAATAGTTCTCATAGCTGAAAAGTTATCTTATGTCCTTAATACGTCTATCCCTGCAATGGTTGCAGACAATGCCTCTGAGGAAGAGATTGCTACTTTTAGAAAGTGGCAAGATGATGCATGATTGGCTCAACGCATCATGCTCAAGATCCATGAGTAACAAGCTTCAGCCACAAGATGAAACTATGGATGCTCCTACTATATTCCCGCACATCAAGTAGTTGATGGTGAGGAAAGTAGGACCGATAGATATCGATATCTAAGGAGCTCTTCCGATCTAGAACGGCTAATGACACTATAAGATGCATATAAAAGTCCTAAACATTATCAATTTGATTGATCAATTAGGATAATGAGGTTTTGTCATGGATGGAGAGTTGAGCTAAGATTTGATCTTGCACTCACTCCCGGGACTCCTTTCACAATTGTTGTGAAATTTTCATATGGACAAGCTAGATATCGTACCTCACCATTGATTTGCTTAACATGTTGAAAATGTCGAGAGTCACTTTCCAACCAAGAAAGATCAAGTCTTACTTGGTAGGGGCCAAAGGATCTTCCAAAAGAAGAACGATTCAAAGAAGGTAAATAGAAAGGCATAAACAAAGGATAATAAGAACAAAACCGATACGGATAGCAAAGGAGTTTGCTTTCCACCGCAATAAGCCCGACACCGGAAAGAAACTCGAGAAACGTCTTGCAGAGGCTAACCAAAGAAGCTTAGTGAAGTTTTTGGTTATAAATACAAATTTGTTCATGATTTAAAATAAATTTTTCTTTAAGTCAAGGTTCTACTTGGGTATTGGATACCGACTTTGGTTATCATAAATATAGATTTATGAAGGGACCAAATGTAAGTAGAAAACTAAACAAATATAAGTAATCCTATGTGTGGGAAATGAAGCAAAGGTTCTTTGCATTAGCCATAGAAACTTATAGTTTAAGATCGCCTACGGGCAAATCTATTAAGTCAATAAGTTGTTATTGTATTCTAGTTCTCGTTGAAAACATTATTTCCATTTTATTGTTGGACAATGAAATCTTTGGTATTATAATTAAGAACAATTGTTGTTCTATTTATAATAATAATGTTTTATATAGAATCGGAATATTACTTAATAAATTTTGTATACTTGACTTACGTGAAAAATATATTTTGCAAATTGAACAAACTAGTATAAGAGAAGGAGATGATCATTCAAAGAGTCGAATGTGTGTATTTTCGAATACAAGTGTGAATTATTGAAAGGTTCAAAGAATTCAAAAGTGAAACAAATTGGCAAAGTATTAGGATTCTTTGATCGGATCAAGGAAGGAATACTTGTGCAATAAGTTTCTAGATCATCTCAAATGGTTTTCTCATAATGGACACATCCTGATACGCAATAATTGATTGATGTATTTGAATGAAAAATCATACCTTGTTGGACATGGTACGGTCCATAATGATTTTACCAACATTCCAATATCCTTCTAGGATCATGTCCTAGAAATGGCTGCATATCTACGAAAATGGTAACCTCTAAATCTGGCCCCAAGACTCCATAAAAGTTATGGACAGGGAGGATACCTAATCTTAAGTATGTTAAGTTAAGGGGTTGTCCAACTTATGTGAAAATGTTTCAAAGGATAAGCTTGGGACAAGATTTGACAAGTACAATTTGTGGGACATCCTAAAGTAAGTTTAGGGTATATGTTCTATAATCCTACTTAGTAAAAGGTATTTGTTGCAAAACACGCTGCCTTCTAAGATAAAGGTGTTTATCATTGAAGGGGCTAGTGGGAGGATAATAGATCTTGAAAAGTTCAAGAACTATAAAATACTATAAGTCAAATAAGAGGAACCTCGTAGATAATTTCTATTGTATTCACAAATCAATCGTAATTCGAATAGTACAGAAAATACTCGGGAGGTATGGATTCATCATAGATGATGATGATGAGGTACACATCATAGAAGATGATGATCCAGTTATATACGATGAGGTAAGTGTTGTAGACACTCAGAGAAATGGATTGAAGTAAGTTTCTCAAATATGGAACATTCGTTTTGATGAGGCAATCAAAAGAGTTTGATTTTATCAAAAATAAGAATGAACCTAGTGTGTACAAAAGGGTCAGTGGGAGCGTCGTGAAATTTCTAGTATTATATGTTGATATATTACGGATGAATAATAACATACCAATGCTACAATCAGTAAAGATAAAGTTGTCTAAACATTCCTCCATGAATGGTTTGGGAAGAGTATCTTAATTGGGGATAAAATCTATATAGATAGATACAACAGGATGCTCGACTTAACCCAAGGAACGTATATTCATTTGATGCTAAAGTCGTTTAGCATGGCAAACTCCAAGAGATGTCTCATGTCGATGAGCTATGGAGTGTATATCTCTTAATAGTCCCCAAAGACTCCAAATAAGAGAGTGTTAGGTTTTGTAATATTCATAACGCAATCAAATTGCATAAAATTAGCGGAAGCGTGGTAAAATCAGAGTTTAAAAAAATTTACAAACCATATACCCGGATCATCCTTTATGCATAATTATTAATTAAACGAAAAGATAAAGAATAAAATCATACCCTTGAAGATCGAGCTTCCTCAGGTACAAGTTCACCTCCAAATCCTTTCACGTTCAACTTGAATCTACCGGGGTTTTGTTCCTTCCTTTGATCAACGTTAGCCACCCAAATGTTTGGCCTCTAGAGGTGATCCACCAAGGAAGAAGAAAATTCAAGAAGAAGGGTGGTTGGCTAAACCCTAGTTTTCTATCTCTATAGAAAGGGTGTACTCTCCCAACAATTGGAATTATGTCGTATGTTGAAAAATCAACCACCCCCGCCCATAATAAGACTCCTCTTATTAATAGATGTGGGCAACCCACCTTAACAATTAAGGAATTGGGATTTATTTAATTAATTAAATTCTTTTAATTAATTAAGCTCCCTAATCTTATTAGGGATAATTAATTAAACTCCTTTAACTAATTTTCCTTCCTAATCCAATTAGGAATAAATGAGAGTACTTATATTAAATTAATTCCTAAACTCTTTTAAAAATTAAAATAATAATAATTGTAATAATATTAATAAGACTCCTCTTATTAATTTATATTTAATATTTCTAAAATATTAAATAATAATATTAAGCTATTTAATTTATTCTATCACCATAGATTAAATTAAATATACATAATATATTATTACGATTATGCCATTAACTTCTTAAATAATTATTCTTCCTTTTTTGTGTGTGACCTTTTAGGTTCTCCATATTAAACCAGGTTGTGAATAAATCAATTAGAACAATTTAATCTTATTTAAATAAATAAATTAAACAATTAATTTATTTAAATAATATTTATTCTACAATAGGATAAGCCTCCCTAGCGATCAACGACTTTCCAGATAATATAGATTTCAACATTAATCATTAAAGAACCTTTGAGTAAATAGTTACCGCATAATTCAATCCTTCCACCATACAATGTCCCAATTAAATATAAGACATGGAATTACCGTCAAGTCTTATTTTATTTAATTATATGTATTTCGATCCTTAAATGCACAACTCAAATAATGCAAATTAGAAACTCCTTTCTAATTTCATTCGCCGCCAAGGACTACTGGGTTGTCATTTATCGAATCACATAGACATATCTCTTCTTTATTAGAAGTGGTAGATTCTTTATTGATCATACATTATCTCCATGTACAACTTATTATACCCAAGCATACCCTTTGATATACCCTAAGGGTCTTAAGGAATAAGTCAAAGTATAACTCATCATACACAAGATACTATGATGATCTCAAGTCCAAGGATTACTTGTACTACTATCACTACAGTGAATTCCTATTGACAGCAAATAAAACTCCATTAGGTATTCCTTAGCGAGCCACGCTCAAGTGAACTTATTCTCTAATAAGCACCTACATACTTGCTTTAGTGTCTCCACACAAATGATCATGAGATCAATCATCCTCATCCAATGAGCAAGAACGATGTACCAATCTATCCGGATTCACTAATCCCTAATTTAGTAATCCAATGATTGGGAACTATTTTAGTTTTAAGCTTTCTAAGAATTTAGATCTCATTAGAATGATCATCATCATTATTCTAAAAGCATTGCTTAAAACTATGGGTTTATCACATATTATAAAACAAAGATCATGTAGATAATTAAAAGCCTTTAATAAATTAATACTTTTTATTAATAAATGAATAAGATTGTTACAAAGTATATGCTTTATCATCAAACATGATTGGCTTGTGTGCATATTACTTTCAATCTCCCACTTGCACTAAAGCCAATCGTCATGGTAACTCATACTCTTCTTCTCTAAGTGACGATTATCCCGCCATTGGATAAGCTTTAGTTAATGGATATGTAATGTTTTTTATGAGAGTCCACTATCTCTATAGTGATTTCCATCTTTCAATGATTCTAATAATCAAATGAAAGTGCCACAACACATGTTTAGATCCAAGATGAGACTTAGAACTATTCCTAGTTACGTAATGAACTTTAATCCAAACAATCAACTTGCGACTTCATTTATAGCTATATACTTTGTCTTTTATCACTAAACCAAAGAACTCTTTGTTTGTTTGGAACCTTTCAATTCACTACACCATTGTTTCAAGGTAACACTTTACCTTAAAGTGGATTTTCGGTCGTCTTGGTCATGTTCGAAAAACTTGAGTCGTAAAGCCCTCTAGTTTTAATTCGAGACCCACCATGTATGCTCACATCCTTAGTGCTTGGTTAAGAACTTTAAGATGTTTTTCACCGTCTTACGTTGATCTTCTCCGAAATAATATGATCGATCAACATCGTGTCTCGTGACATTTCATTGCAAACATGATTGTCACTCATGCGATCTCTCTTCTTTGGAGTCTATGGGGACTATTAAGAGAGATACACTCCATAGCTCATCGACATGAGACATCTCTTGAGTTTGCCATGCTAAACG
The DNA here is from genome assembly GCA_020205615.1 of Panax quinquefolius. Taxonomy (NCBI): domain Eukaryota; kingdom Viridiplantae; phylum Streptophyta; class Magnoliopsida; order Apiales; family Araliaceae; genus Panax; species Panax quinquefolius. Next base: position 34,764,468 of record CM035163.1, read on the forward strand.
ACTTTAGCATCAAATGAATATATCGTTCCTTGGGTTAAGTCGAGCATCCTCTTAAATCTATCTATATAGATTTATATCCCCAATTAAGATACTCTTCCAAATCATTCATGGAGGAATGTTTAGACAACTTTATCTTTCTTGATTGTAGCATTGGTATGTCATTCCTTATCCGTAGTATATCAACATATAATATTAGGAATGTCACGACGCTCCACATTGTCCCTTTTGTACACACTAGAACTCTTACCTCATCAGATATAATCGGATCATCATCTTCTACTATGATGAGTACTCATCATCATCATCATCTATGATGAATCCATACCTCCTAGGTATCTTGGTACTATTCCGCATTTACGATTAGGTTGTGGTACAATAGAGTTCTGCCTCTATAGGTTCCTCTTATTTGACTTATAGTGTTTTGTGGTTCTTGAACTCTTCAAGATCTATTATCCTCCCACTAGTCCTTCAATGATAAACACCTTTATCTTAGAAGGAAGCGTGTTTCGTAACAAACACCTTTTTGCTAAGTGGGATTATAGAACATATACCCTAAACTTACTTTAGGATGTCCCACAAATTTGTACTTGTCAAATCTTGTCCCAAGCTTATTCTTTTGAAACCTTTTCACATAAGTTGGAACCCCTTATCTTAACATACTTAAGATTAGGAATCCTCCCTGTCCATAACTTTTATGGAGTCTTGGGGCCGGATTTAGAGGTTACCTTTTCGTAGATATGTAGCCATTTCTAGGACATTATCCCAGAAGGATACTGGAATGTCAGTAAAATCATTATGGACCGCACCATGTCCAACAAGGTACTATTTTTCCATTCAGATACATCAATCAATTATTACGTATCAGGAGGCGTCCATTATGAGAAAACCATTTGAGATGATCTAGAAACTTATTGCACAAGTATTTATTCCTTGATCTAATCAAAGAATCTTAATACATTGTCAATTTGTTTCACTTCTGAATTCTTTGAACCTTTCAAATAATTCACACTTGTATTTCAGCAAATACACACATTCAACTCTTTGAATGATCATCTCTTTTTCTTATACTAGTTTGTTCAATTTGTAAAATTATTTTCATGTAAGTCAAGTATACAAAATTTATTAAGTAATATTCGATTCTATACAAAACATTATTATTATAAATAGAACAACAATTGTTCTTAATTATAATACCAAAGATTTATTGTCCAACAATAAAAAGGAAATAATGTTTCTAACAAGAATTGGAATACAATAACAACTTATCGACTTAATAGATTTGCCGTGTAAGCAAATGCTAAACTATAAGTTTCTATAGCTAATGCAAAGAACCTTTGCTTCATTTTCCACACATAGGATTACTTATCTTTGTTTAACTTTCTACTTCGCTTGGTCCCTTCATAAATCTATATTTATGATAACCAAAGTCGGTATCCAATACCCAAGTAGAACCTTGACTTAAAGAAAATTTATTTCAATCATGAACAAAAAGCGTATTTAGAACCGAAACTTCACTAAGCTTCTTTGGTTAGCCTCTCGCAAGATGCTTTCTGCAGATTTCTTTCCAAATGTCAAAGCTTATCAGTGGAAGCAAACTCTCTTTTGCGATCTGTGATCGCTTTTGTTCTTATTATCCTTTGTTTTTGCCCTTTCTATTTATACCTTCTTGAATCGTTCTTCTTTTCGGAAGATCCTTTGGCCCCTACCAAGAAGACTTGGTATTTCTTGGTTGGAAAGTGACTCTCAACATTTTTTCAATATGTTAAGCAAATCGTAGGTCGATATCTAGCTTGTTCATATGAAAAATTCACAACAATTGTGAAAGGAGTCCGGAGTGAGTGCAAGATCAAATCTTGGCTCAACTCTCCATCCATGATAAAACCCATTGTCCTAATTGATCAATCAAATTGATTATGTTAAGGACTTTTGTCTATATTGTAGTGTCATTGGCCATTCTAGATCGGAAGAGCTCCTTAAATATCTGATATCTATCAGTCCTACTTTCCTCACCATCAACTACTTGATGTGCAGGAATATAGTAGGAGCATCCATAGTTTCACGCCGATTTCAAGCTCGTTACTCATGGATGCGAGCATGATGCATTGAGCCAACTGTGCATCATCTTGCCACTTTCTAAAAGTAGCAATCTCTTCCTCAGAGGCATTGTCTACAACCATTGCAGGGATAGGCGTATTGAGGACATAAGATAGCTTTTCAACTATGAGAACTATTCTCAAATTCCTTAACCAATCCATTTAATACGGTCCAGTTAAATAACATCTAATATGTTTTGCAGTGATAATAATTAAGACATTGTAAAATTCTGTAAATGAATTTGTAATTAACAACATTTTAACATACATTCTTTTATTAATTACCAAAATAATTTAGGTCTTGTTTTAAATTGGTATCTCCCACTATTTTCTTCAAACTATATTACCCTCACTTATATAGTTCGGCAAAATCTAATTAAAGATTTGCTAGTGAGAATAAGGATCCCATTTCAAATGTATATAGCCTTGTGGTGACACAACAAACTATATATAAATAAATAGGTAGACAACTTTTTTGTCAATTACATCAACTATGCAACTCCTTGTATTTTGCCTCTTAGATTATTTTGATCAAGTGGTGGCACATAGAATCAAAATTATCCAAGTTAAGTCCAACCTAGCACTCCATATATTCAAAAAAGAAAATATCATCCTTGTGGTGACACAACAAAACAATATTGTTCAATTTTCTTTATAAGCATCAAATGTGATAAATTAACATCTTAAATACTTAATACTTGCCTTGTGGTGACACAACAAACTCATATTAAATATTTAATACTCTATTAATTTTATCATGCTAGAAGGCTGACGTTCGATATTCCAAATATCTTTGAACGCTTAGGACTTAATATAAAAATTGAGGGTTTGTTATTAATTTGTCTCATCTTGTTTAAGCGCCGCATGCATATATATATATAAAATACGCGTTATATTAATAAACATGCGAAGCATGTTTGCATAATATATAATATATATATATATAGTATAGCATGCATATATAGAATACTATATTCTACCCGGATTGATTATGGACTTTTATTCTAGTTTGGTTCACTAGAGCCACCAAGTGAACTAAAAGGTCAAACCCTAGGGGTGCAAGAAATAATATTTAAATATAACTATTACATTTAAACCCGGCTCCATAACAAAACGGGTCTTCACGCCTCTCCTTGCTCCTTTGATCTCTAATTTTCTAAAATTAATTCTAACTATTCCTATTACAATACTATTTAAAATAAATAGAAACCTCGATCAACATCGAGGGAAGTACATAGGAGGAGATAGAATTTACATTGAAAAAAATTTAGAAGGCGAGACTGTGACCCATTTAATAAAAACCCATACATTCATGCATCCAACTAAAATAAAATCCAATCATATTGGTCAATAGTCATAATCAATTCCATTTATTATCATACACATCACCATACGCATCAATAAATAACATTCATCTCATGAATAATAAACATTTAATATATATATTGATATCATTTAATGGGCAAATTTAGTTAGTATAAAATCTAATTTTGAATTAAAATAAACTCCTTTATTTTAATCCAAATTAAAATCAAAATAAAACTATTTTATTTTAATTTATCCTATTTTGAATAAAATAAACTATTTTATTTTAATCAAAATTTTAATCAAAATAAACTCCTTTATTTTAATTATATTATGGAATCCAATTCCATGTAATAAAAAAATCTTTAATTAAAATAAACTCTTTTATTTTAATTAATTATGGAATCCAATTCCATGTAATAAAAAAAAAATCTTTAATTAAAGGAAACACGGATATTTTTTCCTATTCACAAATAAACTCCTTTATTTTGAATAATATGAAATCTTATTTCATATTTAAATAAACTCCTTTATTTAAGGAAAATGGATTCTCTTTCCTATTCACAAATAAACTCTTTTATTTTGAATAATATGAAATCTTATTTCATATCTAAACAAACTCCTTTATTTAAGGAAAGATGGATTTACTTCCTATTCACAAATAAACTCCTTTATTTTAGGAAAAATAAAATCCAATTTCAACTCCAATTAGTTATCATGGAATCCAATTCCAACTCTAATTAGTTAGCATGAAATTTAATTTTAAAATTAAAATAAATTTTTTATTTTAATATTAAAATAAACCTTTTATTTTAAGATTAAAATAAACCTTTTTATTTTAATTATAAAATTATTAAAATTAAAATAAAACTTTATATTTTAATATTAAAATAAACCTTTTATTTTAAAATTAAAATAAACTTTTATTTTAATTATATAATAATTAAGAATATATATATATATATGTATATATATATTCGTAATATATATTATCTATATATATAACCATAATATATATATATATATATATATATATATATATATATCCGTGCAACTCCTTTTCTTTCCATATTAAACTGTGACCTGCTTTTTAAAAAAATAAGCTGCTGCTTCCTTTTAATGCAATCTCGATTTCCCTGCTGCATCATGTAATTCACGTGGCAGGAGATTTCCGTGCAAACTTTCTTGCCATATGACATGCTTGCTTTTTTTTTTTTTTTTATTAAAACCGAATACATGTAATTAGACTATGCAGTAGTATATATATATACATATATATATATATATAATACGGCGGCCACGTGAATTACTTGATTTCAAGGAAATGGTGCATGGATAATATATATATCTTCCTCCGCTGAAAAATCGGGATTACCGAAATTATTTCAGTTTTTTTTTTTTAAAATTTTATACAATTAAATTATGCCCAATTAAATTGTTCCAAACACATATCAACATACATATTAAAATTGAACAATTAATAATTTGCATAAAGGTTTGGCTCTGATGCCACTGTTAGGTTTTGTAATATTCATAACGCAATCAAATTGCATAAAATTAGAGGAAGCGTGGTAAAATCAGAGTTTAAAAAAATTTACAAACCATATACCCGGATCATCCTTTATGCATAATTATTAATTAAACGAAAAGATAAAGAATAAAATCATACCCTTGAAGATCGAGCTTCCTCAAGTACAAGTTCACCTCCAAATCCTTTCACGTTCAACTTGAATCTGGGGTTTTGTTCCTTCCTTTGATCAATGTTACCACCCAAATGTTTGGCTCTAGAGGTGATCCACCAAGGAAAAAGAAAATTCAAGAAGAAGATGGTTGGTTGGTAAACCCTAGTTTTCTATCTCTATAGAAAGGTGTCTTTCTCCCAACAATTGGAATTATGTCAGTATGTTGAAAAATCAACCACCCCCACCCATAATAAGACTCCTCTTATTAATAGATGTGGGCAACCCACCTTAACAATTAAGGAATTGGGATTTATTTAATTAATTAAATTCTTTTAATTAATTAAGCTCCTAATCTTATTAGGGATAATTAATTAAACTCCTTTAACTAATTTTCCTTCCTAATCCAATTAGGAATAAATGAAAGTACTTATATTAAATTAATTCCTAAACACTTTTAGAAATTAAAATAATAATAATTGTAATAATATTAATAAGACTCCTCTTATTAATTTATATTTAATATTTCTAAAATATTAAATAATAAATATTAAGCTATTTAATTTATTCTATCACCATAGATTAAATTAAATATACATAACATATTATTACGATTATGCCATTAACTTCTTAAATAATTATTCTTCCTTTTATGGTGTGACCCTTTAGGTTCTCCATATTAAACTTGTGAATAATAAATCAATTAGAACAATTCTAATCTTATTTAAATAAATAAATTAAACAATTAATTTATTTAAATAATATTTATTCTACAATAGGATAAAGTTCTCCTAGCGATCAACGACTTTCCAGGATAATATAGATTTCAACATTAATCATTAAAGAACCTTTGAGTAAATAGTTACTGCATAATTCAATCCTTCCCATATACAATGTTCCAATTAAATATAAGACATGGAATTCTTGTCAAGTCTTATTTTATTTAATTATATGTATTTCGATCCTTAAATGCACAACTCCAAATAATGCAAATTAGAAACTCCTTTCTAATTTCATTCGCGCTTGCCAAGGACTCTTGGGTTGTCATTTATCGAATCACATAGACATATCTCTTCTTTTATTTAAGTAGTAGATTCTTTATTGATCATACATTATCTCCATGTACAACTTATTATACCCAAGCATACCCTTTGATATACCCTAAGGGTCTTAAGGAATAAGTCAAAGTATAACTCATCATACACAAGATACTATGATGATCTCAAGTCCAAGGATTACTCAGACTACTATCACTACAGAATTCCTATCGACAGCAAATAAAACTCCATTAGGTATTCCTTAGCGAGCCACGTTCAAATGTGAACTTATTCTCTAATAAGCACCTACATACTTGCTTTAGTGTCTCCACACAAATGATCACGAGATCAATCATCCTCATCCAATGAGCAAGCAACGATGTACCAATCTATCCGGATTCACTAATCCCCAATTTAGTAATCCAATGATTGGGAACTATTTTAGTTTTAAGCTTTCTAAGAATTTAGATCTCATTAGAATGATCATCATCATTATTCTAAAAGCATTGCTTAAAACTATGGGTTTATCACATATTGTACAAAAAAACAAAGATCATGTAGATAATTAAAAGCCTTTAATAAATTAATACTTTTTATTAATAAATGAATAAGATTGTTAAAAAGTATATGCTTTATCATCAAACATGATTGGCTTGTGTGCATATTACTTTCAGAGAGATCGCATGAGTGACAATCATGTATGCAATGAAATATACGAGACCTGATGTTGATCGGTCATATTCTGGAGAAGTTCACTATGAGTCAGTGAAAAACATCTTAAAGTGCTTAACCGGTACTAAGGATGTGATCATATTCATGGTGGGTCTAAATTAAAACTAGAGGGCTTAACAGACTCAAGTTTTTCAGACAGACCAAGATGACAGAAAATCCACTTTAAGGTAAAGCGTTACCTTGAACAGTAGTGCAGTGAATTGGAAAGGTTCCAAACAGCAAAGAGTTGCTAGTTTAGTGATAAAGACAAAGTATATAGCTATAAATGAAGCTGCAAGTTGATTGTTTGGATTAAAAGTTCATTATAGAACTAAGAATAGTTCCTAAGTCTCATCTTGGATCTAAACATGTGTTGTGGCACTTTCATTTGATTATTAGAATCATTGAAAGATGGGAAATCACTATAGAGATAGTGGACTCTCAAGAACAACATTACATATCCATTAACTAAAGCTTATCCAACAGCAGGATAATCGTCACTTAGAGAAGAAGAGTATAAGATACCATGACGATTGGCTTTAGTGCAAGTGGGAGATTGAAAGTAGTATGCACACAAGCCAATCATGTTTGATGATAAAGCATATACTTTGTAACAATCTTATTCATTTATTAATAAAAAGTATTAATTTATTAAAGGCTTTTAATTATCTACATAATCTTTGTTTTATAATATGTGATAAACCCATAGTTTTAAGCAATGCTTTTAGAATAATGATGATGATCATTCTAATGAGATCTAAATTCTTAGAAAGCTTAAAACTAAAATAGTTCCCAATCATTGGATTACTAAATTGGGGATTAGTGAATCCGGATAGATTGGTACATACGTTGCTGCTTTCGTTGGATGAGGATGATTGATCTCATGATCATTTGTGTGGAGACACTAAAGCAAGTATGTAAGTGCTTATTAGAGAATAAGTTCATCGAGCATTGGCTCGCTAAGGAATACCTAATGGAGTTTTATTTGCTGTCAATAGGAATTCTCAGTAGTGATAGTAGTACAAGTGATCATTGGACTTGATATCATCATAAGTATCTTGTGTATGATGAGTTATACTTTGACTTATTCCTTAAGACCCTTAGGGTATATCAAAGGGTATGCTTGGGTATAATAAGTTGTACATGGAGATAATGTATGATCAATAAAGAATCTACCACTTCTAATAAAAGAAGAGAAATGTCCTATGTGATTCGATAAATGACAACCCAAGAGAGTCCTTGGGTTAAGCGAGAATGAAATTAGAAAGGAGTTTCTAATTTGCATTATTTGGAGTTGTGCATTTAAGAGTCGAAATACATATAATTAAATAAAATAAGACTTTTGAATGATAATTCCATGTCTTATATTTAATTGGGACATTGTATGGTGGAAGGATTGAATTGTACGGTAACTATTTACTCAAAGGTTCTTTAATGATTAATGTTGAAATCTATATTATCTGGAAAGTCGTTGATCGCTAGGGAGGCTTATCCCTATTGTAGAATAAATATTATTTAAATAAATTAATTGTTTAATTTATTTATTTAAATTAAATTAGAATTGTTCTAATTGATTTATTCACAACCGGTTTAATATGGAGAACCTAAAGGGTCACACCATAAAAGGAAGAATAATGATTTAAGAAGTTAATGGCATAATCGTAATAATATGTTAAGTATATTTAATTTAATCTATGGTGATAGAATAAATTAAATAGCTTAATATTTATTATTTAATATTTTAGAAATATTAAATATAAATTAATAAGAGGAGTCTTATTAATATTATTACAATTATTATTATTTTAATTTCTAAAAGAGTTTAGGAATTAATTTAATATAAGTAATCTCATTTATTCCTAATAAGATTAGGAGGTTAAATTAATTAAAAGAGTTTAATTAATTATCCCTAATAAGATTAGGGAGCTTAATTAATTAAAAGAATTTAATTAATTAAATAAAACCCAATTCCTTAATTGTTAAGATGGGTTGCCCACATCTATAAATAAGAGGAGTCTTATTATGGGTGTTATGGGTTGTTGACTTTTACAACGTAATAATTCCAGTTTGTTGGAGAGTACCCTTTTTCTATAGAGATAGAAAACTAGGGTTTGAGCCATAAACACCCATCTTCTTGAATTTTATTCTTCCTTGGTGGATCACCTCTAGAGGCCAAACACATGGGTGGCTAACGTTGATCAAAGGAAGGAACCAAACCCGATGGATTCAAGTTGAACGCGAAAAGGATGGAGGTGAACTTGCACCGAGGAAGCTCGATCTTCAAGGGTATGATTTTATTCTTTATCTTTTCGTTTAATTAATAATTATGCATAAAGGATGATCCGGGTTTATGGTTTGTAAATTTTAAACTCGATTTTTCCACGCTCAAGACTTTTTATGCAATTTGATTGCGTTATGAATATTACAAACCTAACGAGAATGCAACCAAGCTAGACTTTACGTAGGCGACATCGTGAATGAAGATGGCAAGTTTATAGGTATCATTGTGAGGTGCTTATCTAGGTTAAGGGATAGAAGTCACAGTTGGTATCAATGTGACGTACTATCTAAGTCTTGGATGAGAGTCACGAGTTTTGAATGATATTTCTATTATTAATAAATTTCTGGCGTATTCTTGAAGACTTCTTAGCCTACTTAGAGCGTGAAATCGAATTTCGTATTGACCCAAAGATAAAACCCATTTCTTAAACCCTCAAATATTTCTTCAACTAAAATGAGCGGTTTACGTGGTTTATGATGAAAGTCATAATAAAAGCATTGGACTAATGAAAATCATGGGTATACGTGGTATTAGTAAGTGTTATGATGAGTTATGTTGGTTAGTATGTGAAAACATGAAAGTTTCTTAAAAATCACAAGGAGTTAAAAACCAGATTTTGGTGAAAAACGTAACATGAAATTCAAATGACCAAATCTCCTATTATATTTTGAATTTTTGAGTGTGGTTAAGTCCTAGAGTTAGATCTATGAGTTACCTAACTAATCCAAGTGGAATCAATAAAAAAGGTGTTGTAGATTTTCGTGTGGACTGATTTTAGCAAGGAGTTAAAACTTCAAAATGTCCAAAAAGCTGCTGCCACGTTTTTGTAAGGGCTGTTTTGGCTATTAAATTTATATGAAAAATTCTGGCCTTTTGGGACATGAAAATATATGTTATAAAGTACCTCCTGTCCAAAAATGAGCTCATTCTGACTTAAAATGAACAAGTTATGACCATTTCAATATTTAGGTTTTTTTAAACGAAAAATGCTATAAGCGGAGTTCTATAACTCCGATGACCATGAAATTTAAATCGGAGGCTCACATTAACATGTGTAAGGTCCTGCCAAGATTTGGGAATTTCTGGAGTTAAACTTGACGTAGCAAATTTCTTAAGGAATTAATTAGAAATTGATTTTTGAAAAATAGTAAATGAATTTTAAAAATTCGAGAAAAATATATTTTCATTATGGGACTATATTATGCTAAATCCCAGAAAAGAAATATTTTGGGACTGATTTGGTATTTTCATAAAAATAGTTTAATTACTGAACATATGAGTTAAATATGTTATGTGAAGTAACAAAGTTGAAAATAGGATTTTATGGCTAGAGAATCCTATATAGAGTATATGCATATTTTTTGATGAGGATTTGATAATTGGTGATGATATCTTATTAGTATGGCATTTTTGAATGATTAAATGCATTATATGGTAAAGCGTAAACAATTGAGATAAATTGTTATAAATTTAAGAAGTGATTAAAATATTGTTATAATATTAATGATATTAGATTATGAGATTATTAAGTGATTGATAACATGGGATATTCTTGAATCTTGGATAAATTATATTATAAATGTTTAATATTTATCCTTTATCTCATTTGATTGATTCTTTATATCATTATCCTCATGTTTATATTATGTTGAAAGTCATCGTGGCTCAGAAGTGCATAGATGGACTTGGTATGATTATGAATTGAGGATTGTTTTGGTATAATCATAACCGTAATTGAAAAAACACGATTATCTTTGGCCGTAATGCATGGATAATTTATGGTCGTGATACTAATGAATACACGATTATCTTTGGTAGTAGTGCATGGATAATTTGTGGTCGTGATACTAATGAATACACGATTATCTTTGGTAGTAGTGCATGGATAATTTGTGGTCGTGATACTAATGAATACACGATTATCTTTGGTAGTAGTGCATGGATAATTCGTGGTCGTGATACTTAATGAATATCCTTGGCACGTAGTGCGGGGATGATTCGATGATATGGATTAATTATCGAATTTGAGTCTCAAAGAATGAAATATTAATTCATGGATGTGGTAAAAGTCATCTTCGGTAGTAGTGCATTGATAGACTTGGTATGATTATGACCAAGGATTATTCGGTATAATCATGATCAGATTGAAAAACACGAATATCCTTGGCCGATTGGTGCATGGATAATTCGTGGTCGTGAAACTATTGTCGCTGCGTCAAAGCATTATTGGTTTCTGATTGTATATCTTTGGCAGCTGTAGTGCAAAGATGAATTGTTAATGAATATCTTTGGTAGGATTGCGAAGATGAATTTAATATTTTTAACGATAAAGGTATTCAAGGTATCCTCACCTCTTATATCATATCGCACGCATACCCTAATTTCGAGGGTGAAATTTCATAAGAAGGGAGGTTGTAAGACCCCGGCTTTTATAAATAAAGATGAATTTTTTATAAATATTATTTTTGAATATTATGGAATAAATTTGATATAATGTTATAGTTGTGGGTAATATTTATAAATTTTCCAAAGTAAGCAAGTTGAAATAAAATATTCGTTTTGGTGGGGAATATTCTTTTTGTCGGGGAATATTAAATACGACGACTCAATCATTAGTGGACCCTCATTAGCGGAAGTATTGTCGTAGTTAGAAAAGCGACAAAATTATTTTTCTATAAAAATAACGGCAGAGGTGTTACCACAAAGCCCGTTGAACTACCGTTGGTAAAAAAACGATGTCTGGCGTGGTCGAATAGTAGTAATACACGGTGATTGATTATTGATGCTTACGTGAGAAGTCACTTAGCTATACTCAATTATTGCTACAAATAATTCACGATCATATCTCTTATATTATTGATTCAATTATTGTCACGATTATCATCGTATAATATGTTATATTATTAATTGAGACGACAAGTTATAAATGATTAATAATTGTTGAAAGATTAAAAATGTGTTGATTAAAATAAAATGATTTGTGGTAATATTTATTCAATCCTTGATGTATATAAAGAGTCCATTATGAGACGTTTGTGGTAAGTTTGATTATTTTATGGGGGGCATATGTCATCATCTAAGAGTCTCTTCATCAATAGTAATTACCTTTGTGAATAGTAATTACCTTCGTCGATAGTATTTACCTTTCAATAATAGTAATTACCTTTGTTAATAGTAATTACCTTCGTCGATAGTATTTACCTTCATCGATAGTAATTACCTTGTTCAATAGTAATTACCTTCATCAATAGTATTTACCTTCGTCAATAGTAATTACCTTTGTGAATAGTAATTACCTTCTTCTTGATAGTAATTACCTTCGTCGATAGTAATTACCTTTGTGGATAGTAATTACCTTCTTCAATAGTAATTACCTTCGTCGATAGTAATTACCTTAAAACCGTCAATAGTAATTACCCTTCATAAATAGTAGTTGTCTCTTCAATATTACCAAGAGTCATTTTGACCGCCGTTAAGACACTCAAGAGCCACCCTCGCTTTTTCTATAAATAGAAAGCTCATTCCTTCATTATTTCTTACGAATTCACTTCGAAACTCTCAGAGAGAGAAACTATAGAGAGAAAGAAGAAAAGATTCTCGCTACTTCACTTTTCCAATATTCAGTTCTTCTAAGGTAAGGGATATTATTTGTTGTGCCCATAAGGGGTGTTATTCTTTCTTATTCATGAAGAGAACTTACATTATTCCATTCTTTATTATTCTATTGGAATAACTTTGTATACGCCATATACCCTATACTTGGTGAAATCCTCTGTTATTCCATTCTTTATTATTACATTGGAATAACTCAGATATCTGTGGCATACCCTATACATAATCAGATCGTGGTTTACCTATACTTGGTGACAATATTCTATTATTACATTGGAACATCCATGCATGTGTTTTACGGGACCTTGTTAAAATCTTTATTATTATTTTGTTGGAACATCACATGCGTGTGTTTTACAGGACCTAGTTAAAATCTTTATCATTCGTTGGAATATCCTATCGTGTGTTTTACACCGGATCTGGTTCCATCTTTATTATTTTGTTGGAACATCACGATTGTGAATTTCACGACGGAGTTACGTTATTATTATTTACATTGGAATAACACGCATCTATCTGCAAGTACCGCATGCATGGTGATTTCCTTTGTTATTCCATTCTTTATTATACCCAGTTGGTTAAATCTTTGACTTCTATACTCCATGAAATTAGTAGAATATTCTTGATATTTGCGTTTCATCCAGTATTTTTTCATGGAAATATTCTTCTGATCATTCTTGAATTTTACTCTACAAAGCAGTATCATGTTGACAATTTGGACGTTATTAGTTCCTGAATAAATTAATTCGTGAACTTGTTTTATTGAATTATTATGTCATTGTCACCATCCTCATGTTATATTATGTTATCTTTGGCTTACGTGCATAGATGAACTTAGTATGATTATGACCAGGGATCATTCGGTATAATCATGGCTTGTTATAAATGATGTGATAAAAGTCCTCGTATTCGTAATGCAAATGATGGATAGTTTTTGGTATGATTATGACCAGGGGTGATTCGGTATAGTCATGACCATTGATAATTTAATGAAAATCCTTGACCGTGGTACAGGGATGATTAGATATTGTGGTTTATTCATTAAACTGAGTCTTAGTGATAAAAATATATGAAAACCTTTTAAAACCTAAAAGATAGTAGACTTTATTTTCTACTTGACTCTTTTAATGGATTGCATATTTCGCTGCAGTTAAACTGGTTGTCTATTGTATTTTATCAGTTTAACATTGTTGAAGACTATTGATAATTTATTCTGCATTATCTTAGTTATAATATTTCTTACTGGGCTAGTTGAGCTCACCCTTTCTTTCACTGTTCTCTTCAGGAAATGAGAATATAGTTGGGACGAGTCGGGGAAAAGAGTGATGGTCCCGAAGATAGTATTAGTAGTCCTCACTATTGTGACAATAAATGTAATGAGGACTCCTTGAGTATGGATATTGTCTAAATGACAATATTCCTATTAGAACTCTCAGTTTATGTATTGTCGTATGTTACACGACAGATGTATAATTAAGTTTGTATTTGAATTTATGTACCATGTAAGTGGCGACCCAAGATGGGTGACGTATACCTAATTTTGGGGGCGTCACATTTGGTTCATATCTTTTCAAAAGGATGTACCTTTTTAAAGGGATGTATCTTTTCAAAGGGATGTATATCTTCAAAGGGAAGTTTGGAAACCTATAAATAGGTTCCAAATCTACCCAAAACAATCACTTCAACTTCAATCCTTCTCAAGTTCTTAAAACTAAATTTATTCTTCATTCATTAGAAGTCATAGAGAGTATTCAAATTTTTGTTGGTTCATGGAACTCTTCCATTAAAGTGCTTCTTGTGAGAGTTAAAGACCACTGGGAAGTAGACGTCCAGTGTTCCATCCGTAAGCACCTAGCTATAGCGGGTGTTAACGTCAAGTTTCGCCGGCGCGTCCAATCACGAAGTCCATGCTCTGAATTCTGCACAATAAAAGATCACATACGAAGCTTGACGGCTTATGTCGCCGAAAGATAGCTCTGGTGTGAGAATAAGTACAAGCCATTCACAAGGTTTAACAATGGAGGCTTAAGTGTTTAGTGTTCAATAAAGTATTACCTGTTAATTGAAACCCAAGCCTTGTATTTATAGTACTCTCACTACCTTAGAGTTCATTTCCGAGTCAGTTTAGGACCCCTAAACATGGCAGTTACCATAATTTGGGTCCAACACAATCTCCTTAAAAGGTGGAAGTGGAATCCCATCCAAACACTACCTTTGGAATTACCTTATTCAAATATAGTTAGGACTCCTTACTCTGTACGCAGGATAGCCCACTATACAGGCCAAACCCAACTAAACTTACCATCTGGTCTGAGCCTCGGCCCAAAGGACTCGAAGGCCCGACCCCGAACATCATACACTATAGTAGGGTTCCGGACCAAAGGGCTCGGATACCGAACCTGAACACCTTCAGCATCTCCGAGGGCTTCGGCCCATTGGGCTTATAAACCCCTCCTAATGTTAGGCCTTCGGCCCACATGGAGGTCGGTAAATGCTCCCGAACATTGCCCCCCAGTCTCTTGTTATAATTTATTTATAATTGGAGACTTAATAAGACATGGACTTGAAAAGACAGGACAAGAAATGATGAGTTGCCTGGGGAATCTAAACGATTTTTCCTCATTTCTTGAAGCACCATACGTCTTCCCAGGGCTAAGCCCCCTCTACATTTAATAGCCGCCCTTGGGTTTTGTGCAGCTCGGCTTATAAAAACCCCCCTCCATCCATCACTGTCACTTTTACCAGCCTTACTCATTTCAAATTCTTCTCTTGAATTTTCTGGCAAAGGCGATTTCTGGCAAGCACTTTTCTTCCCCAAACTTCTCTGATTCCCTTTATTCTGCTTATTTTTGTTCTAAATCTTCAAATTTCTAGCTTCTTTTTTTATCGTTTTCACTTCTGAAACTCCATATTACTATTCCCTTCACCTCCAATGGCAGATTCTAGAACTCCTCCCACCACTAAGCAAGTTCCATCCACAGTCACTACCGGCGATCTAGTTCCGGTCGAACTTCCGGTAACCTCTACCGATATCACCACGGACAATGCTAAAGATAAAATCCGAAGCGTTTACGCTTCAGCCACTGACTTCTCGTATATCAACACCTGATCGACTATCCTCCCTTAAAAAATTCCAGACATCCGAACCCTGTTCAACATACCGAAGGAGTACAAGCTTCGGGTGCCCACCACAGAGGAGAGAATGTTCTGGAGACCCGAAGGTGAGTGGGTCACCGTACCCCTATATCTTCTGAAATATGGGGTTCGGTTTCCCCTTCACAAATTCATTCTTTCCTTTCTCTGCTTTGTTGGGATCGGGTTTGCACAACTTGTGCCAAACTCGTATATCCATCTGATCTCCTTTATAGCTCTGTGCCAAGAGGTTGGGATCACTCCTGGTCTCGACTTTTTCTTCGCATTATTCACCGTTGGCAGGTCGAAAGAACCGGGCCTTTGGTAACTAAACAAATAAGCCAACTGAACCGTCCTCATCAAGACCCCCTCGAGCAACAAAGGGTGGCACCCACAATAGATCTTTGTGAAAGGGACCGACCTCAAACTTCTCCCGAACTGGGCCCATCCCGAAGATCTTATCGCTAAAGTATCAAAATTTCTGAAGGATCGGGCTGGTGCTTTCAAAGAGTTCTACAAGAAGTGGAGTAATACCGAATGGAATCTGGGGGTTTTGTTCAACGAAACCTGGTTGTACAAACACGGGTGTAAGTATCCTACTCCAAACCTATCCATACTTCCATTGTCTTTTGTCTTGTTACCGTAACCAATTTTTTAACACGTTTCTTGTTATGCAGTGACAATTTTCAAGCCTGAAGGAGCCGCTGAGTCCTTAGCCCCTCTTTCCATCACAATCGAGTTGATCCGTCTTCCTATCACTGATGAGATGGCCGAGGACGAAACCATCCCGATTGCGGAACTCTCCACTGGTTCCGCATCGGGTCCTGCCCCCCCTCCCGAACACCAATGTCGACTCTTCCACCAAGACTGTGCTGAAGATGAATCGGTTGGAGAAGATGGCTTTGCTCAAGCAGAGTAAGAAGAAGCCTTCTACCAAGGCCCCCCCTAAGCCATCATCTTCGACGGTTCTGAAGCCTTCTTCGTCGGTGGTTCCGAAACCGTCTCCTACTCCCCCTCAACCAGTTATCATCCGCGAGGATTCGGAGGAGACCGAGGAGGTTCCTCTCGATCACCGCGCGAAGAGACCTCAGTTGGCCGAGGATCTGGATCTTTAGACCGTGGATGTCGATCCTCCTCTTAGTTCAACCCCAACATCTCGGCCTGTTGCTGAAACCAGGTCATCTCACGGGACACCGACCACATTTTGGCCGAGGAGTCCTTTTGAGGTGTTTCCCTTCACCATGCTCGATCATTTCAAGTTACAGGGGGATGACGAGCGGTTCAAGGGATTTTCTTCTGAGGAGCTCTTTGTGGCCTATATCAAGGCCCAATGTCAGGTAAACCCAAACTCCTAACATACTTGTCCATTTCGATCCTTGACTTCTCGTAACTAATATATTTCCTCCGATGTTTGCAGGCCAACGCCATCCTCGCCCGAACTATTCTGCCTGTGGCTCATGCTACTAAGAATGAGTCTCGGGTCATGACTGATATGGAACTGCTCGGGGTTGAGATTCAGCGTCTGAGGTCAGACTTGGAGAAAGAAAAGAAGCTTCAGTTCGAGGCTCAGAATAAAGTGACCGAGGCAGATCGTCGGGCTACCGAACTCGAGGAACAATACTCTTTATTATAGCAGGAGTTCGTTGGCCTCAATAATCATGTCAAAAAGCTCGTTTAGGAGCGATATCTCCTGCTAGAGGAAAATAAGGACCGGCTGCAAGCACTCCAAGCCATTGAGGAGAAGTTCGATGGGATACACGCCAAGTTGATGCATGTGATTCGGGACAACAACTCTTTGAGGGACGAGAGTGCTGAAGCCATTCAGCGAGCTATAAAACAGTATGAGTAATCTCCTGCTTTAACCGAGAAAGTCATGTCACAGTTTTATAACGGATGTGAAGCTTATCGGGAAAAGGCACGGGAGAAGCTGAAGGCCGCCGACTATGATGCTTCGATCCTCGACTCTTCGGACGAAGAATCTGAAGCCGAAGATGATGGTCCCCAAGAGTAGCCATTTAGGACTTGTAAATTTTTCGTTTGTTTTCCCTTATGTGTAATAGTCTCGATCAGTTATGCTTGTAACTTTATCAATCAGTTCTATTGTGTAAAACTTTCTGATCAATTTTGTTCGAAGCCTGTCTGATCGGACTTTATAAGAACTAGTAAACTTGAATGAAGTATACAATTTTAGTAGTTTTCTTAATCAGTTATACTTGTGACTTTTACCAATCAATTACGCCATCTTGAACTTGTTGATCGGCTAATGCCCGAAGTTTTTCTGATTCGATTTGCCATTTTCCTGATCAGTTATACTTGTGGCTTTTACCGATCAATTATGTCCTTCCTGACTTTCTGATTGGTTTTAAGCCCGAAGCATGTCTGATCAGATTTGTAAAGGCTTATAAAAATAAATGAATTACAACAATTTTTCGAAGAGAAATCGCATTTGTTTCATTGATAAATAAAATGGCTTACATAAATAAAGGAAAGAATTACATAATTTTTACTGGTAATATTTTTTAAGTCTTCCAGCATGCCATGTATTCTTCACCTCTGAGCCATCCATTGCTCGAAGCCGGTATGTACGTGGCTTCGGCACTTCCACCACTTTATAAGGTCCCTCCCAGTTGGGCATCATCTTGCCAGTGTTCTGGGGGGGTTGATGCCTCTGACTCCCGAAGGACCAAATCTCCAACCTCAAATCTCCTCTGCTTTAATTTTTGATTATAATGTCGGGTTGTTCTCTTCTGGTAAATTGCCAACCTTATTAGAGCTGAATCCCGAACTTCCTCCAAAAGGTCCAGATTTAACCGTAGTCCTTGGTCATTGTCCAAGTCCTTATATTGGCTGACCCGAATGAAAGTAGTATGTGAAAGTAGTATGCACACAAGCCAATCATGTTTGATGATAAAGCATATACTTTATAACAATCTTATTCATTTATTAATAAAAAGTATTAATTTATTAAAGGCTTTTAATTATCTACATGATGCTGTTTTATAATATGTGATAAACCCATAGTTTTAAGCAATGCTTTTAGAATAATGATGATGATCATTCTAATGAGATCTAAATTCTTAGAAAGCTTAAAACTAAAATAGTTCCCAATCGTTGGATTACTAAATTGGGGATTAGTGAATCAGAATAGATTGGTACATATCGTTGCTCTTTCATTGGATGAGGATGATTGATCTCATGATCATTTATGTGGAGACACTAAAGCAAGTATGTAGGTGCTTATTAGAGAATAAGTTCATTGAGCGTGGCTCGCTAAGGAATACCTAATGGAGTTTTACTTGCCTGTCAATAGAAATTCCTGTAGTGGTAGTAGTACAAGTGATCCTTGGACTTGAGATCATCATAGTATCTTGTGTATGATGAGTTATACTTTAACTTATTCCTTAAGACCCTTAGGGTATATCAAAAGGTATGCTTGGGTATAATAAGTTGTACATAGAGATAATGTATGATCAATAAAGAATCTACCACTTCTAGTAAAATAAGAGAAATGTCCTATGTGATTTGATAAATGACAACCCAGTAGTCCTAGGCCAAGGCAGAATGAAATTAGAAAAGAGTTTCTAATTTGCATTATTTGGAGTTGTGCATTTAAGAGTTGAAATACATATAATTAAATAAAATAAGACGACAAAGTAATTCCATGTCTTATATTTAATTGGGACATTATATGGTGGAAGGATTGAATTGTCACGGTAACTATTTACTCAAAGGTTCTTTTATGATTAATGTTGAAATCTATATTATCCGGAAAGTCGTTGATCGCTAGGAGGCTTATCCCTATTGTAGAATAAATATTATTTATTTAAATAAATTAATAATTTAATTTATTTATTTAAATAAGATTAAATTGTTCTAATTAATTTATTCACAATAGGTTTAATATGGAGAACCTAAAAGGGTCACACCATAAAAGGAAGAATAATTATTTAAGAAGTTAATGGCATAATCGTAATAATAAGTTGTATATTTAATTTAATCTATGGTGATAGAATAAATTAAATAACTTAATATTTATTATTTAATATTTTAGAAATATTAAATATAAATTAATAAGATGAGTCTTATTATTATTGCTATTATTATTATTTAATTCCTAAAGGAGTTTGGGAATTAATTAATAAAAGTACTCTCATATATCCTAATAAGATTAAAAGGCTAATTAATTAAAAGAGTTTAATTAATTATTCCTAATAAGATTGGGAGCCTAATTAATTAAAGGAATTTAATTAATTAAAATAAAACTCTATTCCTTAATTGTTAAGGAGGGTTGCCTACATCTATAAATAAGAGGAGTCTTATTATGGGTGAGGTGGTTGACACTTTCACAACACGTGAATACATAATTTCAATAGTTGGGAGAGTACGCCTTTTTCTATAGAGATAGAAAACTAGGGTTTTGCCAAACACCCATCTTCTTGAATTCTTGTTCTTCCTTGGTGGATCACCTCTAGAGGTCAAACACTTGGGTGGCTAACGTTGATCAAAGGAAGGAACCAAACCCGGTGGATTCAAGTTGAACGCGAAAGGATTTGGAGGTGAACTTATACCTGAGGAAGCTCGAATCTTCAAGGGTATGATTTTATTCTTTGTCTTTTCGTTTAATTAATAATTGTGCATAAAGGATGATCCGGGTATATGGCTTGTAAAATTTTTAAACTCTGATTTTTACACGTTTCCGCTTATTTTATGCAATTTGATTGCGTTCATAAATATTACAAACCTAACAGTGATATCAGAGCCAAACTTTTATGCGAATTATTAATTGTTTTAATTTGATATATATATTGGTATGTGTTTAGAACAATTTTTTGGACATAATTTATTGTATAAAATTTATTGAAAAAAAATAATTGCGAAACCTGTTTTTTTTTTCTTTCGAAAACGCTAAATCCTGTATATGCTGTACGGTTAATATTATATATATGATACTGTTAAATGGGCATGTGGGATATCTTCAGGAGAATCCACCGATTCATATTATATATATATAGGAAAATGATCCATAACAAGCATTTGCTATGGATAAAAAATAGGCAAATAGCATCATAATCATTCATTAAAATAATCAAAGGCACAGATTAAAAATTAATATTTTCAGTCCGCCAGACGAAGTAGCAGAAGCTGGGTAATAATAATTCTCGTCCGCTAGACTAACAAGCGGAGGCTAGCAAAAAGAATTACCCCCAGTGTCTCTCTCTAAAAACATCACTTTAATCGATTGGACCACATATTCTCAAGATTTTCAGGCATAAGAACTTACGTTTCTTCTGCGGGTTCTTGCCTCAAGGATTCGAGCCCATTCAGCAGATCGATTTCACACACTCAAAACACTCGTACTCAATTCGGCACAAACTCCATCAAAACAATCATCTTTGTTGGGCCATAATCCTTTTCTTTATTGGGCCGAAATTATTGGGCTCCTCCCTTGGATCATGTTATGTTAAGTCATGGTTGGATCTGGTCACTTGGGTCATTCTTATTATTTGGGCTTAGTCATTATATTGGCCCATTATATAAATTATCACTTAATCCCAGTTTTGACCAGTAATCATTATGCCAAATGACGTTTGACTATTGTGGTTCCGCCACTTTGTCGCATGGCATTAATGAGGATGGGACTCAAACGACCCATGCAGAATAAACAAAGATAATAGAAGGGATGAAAGTAGATCGCTTACTTTTTCTACCAAGTGACCAAGAAGTAAGGGAAAAAGGTGTCGGAAGGTGGTGGGTGGTACGAGTAAACCGGATAATGGAACATGCATGGGGCTAAGATCACATAAGAGGGTAAGTAATACGACATTTTTTCATTAGAATTTTATTCTATCTCTCTCGGACACTAGACAATATTTTTCTCCATTGTTGACCTTGTGATCGCTCAGATCGACTCTCACGCGGAGCTATCCTCGACGGCCAGCCGCAAGCTTTTGGTGTTGACTTGTTGAATGCAAGGTGATATTGGGACGCGTCTTGGTGATTGGGACGTGGAGAAAGATCCCGGCGCTAACATTGGCGCTAGAAGGAGGGTGAGTTCTAGTGTCCGAATATTTTTCAATCACAAACCGTGGTTTGTTCTACGCCAATATTCATGGTGAAGAGTAGAACACCTACACGAAGGGCGTACCGAGGGTCGCCGGTGAATCGACACCCCGAAAGTGTCAAGTAAAGATCGTTTGGGACCAAAGAATAAGTGTTCATGCAAGCACAGCGTCCAAACGATCCCTTGAAGATTTTCAGTTGAAGAAGATGGGTAAGGTTAAACGTAGGTTAGTCTACCCTACTGATAAAGCATCTGGCCACGGTCGGAAACGAGTAGAAGGCACTTCGCCTAGAACTCGATACCGAGAAGACCAAGATGAAAAGGCTTCACGATTAGCCAAGATGGCTGATGAAGCGGATAGAGCTATGGAAGTACTTGTGAAGCAACGACAGGATATAGCTGAACAGATGGCCCGAATGACAGAGTTGAGAGATGAAAAACTCGCCATAATCAAATCCAAGAGCGAGGACACCAAGTGGAAAAGAACCGTTTCATTCGGGGACGAGAGTCTCGAGGCCAAATCGAGAAAGAAGAAGATCCCAAGCCTTACTCCTCAAAGATCGATGAGGATACATCACCCCGTCGATTCTAAGGAGCAGGATCGGAGGGAACGAAGAGGTCGGCCCAAGGATCGTAATTACTCAAACCACAAAGAGAGCCCTTGTTGTCAGACATTCTCACCTTAGTGCCCGAGCACAAAGACGAAGCATATCTAGAGATTGTACTCCAGAGAGTCTACCGAGGGTACACCTACTCGTAGATACTAAATCACCGAAGAAGTCCTTCTAGAGTTCAAGGTTTCATTGTAAGAAACCTGGCCTACTCATAGGAGAAAGGAGTCATCGGAAAAAGAAGCATCGTCTCAACCAGAAGGAGTAGATTATTTGGTTAAAGAATTAAAAGAACTTCTAAGCAACATTGGAAGTACGAAAAGACGAAGGACACTTTGGGAAAGAAGGAATCCCTTTTTTCGTGGAGATTCTTAGAGAAAAAGTCGATTCCCACCAAGAAGTCAGCCCATATGGAGAGTTATGATGGATCGGGGATCCCTATGACCACAACAAAGCGCTCAATCGATTGATGGATTATTATGATTTTAGCGATGCTGCTAAGTGTCATACTTTTGTCACAACACTTAGAAAGGATGCCCGACAGTGGATGGGGACTTTGCCTCAAATTCAATTTCATCTTGGGCGCATATGTGCAAGAATTTCATGCTCGCTTTGGGCAAAGAATAAAAGAAGGGAAAACCAATCTGGTTCATCGCTCAGTTCGACGGTTTCGAATGAGTCTTTGGGCCAATATGTGAAGAGATTCCGTGAAGCAAGAGGGATGTGTGATGATTTGAATGATCTGCAAGTCGTTGGACTGTTTCGTAATGGATTAGATCCGTCAAATCGTAAAAGTTAGTGAAGAAGTTGATGTTTCATCACCAAGAGTCTTCTTTGAAGCCTTTGACAAAGTCAAGGTTATATCGTGGTAGAGGAAGCTATGGACAGCCTTAAACGTCCTGCTTCAGACCGGCCTAAGGAGACAGATCGGGACAGAAATGATAAAGATCAGAGAAAGAATGAGGGTAATAAAGACCGCTATGAGGGCGGATCGAAAAAGTTTAATAATTGGAGACAGGGTGGAGGACGTTCGTCCGCTCCAGCACAACGAGTGAATAGAACGTACACAACACTTAATACAGACAGGGCTGTTATCTTGGATCAAATTAAGAATCAACCTATTTTCGAGCCACCTCGAGATAACATTAAGCCTGGAAAAGGGAATTCTCGTAAGTATTGTGATTATCATCAAGCTTCGGGTCATGATACAAACGACTGTGCTAGTTTGAAGGACTTTATTGAAAGGAAAGTACAAGGCGGAGCTTTAATTCAAAGATGTGGTCGCTGTAACCAATCAACAAAGCAGGATGTAGGGCCTGCGTTCTCGTAGCTCAACCAGCTCAAAGAAGTGTTACTCGCTTCCCTAATGTACTGCAAGGCATGTGATAGATGTCATCACCGGGGTACTTTCGCAAACTCGTTGAAAAAAAGCTGAAGTTATTTGGATTCTATTACGACAAAGGCGGATACCCTCTCAAGATCGACAGACCTTATCCGAGTTCGGTAATCTCTTTTACTGATGAAGATTACCCTTCGGAAATTATCGAACCGCACGAGGGATCATTGGTGTTGATCGCACAAGTGGGGGTTGAGAGATATGAAACGGATGATGGTGGATAATGGGTCTTCGTAGATATTCTCAGATGCCCACGCTTATCGAGAGAATGCACCTAGATGGCCGAAAGATGGAGTTGGGACAGAAGATCCTTTATATGGTTTTAGTAATGACCCTGCTAAGGTGGTCTGGAACTATTGAATCGCCAAATCATCTTCTGAACTACTTCAACAGTAGAAATTATTTGCAAATTTTATGTTGTAAATGTAGATTCGCTTATAATGCTATTTTGGGAAGGCTCGCTTCTAATTGCTTTTGCAAGTCGTGACCTCTATTCCTCATTTCAAAATTAAATTTCCTACTACCATGGGCTCATGAGGTGAAGGGGATTTGGATCTCGCCGTAAGATGTTATAGAAATGTCGTGATCACTTTCGGAGTGGGAATATCAAAGTATAAGCATGCTATGGCAATAGAGATCGAACCTTTCACGTAAAGTAGTTCGAACCATTGGTCATGCCGGTGAAGAAACGAGGAGATAAATCTCATCCCGCAAAGCAAACAAAACGGTGAAAATAGGTTCAGATCCGCCGAACCTCTCCCATTTAATCTTATAGAACTCTTGCAAAGCTATGTTGATATTTTCGCCGGGAGCCTCGTGGATATGCCGGGGTAAGCAGGATATTCTTCGAGCATCTACCGGAGGTAGACCCGTCGAAGAAGAAGTCAAATCCGATGAAGAGGAGGATTTTCGCACCTGAACGTCAGCGAATAATTGATGAAGAGATTGCAAAATTATTGGCAGCAGACTTCATCTTCGAGATTGACTACCCGCAGTGGATGGAAAATGTGGTGCTGGTACGTACAAAATGGTAAATGGCGAAGTCTCAGATCGACTATACCGATTTAAATAAGGCTTGTCTCAAGGATTTCTACCCTTTACCCCACATCGACCAACTAATCGATGCCACTTCGGTATGCTTTATTAAGTTTCATGGATGCATTCTCGTTACCATCAAATTTCCATGTAAAGAAGATATACCAAGACGCGCGCTCATTACGCATCGCTCTAAGATATGCTTATAAGAAAATGACCTTCTACTCATTAATGCCGAGCCACATATCGTAGAATGATGAACCATGTTTTCGATATCACCGGTAGAATATGGAGGTGTATGTAGACGATATGATTGTCAAAAGTATGTTGGTACATAAACATATGGATGATTTGGAAGAATGTTTTCAGACAATTCGTCAACACAATTTGAGATTGAATCCCACTAAATGCACCTTCTGATCTAGAGCCGGCAAATTTTCGGGATATCTTGTCACCGAGAGGAATCAAGCCAACTCGAGAAGATTCAAGCGATCCCCGAACATGAAGACTCCTCACCATTTAAAGATGTTCAACGTCTGATCGGAAGGATTGCAGCCTTTAAGGAGGTTCATGTCCAAGTCACGAAAAGATGTCTCACCGTTCTTCGATACATTGAAAGGGCCGAAGAATTCAAAGACGTTTCAATGGACTTCTGAGTGTGAGGACGCTTTTCAGAGCATCAAGTCCTATTTATCTTCGGCACCTTTGTTGGTGAAGCCCGTTCCTGCTGAACCTTTATATTTGTACTTAGCAGCCTAGTTCATGGCGTAGGGAGCGCTTTGGTGCGTGAAGTCAGTAAGCAAAGACCCGGTTTATTATGTAAGCCATGTCCTTCTGGATGTCAAACAAGGTACCGAATATTGAAAAGTTTGCTTTTCGCTTAATAATCGCTAGTCGAAAAGCTTAGGCAATACTTCCTGTGGTAGATTGGTAATAGTATATACTGATCGCCTTTAAAGAAGATTATGGGTAAACCCGAGGTATCGGGAGATTAATTGCATGGACGATGGAGTTGTCACAATTTTTCATTGAATATCATCCCCGAATCGCCATCAAAGGGCAAGCCTGGCTGATTTTGTTGTTGAATGCTCTTTTTCAAGTCGATGAAGTTGTAGTAGAAGAAGATGAAGGATCGAACAGAAAGCGCTTGCCGCTTCTTCGCCACAGGCAGAGTTCATGGACGCCAGATGCAGATGGGTCTTCTACCACGGACGCGATGGAGCGGTGTATTATTCGACGAGTCCGAGGGATTCAAGGTACAACAGCCATCGATTTCAGTTCAAAGCAACAAACAACGGTCGAGTATGAAGCGGTACTTGCAGTTTACTGGCAAAAAAGAGTCTTCAAGTGCAAAGAATAATTATCTTTAGTGATTCTCGCCTAATCGTTAACAAATTTTGGGAATATGAAGCTCGAGGCCCAAAATGATCAAATATCTAATGTAATCAAGGAGAAACTTCAAGATTTCCAATCTTATGAGTTTCAAGGATCGAGCGTAATAACAATTCAATTGTCGATGACTCTCCAAATTAGCCACTACGGATGTTAACGCCTTTGATGGGTCGGTTTATTTAGAAACTTTGCAACATCCTAGTGTCCATTATGAATCCAGAATGTGTATCGACCAAACCAATCACCGGGTTGACTCATATATATAGAGTATCCGGCAGATGGCGCCTTACCTTCTGGACGGATGCTCGCCAAAAAATTAAGTATAAAAGTGCTAATTTTGTTCTAATTGATGGAGATCTATTCAAGAGCTTTTTCATCTCCATTATTGAAATGTTTGACTCCATCTAAAGTCGACTATGCTCTTCTGGGAAATACATGAAGGTATTTGTAGACTATACGGCGGCTAAGTCATTAGCCTATAAAATACTTCGTCAGGATACTATTGGCCTACCATCTTTAAAGAAGCAATCGAGTATGTCAAGAAGTGCGAGAAATGTCGATCATCAACAAATCGATCCCACATCACCACCGTAAGAGCTATACTCGATCTTTTCTCCTATACCCTTCACCGTCTGGGGTTGATATATCGGGTCCATTACCCAAAGCTAAAGGTCGTCACTTCATTATAGTTGCTATTGATTATATGACTAAGTGGGTGGAGGCAAAACCACTTTATCAATAACGAACAGAATGCCTAAAGTTTATAAAGGAGTCATGTGGTGTTTCGCCGGATTCCTAAGGTGTTGATATTTGACAACCAAGCGCCATTTGTGGGATCGAAATTTGAGGCATTCTTGAAAGAACTGGGATTCAACATAGAAAGACCTCAAAGAGCTCATCCACAGTCAAATGGACAAGTTGAAGTGACCAACAGAACGTTGTTGAATGGAATCAAGCGTAGATTAAATGAAGCCAAGGGCAGATGGCCAGAGGAGCTACTTAGTGTGTTGTGGGCTTATCGAACTACTCCAAGGACTACAACAGGAGATTCACCCTTTAGATTGGCTTATGGTACTGATGCCTTAGTTCCAGTTGAAATTGGATCTCCCAGTCTTCGGGTCAGCCAATTCAGAGAAATTTACAATGAGGAAGGGCTTAAGGCCAACCTAGATTTACTTGAAGAAGAAAGAGAAAACAAATTTTAACCAGTTCGACTTATCGTCAAGAGTGGCTAAACACTATAATAAGGAGTAAAATGTCGAAGGTTCAAGTGGGAGATTTTGTCCTCAGAGAAGTCAAGCATCTACACCTCGTAATATAGGAAAGTCGATGCCAAACCGGGAAGGACCGTATGAAATAATCAAGTGTCAAGCCGGAACTTATCGATTGAAAGCATTAGATGGATCAAGAATTAAGAATACTGCACGCCGGGCAGCTTAGAAAGTACTTTCAAGAAAATGATGTATGTACATGGAAGGTCAGAATATTTATGTCATCATCAATAAAAGATTCCTTTTTCTCGAACAAATTTTGTCTTCATTCACGATCGGACCATCGGAAGTTGGGAGGTTCGGGGTGGACTCACCGCCATTCGATGGCGACCTCTTTTGCAGGTGGTCCTTATGAGTTTGTCGCCCTTCGTGGTAGGCAAACGCCATTGGTGTTAGGAGGTTCGGTGGACTCGCCGCCATTCGATGGCGACCTCTTTGGCGGTGGTCCTTATGAGTTTGTCGTGCCCTTCTTGGTAGGCAAACGCCATACGGTGTTGGGGAGGTTCGGTGGACTCACGGCCATTCGATGGCGCCTCTTTGGCGGCGGTGGTCCTTATGAGTTTGTCGTGCCCTTCGTGGTAGGCAAACGCCATTGGTGTTAGGAGGTTCGGTGGACTCGCTGGCCATTCGATGGCAGCCTCTTTGGCAGGTGGTCCTTATGAGTTTGTCAGGCCCTTCGTGGTAGGCAAACGTCATTGGTGTTAGGAGGTTCGGGTGGACTCGCTGGCCATTCGATGGCAGCCTCTTTGGCAGGTGGTCCTTATGAGTTTGTCAGGCCCTTCGTGGTAGGCAAACGTCATTGGTGTTAGGAGGTTCGGGTGGACTCGCTGGCCATTAGATGGCAGCCTCTTCGGCAGGTGGTCACTTAGACCTTGTCAGGCCCTTCGTGGTAGGCAAGTGTCATCTTTAAGACGTTGTCAGGCCCTACGTGGTAGGCAATTGTCGACACTTAGACCTTGTCAGGCCCTTCGTGGTAGGCAAGTGTCATCTTTCAGACTTTTGGACTTTGCCGTTCTTCGGTAGGCAAATGTCATCTTTGGTTTTGTTATGATTTTTTAGGGGTAAACAAATTCCTAAAAGCAGAGATATGTCTCACACTTCAGAACTAATAAGTATCCCTCTACTTTATTACCTAAAATTTTTCTAAGTGTTGAGTTCAGAAAACTTCATTCTTACACTTCATCCGTTATATGGCATGTTTAGTTGTTATCTAATGCTCAAGTTCAAAGACACGAAGGGGTTGGTGCATTTTTTCACTTAATGAAATGATGGAGTATCGCGCAGATAATAAACCAAGTCATAAGGAATGAAACTATTTTCATTAAATATTTAATTTAATTACACTATTGACAATTTTACAGACATCAGTAAATTAAAGATGTAAAAAAACATAAACAAAGAAACATCGCCTTCAGACTCCATCTTCATCTCAAGAATCGAGTAAGGATGGATCCAGATTGGTCGCAGACAACTTCTCCTTGCCACGACTTTCTAAGAAAGCTCATAACTCTTGAGTATATCTTCATTATTTCTCCATTAATCTCGTCCGAAGTTCCCAGATTTTTCAGATATTTGTTTACGAAGGTCGCTTGTTAACGGAGGCCCAAGGTCCCGAAGAGCCTTGAGCTCTCTGATTTCCTCCTCAAGTTTGAGCCGCTTACTCATGTGACGATTTTTCACGCTTCCAACTTATGGATGGTCTTGGTCAAGATCTTTGCATCGCCCTTTAGCTCCTCGATCTTTTCCATCCTTATCTCGCTTCCTCCGAACCAAGTCAACGCTCATTTTCACGATTTCCTCGTGGCCGAGCTTTGGTCGACTTTTTTAATTCTTCCTCGAGGCCTTCACATCTCCTTTCGCTTGGGCTAACTCTCGTTGAAGACCTTCGCGTTTGTATGAAGAAGGCATTCATGTTGAGTTTTTTCCTTCGCCAAGGCGCATTTCAAAGATGGCATTTTCCTTCCTCAAGATCTCTTCTTCGCTTCACTTGAGAGATCTTGGACGAAGACGTCCAACACCGTGACCGCCTCGTATTTCCAATATCATTTGATTAGTTTTCGATATATAAACATGCAGATAAATTCGTAAGTAAAGAAGATACTCATTTACCTTCGCCAAGTAGCTCATGCCTTCACTAAGTAGATCTCCATTCGAACTATTCCCAAACCGATGATCGCTTTGGTTTCATAACAAAGGTGTTGAAAAGTTGAATGGAAAATGAGCATCGAAGCCTGGGGCCACATTGTTGGGGAGGCCATGGCTTCCCGATCAATCTTTGGTTTGTTCTCTTGGTGGGGAAGGTGGAGGTTCTTCGCAAGAGGTGAGGGGTCTACGGTACGGTTTCCAGAGAAGGAGATCGAGCAAAAGCGTATGCTCAGAGTCAAGCAGGGAGCAGGAGATGAACCGTGGTGAATGTCGATGGTCGCTTTTTTTTGAGGAAGGCGTGTGGGTTGGTTCTATTGGTTCATTATCGTGAACAGGGGTTTCGTGGATATGATTGGAGGAGTGACAACCAAGAAGTAGGGACTCAAGCTCTTCTTGGCAAATCAAAGGAGTTATTTTAGTTCTTATTTTCTTTTTACACGAAGGACCTTAGCTTGGCCGTGCAAAGGAATATCGAGAAGACTTCTCCTAACAGGATAGGTTCGGAGGTGGGGGATTGGGATTAGTTGAGGTTGTTTGGGGGTTGCTTCGGGGGATTGTTTCGTGATCACCGCCGTGGTTTGCTTCGTTGGGTGGTTTTGGTTCGTTTCATGGATCTTTTTCTTCGACGAGGTCAAGGTTTTCTTCGGAATATTAGATTCGCTGCTCGAGGTTCGCTCGGCTTTGAAGGGAAGAAGTTGGAGGATCGACAATAGAAGGGTTTAACTGGGAAGATCCTTCTACCGGGTGCTCTACACTTGCATCAAAGATTTTCCCCCGCCAAAAAATCTTCCAGATCTCTCACCTCCGTGAGGAGTTTCGGCTTAATCGTAGATACCAAAAAAAATCACACATCGTAATATGTATCACCTATACAAATTTCAAAAATTATATTGCGTAATTAATCCAAACTTACATTTGTGATTATATAACCAAGCTTGTTTGGTCAAGTGTAAAACTCCATTCCTTTGGAGGAATTTTCCTCAAGAAGTCCGCCATCTCCCTCACCCGCTCTTCTGGATATATCACCAAAGTCAGCAGAGACTTGGTCGAGGTGGTCCATTCGGAAGGAAGAAATCTCAGCCCCGTGATGAAAAACCACTTCGTACAACCTTTATCACGGAAGGAGTGTTCATCAAAGGTCTCCTCTCGAACCTAGTATTAGGTCGAGGAGATTGCTTACTCAATACTTTGAAACCCCGCTCTCCTGGACCTACCAAGCAGAGAAGAGGGTGAAGAAGATGTCAACAGAGGAGTAATCCCAAGTTCGTGATGTAAGGCAATGAATGCCGTGGATGTGGATGTAGGAGTTGGGCACTAGTCGGGCGAAGCCCACTCCTATAAACCCTAAAAGGGTAATGATGAAGACATGAAGAGGTAGTGAACCCCTTCTCCGTAAGAGTAATCCCTGCACGGCGCACCCAACCGTCTGGTCGCCGGGTACATACGCCTTCAGAGCAGGAGCTCTTATTGCATACATCGTGAATCGATAACGACTCCTGAGCATGCATATTTCCGATTCAGTGACAGAGGAACGAATGTTGGCATTAGGAAATTGTTCCCCGTCTTTGAAGAAATCAGAAGTAGAAGAAGTCAAAGAAGGGTTTCCTCCCATAGTAGATGATTGAGGGTTAGAGCTTGAACCCTCTTGATTAGGGTTTGGATTGGGAGAAACGATGCTGATGGGAGTTGCACGCAAAGGGGAGTTCTGCTTAGAAGTTTCAGTCACCATTGTTTCGATTTTGTGAAGCAGAGAAAGAAATTTGCAGAGAAGAAGAAAGCTCTAAGGTTCAAATTTTGAATTAGCAGGTAAAACCGCTTAATTGGTAAAGTTTACCTTTTTATAATCGACAGCTTACCAGTAATTAAGGGCGTGCATTTAATTCAATCGCAATGATGATGAATGGGAAGGGTTTCATCTGCTTTAGACCTAAATATCTTCACTTTCGTGGGCTTGCATCTATTGGGTTTCTACTTTTGTACCGATGACAATTTGGGCTTTGACAAGTTTCACTGGATCTCTTATGATTTTTCACGATGGTTACATCCTCGGCCTATAATTTTATAGTCTTTCATTAAACACCTCGCTTAATATAAGACTAGGGGGTAATGTTGGGCCATAATCCTTTTCTTTATCGGGCCGAAATTATTGGGCTCCTCCTAGATCATGTTATGTTAAGTCATGGTGGATCTCGGTCACTGGGTCATTCTTATTATTTGGGCTTAGTCATTATATCGCCCATTATATAAATTATCACTTAATCCCATTTTGACCAAGAATCATTATGCCAAATGACGCTTGACTATTGTGTTCCGCCACTTTGTCGCATGGCATTAATGAGGATGGGACTCAAACGACCGGCCAGAATAAACAAAGAATAGAAGGGATGAAAGTAGATCGCTTACTTTTTTCTATCTGAAGTTTTGACCCAAGTAAGGGAAAAAGGTGTCAAGGTAAAGGTGGGGTGGCACAGTAAACCGGATAGTGGAACATGCACGGGGCTAAGATCACATAAGAGGGTAAGTAATACGTACATTTTTTCATTAGAATTTTATTCTATCTCTCTCGACACTGACAATATTTTTTTCTCCATTGTTGACCTTGTGATCGCCTCAGATCGACTCTCACGCCGAGTTTATCCTCGTGGGCCAAAGTCACAAGCTTTTGGTGTTGACTTGTGAAGCATGCGGGATATTGGACGCGTCTTGGTGATTGGGACGTGGAGAAAGATCCTGGCGTTAACAATCTTCATTTATGAAAAATCAGTATCAAATCTAAGCACAAAAACACTAAAGATCAGGTAAATCATAAGATCAAGATTAATTAAACAGTTAAACACAGTGAATACATAAATTCTATAAAACCCTAACATAAATATGCAAGGTACTCAACCCAACCCAATAGAGGATCATTTACCGAATTCCGATCACGGGGATGATTAAAACGACACCGGGAGCCAAACCCACAAAACCCTGTTCTCAGATAATAAATACAATCATCCTCATCCGGCCGTTCAGGGTACGATTCACCGGCCAACTCCAGCTGCCACATAGCCTCTACATTTGCAAAATCAACATCAAATTCAATTAAAAAAACACCCCACATTACAAAATTCAACACAAACCACCACATGCATCCTAAATTCAGTCGAAATTGAAATGCACTGACATTGTCCTTACCTTCGAGCCCTGTTCCGCCTTCCGGTGAGCTCCATTCCCCGACCGGATCAGCCGGTGACCCTTCCGTTACCTGTGCACCTCCGTACCTCTCCATTGCAAAAGCTTTACCTATACAAATATGCACCTATACAATATATTTACACACACACGCAGAATTATATATAAACACAGATTCAAATATTTATACAACAGTAAACAAGAAGATAGGTGACTGCTAAAGAGAGAGAGGTCCAATCGATTAAAGTGATGTTTTTAGAGAGAGACGCTGCCTCCGCTTGTTGGCTAGCGGACGAGAATTATTATTATCCAGCTTCCGCTACTTCGTCTGTCGGACAGATAATATTAATTTTTAATATGTACCTTTGATTATTTTAATGGATAGTTATAATTCTATTTATCCATTTCTCATTCATAACAAATATTTGTTATGAATCATTTCATATATATATATATATATATATATATATATATATATATATAAAGTGAGAATTGTCCTGTTAAGGATATATCACCGGGTTATATACTTATATGATCACAGGTTACTTCTTAAATATAATTGTTATATTAGTAATCATGTGATATATTCATAATAACTCTTCTTGCTTTCCTGGTGAATCACGTGGTCCAGTATATTCAGAATGATTTGCATGATTCCTAGCTTTTAGTATCATTACTTTTTATGGAACAGCAACATTATGATTTGGTAATAAAAAGGTTTGCAGGATTCGCGGTTGAATATATATATATATATATATATATATATATATATATATAATTCTTAATTATTTTATAATTAAAATAAAAAAATTATTTTAATATTAAAATAATAAGTTTATTTTAATCTTAAAATAAAGAGTTTATTTTAATTTTAAAATTGGAATTTCTTGCTAACTAATTAGAGTTGGAATTGGATCCCATGATAACTAATTGAAGTTGAAATTGGATTCTATTTTTCCTTAAATAAAGGAGTTTATTTAGATAAGAAATAAGATTTCATATTATTCAAAATAAAAGAATTTATTTATGAATAGGAAAGAGAATCCTAATTTCCTTAAATAAAGGAGTTTATTTAGATATGAAATAAGATTTCATATTATTCAAAAATAAAGAGTTTATTTGTGAATAGGAAAGATAATCAAGTGTGCTTTTTTAATATTTTTATTTTTTACTTGGAATTGGATTCCATAATTAAAATAAAGAAGTTTATTTTGATTAAAGATTTTGAT
Source organism: Panax quinquefolius (assembly GCA_020205615.1). Taxonomy (NCBI): domain Eukaryota; kingdom Viridiplantae; phylum Streptophyta; class Magnoliopsida; order Apiales; family Araliaceae; genus Panax; species Panax quinquefolius. The sequence goes on from CM035163.1 coordinate 34,798,632, forward strand.
TAAAATAAAATAATTTATTTTATTCAAAATTGGATAAATTAAAATAAAAGAGTTTTATTTTGATTTAAATTTGGATTAAAATAAAGGAATTTATTTTGATTCAAAATTAGATTTTATACTAACTAAAATTTGCCAATTAAATGATATCAATATATATATTGAATGTTTATTATTCATGAGATGAATTTATTTATTGATACATATGTAGATGTGTATGATAATAAATGGGATTGATTATGGACTATTGACCAATGTGATTGGATTTTATTTTAGTTGGATGCATGAATGTATGGGTTTTATTAAATGGGGTCTGTGTTCCTCGTCTTCTCTAATTTTTCTTAATGTAAATTCTATCTTCCTCCTATGTATTTCCCCTTGACTGCTGATTAAGGTTTCTATTTATTTTAAATAGTTTTGTAATAGGAATAGTTAGTATTAATTTTGAAGAATTGGAGATCAAGGAGCAAGGAGCGCGTGAAGACCCGTTTGTAATGGAGCCCAGGTTTAAATGTAATAGTTATATTTAAATATTAATTCTTGCACCCTTAGGGTTTGACCTTTTGGTTCACTTGGTGGCTCTAGTGAACCAAACTAGAATAAAAGTCCATAATCAATCCAGGTAGAATATAGTATTCTATATGTGCATGCTTATACTATATATACTATATATTATGCAAACATGTTTCGCATGTTAATTAATATGACGCGTATTATATATATATATATATATATATATATATATGTGTGTGTGTATGTGTGTGTGTGTGTGTGTGTGCATGCGCGCTAAACAAGATGAGACAAATTAATAACAAACCCCTCAAATTTTTTATATTAAGTCCTAAGCGTTCAAAGATATTTAGAATATCAAACATCGCCTTCTAGCATGATAAAATTAATAGGATATTAAATATTTAATATGAGTTTGTTGTGTCACCACAAGGCAAGTATTAAGTATTTAAGATGTTAATTTATCACATTTGATGCTTATAAAGAAAATTGAACAATATTGTTTTGTTATGTCACCATAAGGACAATATTTTTCTTTTTTGAATATATGGAGTGCTAGGTTGGACTTAACTTGGATAATTTTTTATTCGGATGTGCCATCACTTGATCAAAATAATCTAAGAGGCAAAATACAAGGAGTTGCATATATAGTTGATGTAATTGACAAGAGTTGTCTACCTATTTATTTATATATAGTTTGTTGTGTCACCACAAGACTATATACATTTGAAATGGGATCCTTATTCCCACTAGCAAATCTTTAATTAGATTTTGCCGAACTATATAAGTGAGGGTAATATAGTTTGAAAAAAATAGTGGGAGATACCAATTTAAAACAAGACCTAATTTATTTTGGTAATTAATAAAAGAATGTATGCTAAAATGTTGTTAATTATAAATTCATTTACAGAATTTTATAATGTCTAAATTACTATCTTCTGCGAAACATATTAGATGTTAATTAACCTGATTGAATTACTTGGATTGGTTAAGGAATTTGAGAATAGTTACGATGGTGAAAAGTTATCTTATGTCCTTAATCGTCTTTTCTGCAATGGTTCACGCATAATGCCTACGAGGAAGAGATTGCTACTTTTAGAAAGTGGCAAAATGATGCTGATTGGCTCAATGCATCATGCTCGCATCTATGAGTATGAGCGAGTTGTCACAAGATAAAACTATAGATGCTCCTACTATATTCCTGCACATCAAGTAGTTGATGGTGAGGAAAGTTAGACTGATAGATATCAGATATCTAAGGAGCTCTTTCGATCTAGAATGGACCGAAGACACTACAGTACAGACACATGTCCTAATGATAATCAATTTGATTGATCAATTAGGACAATGGGTTTTGTCATGGATGGAGAGTTGAGCCAAGATTTGATCTTGCACTCACTCCTGGACTCCTTTCACAATTGTTTTGAATTTTTCATATGAACAAGCTAGATATCAGCCTCGCTGATTTGCTTAACATGTTAAAAATGTTGAGAGTCACTTTCTAACCAAGAAAGACCATGTCTTACTGGTAGGGGCCAAAGGATCTTCTGAAAAGAAGAATGATTCAAAGAAGGTAAATAGAAAGGCAAAAACAAAGGATAATAAGAACAAAAGTGATACGGATATCAAAGGAGTTTGCTTCCTTTGTAATAAGCCTGAACCTTTGGAAAGAAAGCATGAGAAGCATCTTGCAGGAGAGGCTAACCAAAGAAGCTTAGTGAAGTTTGATTTACAAATACAAATTTGTTCATGATTTAAAATAAATTTTTTTTTAAGTCAAGGTTCTACTTGGGTATTGGATACCGACTTTGGTTATCATAATTATAGATTTATGAAGGGACCAAGCAGAAATAGAAAGTTAAACAAATATAAGTAATCCTATGTGTGGGAAATGAAGCAAAGGTTGCCACATTAGCCATAGAAACTTATAGTTTAGCAATGTCTACGGGCAAATCTATTAAGTCAATAAGTTGTTATTGTATTCCAGTTCTTGTTAGAAATATTATTTCCATTTTATTGTTGGACAATGAAATCTTTGGTATTATATTAAGAACAATTGTTGTTCTATTTATAATAATAATATTTTGTATAGAACTGGAATATTACTTAATGGATTTTGTATACTTGACTTACGTGAAAATAATTTTACATAATTGAAAAAACTAGTATAAAAAAAGGAGATGATCATTCAAAGAGTTGAATGTGTGTATTTGCTGAAATACGTGTGAATTATTTGAAAGGTTCAAAGAATTCATAAGTGAAATAAATTGGCAAAGTATTAGGATTCTTTGATCTGATCAAGGAATAAATACTTGTGTAATAAGTTTCTAGATCATCTCAAATGGTTTTGTCATAATGGACGCTTCCTGATACGCAATAATTGATTGATGTATCTTAAAGGAAAAATCGTACCTTGTTGGACATGGTACGGTCCATAATAATTTTATCGACATTCCAGTATCCTTCTAGGATAATGTCCTAGAAATGGCTGCATATCTACGAAAAAGGTAACCTCAAAATTTGGCCCCAAGATTCCATAAAAGTTATGGACAAGGAGGATTCCTAATCTTAATTATGTTAAGATAAGGGTTGTCCAACTTATGTAAAAAGGTTTCAAAGGATAAGCTTGGGATAAGATTTGACAAGTACAAATTTGTGGGACATCCTAACGTAAGTTTAGGGTATATGTTCTATAATCCTACTTAGCAAAACGTATTTGTTGTGAAACACACTGCCTTCTAAGATAAAGGTGTTTATCCTTGAAGGGGCTAGTGGAAGGATAATAGAATCTTGAAGAGTTCAAGAACCACAAAACACTATAAGTCAAATAAGAAGAACCTATAGATGTAACTCCATTGTACCACACAAATAATCAAAACTGGAATAGTATCAAAGATACCTAGGAGGTATGGATTCATCATAGATGATGATGATGAGGTACACATCATAGAAGAAGATGATCCATTTACATACGATGAGGTAAGAGTTGTAGACACTCAGAGAAATTGATTGAAACAAGCTTCTCAAATATGGAACATTCTTTTTGATGAGACAATCAAAAGGGTTTGATTTTATCAAAAAAACAAGAATGAACCTAATGTGTACAAAAGGGTCAGTGGGAGTGTCGTGACATTCCTAGTATTATATGTTGATATACTACGGATAAGGACTGAGATGCCAATGCTAGAATCAGTAAAGATAAAGTTGTCTAAACATTCCTCCATGAATGATTTGGGAAGAGTATCTTAATTGGGGATACAAATCTATATCGATAGATTTAATAGGATGCTCGACGTAACTCAAGGAACGTATATTCATTTGATGCTAAAGTCGTTTAGCATGGCAAACTTCAAGAGATGTCTCATGTTGATGAGCCATGGAGTGTATCTCTCTTAATAGTCCCCATAGACTTATGAAAAGAGAGATCGCATGGGTAACTATCATGTATGCAATGAAATGTACGAGACTTGATGTTGATCAGTCATATTCTAGAGAAGTTCACTATGAGTCAGTGAAAAATATCTTAAAGTACTTAACCGGCACTAAGGATGTGATCAGATTTATGGTGAGTTTGAATTAAAACTAGAAGGCTTAATGGACTCGAGTTTTTCAGACAGACCAAGATGACAAAAAATCCACTTTAAGGTAAAGGGTTACCTTGAATAGTGGTTCAGTGAATTGGAAAGGTTCCAAACAACAAAGAGTTTCTGGTTTAGTGATAAAGACAAAGTATATAGCTATAAATGAAGCTGCAAGTTGATTGTTTGGATGAAAAGTTCATTACAGAACTAGAAATAGTTCCTAAGTCTCATCTTGGATCTAAACATGTGTTGTGGCACTTTCATTTGATTATAGGAATCATTGAAAGATGGGAAATCACTATAGAGATAGTGAACTCTCAAGAACAACATTACATATCCATTAACTAAAGCTTATCCAGCAGCAGGATAATCGTCACTTAGAGAAGAAGGGTATGAGATACCATGACGATTAGCTTTAGTGCAAGTGGGAGATTGAAAGTAGTATGTGAAAGTAGTATGCACACAAGCCAATCATGTTTGATGATAAAGCATATACTTTGTAACAATCTTATTCATTTATTAATAAAAAGTATTAATTTATTAAAGGCTTTTAATTATCTACATGATGCTGCTTTATAATATGTGATAAACCCATAGTTTTAAGCAATGCTTTTAGAATAATGATGATGATCATTCTAATGAGATCTAAATTCTTAGAAAGTTTAAAACTAAAATAGTTCCCAATCGTTGGATTACTAAATTGGGGATTAGTGAATCGAGATAGATTGGTACACACCGTTCTTTGCTTTCATTGGATGAGGATGATTGATCTCATGATCATTTATGTGGAGACACTAAAACAAGTATGTAGGTGCTTATTAGAGAATAAGTTCACTGAACGTGGCTTGCTAAGGAATACATAATGGAGTTTTACTTGCCTATCAATAGGAATTCTTGTAGTGATAGTAGTATAAGTGACCCTTGGACCTGAGATCATCATAGTATCTTGTGTATGATGAGTTATACTTTAACTTATTCCTTAAGACCCTTAGGGTATATCAAAGGGTATACTTGGGTATAATAAGTTTTACATGGAGATAATATATGATCAATAAAGAATATATCACTTCTAGTAAAAGAAAAGAAATGTCCTATGTGATTCGATAAATGACGACTCAGTAGTCCTTGGCCAAGGCAGAATGAAATTAGAAAGGAGATTCTAATTTGCATTATTTGGAGTTATGCATTTAAGAGTCGAAATACATATAATTAAATAAAATAAGACTTGACAGTAATTCCATGTCTTATATTTAATTGGGACATTGTATGGTGAAAGGATTGAATTGTACGGTAACTATTTACTCAAAGGTTCTTTTATGATTAATGATGAAATCTATATTATCTGGAAAGTCGTTGATCACTAGGGAGGCTTATCCCTATTGTAGAATAAATATTATTTATTTAAATAAATTAATAATTTAATTTATTTATTTAAATAAGATTAGAGTTGTTCTAATTGATTTATTCACAACCGATTTAATATGGAGAACCTAAAAGGTCACACCATAAAAGGAAGAATAATTATTTAAAAAGTTAATGGCATAATCATAATAATAAGTTAAGTATATTTAATTTAATCTATGGTGATAGAATAAATTAAATAACTTAATATTTATTATTTAATATTTTAGAAATATTAAATATAAATTAATAAGAGAGTCTTATTATTATTGCTATTATTATTATTTAATTCCTAAAGGAGTTTGGGAATTAATTAATAAAAGTACTCTCATATATCCTAATAAGATTAGGATGCTAATTAATTAAAAGAGTTTAATTAATTATTCCTAATAAGATTGGGAGCCTAATTAATTAAAGGAATTTAATTAATTAAAATAAAACTTTATTCCTTAATTGTTAAGGAGGGTTGCCTACATCTATAAATAAGAGGAGTCTTATTATGGGTGAGGTGGTTGACACTTTCACAACACGTGAATACATAATTCCACTAGTTGGGAGAGTACGCCTTTTTCTATAGAGATAGAAAACTAGGGTTTTGTCAAACACCCATCTTCTTGAATTCTTGTTCTTCCTTGGTGGATCACCTCTAGAGGCCAAACACTTTGGTGGCTAACGTTGATCAAAGGAAGGAACCAAACCCGGTGGATTCAAGTTGAACGCGAAAGGATTTGGATGTGAACTTGTACCTGAGGAAGCTCGAATCTTCAAGGGTATGATTTTATTCTTTGTCTTTTCGTTTAATTAATAATTGTGCATAAAGGATGATCCGAGTATATGGTTTGTAAAATTTTTAAACTCTGTTTTTTACACGTTTCCACTTATTTTATGCAATTTGATTGCGTTCATGAATATTACAAACCTAACACCGAAGAGTAGGGGATCCGATCTCAATAGGTACGAGTGCATCGGTCCCATATGCCAATCTGAATGGAGAATCCCCAGTTGTTGCTCTCGAAGTAGTCCGGTAAGCCCACAAAATACTGAGTAATTCTCCGGGCCACCGACCCTTAATTCATCCAGTCGCCTCTTAATCCCGTTAAGTAGGGTTCGGTTAGTGACTTCTACTTGGCCGTTTGACTGGGGGTGGGCGAATGAAGTCTTTCGATGCTGGATTCCCAATTCTTTCAGGAAAGCTTCAAATTTTGACCCTACAAATTGCCTGGCATTGTCCAAGACCACTACCATCGGGATACCGAATTGATAAACAACACCCTCCTTAAAAAACTTCAAGCATTCTTGTTCGGTGATCTTCTGTAGAGGTTTGGCTTCGACCCACTTGGTCATGTAGTTAATGGCCACAATCACAAAACATACTTGCCCCTTGGCCTTTGGTAGAGGACCCATGATGTCGATCCCCCATACAGCAAATGGAATCGGGGATAAGACCAAACATAACTCTTCGGGAGGCTGATGAAGGATGGTGCTGTTCAGCTGACATTTCAGAAATTTGTTAACAAAATCCTTGGCTTACTGGAAAATGGTCTGGCCAATAGTATCCATGCCTCAGAATCTTATATGCCAATGACTTGGCCCCAATGTGATCTCCATAAATTCCTTCGTGCACTTCCCGAAGAGTATAATCTGCTTCTGAGGGTGTTAAGCATTTGAGCAGTGGAGAACTAAAAGCCCTTTGGTATAGATCTCCATCGATAAGGATGAAATTTGAGCTCATGTGCTTAATTTTCCTTGCTAGTATTCGATCCGAAGGTAGAACCACATCCGCCAGATACGAGATATAAGGTGTGAGCCAGCAGTTGAGCCGATCCAAAGCTAGCACATCCACTTTCGAAACACTTGGTTGTTCTAAAACCTCTAGATACACCGATCCATTGAAGGAGCTTACTTCGGTTGTGGCCAATTGTGCTAAGGCGTCTGCTATTATATTATCGGCCAGATCCACCCCCTGGCAACTGTATGAAGTGAAGTATACAAGTTTTTCCTTTACTTCGGCTAGATGTTTTTTCATTCTTTCCCTCTGAGCTTCGTACTCTCCCGATATCTACTTGACAACCTATTATGAGTCACTATAGACAACTAACTTCTGAACTTCTAGGCTTTGGGCCAACCGGAGTCCAGCTAAAATGGCTTCATATTTGGCTTCATTATTTATAGCTTTGAACAGAAATCGGATAGCTTGCTGGACTTTAAATCATTCGGGACTTCTCAGAATAACTCCTGCTCTGCTGATGTCCGAAGTTGATGACCCATCTACATAAAAAGTCCACGAAGTTGGTCCCTGTTGAGCTTTGGTAACTGTACTCACGTTCGGTTCTGTAAAGGAACATTCCACTACGAAGTCGGCTAATGTCTGTTCCTTGATTGTTGTTCGGGGATGGCACTCTAAAGCAAATTACGTTAATTCCATTGCCTAAGCAGCCAACAGGCCGGACACTTCTGGCCTGTGCAGTACTTTTTTCAACGGCTGATCCATATACACCACTACCAGCCGACCTTGGAAATAGTGTCGCAGCTTCCTACTCGCAATAATCAAGGCGTAGGAGAAATTTTCCAGGTTCGGGTATCTTGTCTCTGCATCCCGAAGAACGTGACTGACATAGTATACCGGGAACTATCTTCCCCCCTTGTCCCTAACCAGTACTACTCCCACGGCCACCGAGCTTGCAGCCAAGTATAGATACAAAGGTTTTGAAGGGATCAGCTTCATCATTAAAGGTGCTGAAGACAAATATTTCTTGATCTCTTGGAACACGTACGTCTTCGCTCTCTGAGGTCCACTGGAAACTCTTCTCATTCTTCGGCCCCTTAAGAGTGTCAAAGAAGGGTAAACATCTTTCAGCTGATCTCGACACAAATCTCCGAAGGGCAGCTATCCGACCCGTCAACCTCTGCACATCTTTGTATGTCTTTGGAGATTTCATGTCTAAGATCGCTTGGATCTTCTCTGGATTTGCCTCAATGCCCCTTTTGCTGACCAAATATCCTAAAAATTTTCTTGACCCCAATCCAAAAGTGCATTTAGTCGAGTTCAACCACAGCTTGTGTCATCGTACTGTCTCAAAGAAGCTCTCCAAATCCCACAGGTGTTCCTGGACTGACATGCTTTTAACAATCATATCGTCCATGTAAACCTCCATACTTCGGTCTAACTGCTTTCTGAATACGAAGTTCAGCATTCGCTGATATGTTTCCCCGGCATTTAACAGTCCCAAGGTCATCTTCTGATATACATATATGGCCCGATGAGTAATGAAACTGGTCTTCAGAATGTCTTCCTTACTCATCGAGATTTGGTGGTATCCAGAGAAGGCATCCATGAAACTTAACATACCGTACCTCAAAGTGATGTCGATCAGCTGGTCTATGTTTGGAAAAGGATAGAAATCTTTTGGGCACGCCTTATTCAAGTCTGTGTAATCGATGCATAACCTCCACTTCCCATTCTGTTTCTGAACCAATACCACATTAGCCAACCACTTGGGGTAGTCAATCTCGAAAATGAATCATGTCTCTAGTAGTTTGGCAATTTCCTCATCTATGATCCTCTGCCTTTCTGGAGCGAAAATCCTTCTTTTCTGTATCACTGGTTTTCTCTTCGGGTCTACATGCGGATTGTGTAAGGCCACCGACTCACTTACTCCAAGCATGTCGCTAGGTTCCCATGTAAAGATGTCGGCATATACCCAAAGTAGATCTACCAGTCCTGTTCGAAATGGTTCTATCAACCCTGACCCGATCTTGATAATCCTCTCTGTATTTGTAAGACCCCGAATTTTATGAAATAAAAGTATTCAATTTTTCTTATAATTACTATTCAGTAAATGGTTAAATTGATAAAAGTTAAAGTTAAGGGTGATATATGAATTTTTTTTCAAAATACACAAGTGGTTATAAAATATTCATCATTGTTGTTTGGGAATATTCGTTTGGTCGTGGAATATTCTTTACGTCGAGGAATATTAAATGCTGACGCCAAGTAACCATTTGTGGGCCCCATAATAGAATAATCGTCGGATGAAGAAAATGACAAGTTTGAGTTTTTATAAATAACTGGCGTAATCGTTATCTAGTAATTTGTTGGAATACGGTTGGTAAAGTAAAGTAATACGCGTTGTTGAGCAAGAAGATTACCAGGTACAGACAATATTTTGAATTATTGATTCTTACGTAAGAAGGTACTACTCAATAATTGTTACGGTAATTATTGTTCAATATTTTATTTTATTGATTCAATAATTCTTTGCGTTAATATTTTATATTATTGTTGTTTCAATAATTATCACCGCACAATATTTCTCATTATCGATCAATAATTCATATTATTTGAATAATATTATTAGATAGCATTATTGGCAATGTCTAGAAAGTTTCACAAGGAGAGGTTTGGTCACCTAATCGCCGCCAAGAAGGAGAAATCCTTATCTGAAAGCCCCCTCTTTCCAGGAACCGCACTGGTTGTCATTATTGTGATTCTATAATATTATTTATGAATAATTAATTATTGATTTATATAACAATGAAATATTTATTTGATGTGGATATAAATGATGGATTTATTTATGTGGTTATAAATGAAGGAATTAATGTTGAGGTATTTTATCAGTAATTTTGTCGGAATGGAGGTATTAAAAATCAAATCAGTATTTTTACGATATATTGCGTGAGTTATAATTTTTAATCCGACCGTTGGATCGTTGAAATTTTTGGATATATTATACATATATAAGTTGAGTATATGTCCACAAATTTTGAACCGTTAAAAATGAACGTATGATTTGTTATGAATTTTAAGAGGTAACTGATTCGGAAATTAGGTTTTGGTGGAAAATTCTAGAATTGAGTGGGCCCCACTCTTGGTTGTTGGGGAAGATGGCTGATTTTTGGTGGGTGGAATAGTAGCAGGTAAAGCCATCAGGTTGCAGGTCAAGTCTGCTAAAATTTTCCTATAAATAGAGGGCTAAGTTAGAATTGAAAATCACACCAAAAGCATCAAGTTTTTCTCTATTTCTCTCGATATTTTCGAGTATTCTTGTGAGTATTTTGAGTATACTTTGAGTATTGCTATATAAGTTTCATGCAAGTTCACTTTCGGCGTTATTCCAAATCAAGTAATTGATTCTTTGAGGTAAGGGATGTTATTTTCTTCTCAAATGATATTATTTCTTCAATATTATCTTTGAAATATTGGTTGGAACTTTTTATCAAATTTGGAACTTTTTCATGCTTTGAGTTACTATTCACGAGTTACTATTCATGAGTTACTATTCACGAGTTACTATTCACGATTACTATTCATGAAGCGTGAAGATGTTTTTTGTGGAATTTCTATCTTTTTGAGTCGGGGTTACTATTCACGATATCTAAGACTATTCACGATATATCGACATAATTCATGTATATAATACTATTTACGATATGACATTATTTACGTGATACGGCATTACTATGTATTTAATACGAGTACTATTCATTTAATTACTATTCATGAGTTACTATTCACGAGTTACTATTCATGAGTTACTATTCACGAGTTACTATTCATGAGTTACTATTTACGGTTACTATTCATGGGTTACTATTCATGAAGTTACTATTCATGAAGTTACTATTCATGGGTTACTATTCACGAAGTTACTATTCATGACAAAATTGGTTTCTTTTTCTAACTAAATTATCGTTGATTTATGAATCTTACTCTTGAAATTAAAACCATGTTTTGATTATATTTATATAACATTCTTATAACCCTAATGATGATATTCTCTTCGACTTGAGTGTAAATATGGGTAGATTATTGGTATAATCGTGACCATAGGTTCTCTCTTCGCCAAGAGTGCAAAAGTTGAATTGTTGAACACGGTATGATCATAACCATTGAATTTACAATTGAATATTTTTAGCTTAAGTGCAAAGGTGAATTGATCAACATGGTTATAATTATTGTTATATAACTTCCGAAATGATTATGTATTTCTTTGATATATGAATATCTTTTGGCTCGTTGTGCAAAGATGACGACATTCTTTGAATATCTTTGCTTTGTAGTGCAAAGATGAATTATTGATGAATATCTTTGGCTCAGAATGCAAAGATGACTTTGTTGTTGAATATCTTTGCTTTGTAGTGCAAAGATGAATTATTGATGAATATCTTTGGCTCGTAATGCAAAGATGACTGTTGTTGAATATCTTTAAATTTCAGTAGTGCAAAGATGAATTATTGATGAATATCTTTGGCTCGTAATGCAAAGATGACTGTTGTTGAATATCTTTAGCTCGTAGTAAAAAAAGATGAATTATTGATGAATATCTTTGGCTCGTAATGCAAAGATGACTCGTTGTTGAATATCTTAGCTTTGTAGTGTAAAGATGAACTGTTGATGAATATCTTTGACCCGCAGTAAAAAAGATGAATTTATTAGTATGATTATGAAGCAGAACCGTGATTTGGTATAACCATGATATTTGATGTTTCGGTAAAGACAGTGATAAAAATTATCTTCGTTCCGGATGAGAAGAGGAATTTAGAATCACAATTATGATTATGAAAGTTATTCATATAATTGTGGAAAGGAACCGTTGATTGATGTTACAGGATAAAATATTGTTGGTGTGACTTTTAACGTGGAGAAGACAATAGACTTTATAGTCTATTCGACTCTTTTAATGGATCGCTTCGTTCACCGCAACTATGGTTGAAAAGTTTTATCATCTACCATATGTTCTAAATCTACGATTCATTCTTGATGAAGACTATTGATAATTTATTTATCTTTAGTCATAATATTCTTTATCGAGCTAGTTGTGCTTTCACCCTTTTGTTTCACAATTCCTTTCGTGTAATAAAAGTGTATTTGGGTTGAAAGCGAGGATAACAAGGAATAGAGCGGTGGTCTATAGTTGTTGAGGTTCTCCCTAAAGAGTATGAAAATAATTTTATTGAGGGCTTTAGTGTGTTGTATTTTATACATCATTTAATAGTTATTTTGGTGAATTAAATAGGGTGAGGCGTAACCCAACTTTGGAAGGGTGTTTTGTCACTATCATACAAGATGTCTAATGACATACAAACTCGTGTTATCATAAGACATGGTTGTGCTCATCCACTTCACGAGTATATTTACAAGCACTACCTATATAATCTTGGTGTTTGTTTGGAGTATAATACCAAATTAGAGATGAGTGGAGATAATGATATGTCAAGAGAAGACTCGCCATTGGGAAGAATATGATAGTAATCTTCTTGTTTTTCTTTGGGGTCTATTGGGTCAACCAAGGATAATTCGTGGCCATATGATATCTACCATAACCTAAAAGCATGGCCTCCCACGTATACGAAGGTTTCTTGAGCACTTCCCAAAGATTCTAATTTCTAAAGCAGTTTTTGACTATTCCTTTATGTAAGGTGTCATTGTGACGCGTCTTCATGATTGGTATATATTTGTATCCAAACTCACAAAGATATGTGTTGTTGTATTTTGCACGATAATTGTTGTAATAAAGTTGTAGTTATTTTTCGTACCATATATTTGGCGACTCAGAATGGGTTGGATGGAATGGACCTATTTTGGGGGCGTTACATTTGGTATCAGAGCTTAGGATATGATCTCCTGGCGGAGATCGGGAATAGAACTAGGAGGGGAGAGACGAGTAAATCCTTCAGCAGTGTGTCCTACCTAAGCTTATTTGTTCGTCATCATAATATCGGGATATTATGTGATATGTTAATTTATTAAATTAACCCTTGTTTTGAAGCTGTATTCTAGAATGATATCTGAAATACAAGAGATGAGCAATGGAGAAATCATGATGATAGGGGAGATAGAATCTGAAATGAAAACAAGGTATTCTCAACTCTTTGAAATACTGTGCACGAAATTTCGGGGGACGAAATTTCATAAGGAGGGAGATTGTAAGACCCGAATTTTATGAAATAAAAGTATTCAATTTTTCTTATAATTACTATTCAAGAAATGGTTAAATTGATAAAAGTTAAAGTTAAGGGTGATATATGAATTTTTTTCAAAATACACAAGTGGTTATAAAATATTCATTGTTGTTGGGGAATATTCGTTTGGTCGTGGAATATTCTTTTACGTGGGAATATTAAATGCGATGGCGCAAACCATTTTCAGGGGCCCTATAATAGAATAACTCGCTTGATGAAGAAAATGGCAAGTTTGAGTTTTTATAAATAACTACAGTAATCATCGTTATCAAGCTAACATCGTTGGAATACCCGGTTGGTAAAGTAAAGTAATACGCGTTGTTGAACAAAGTAGATTACCAGATTGCACAATATTTTTGAATTATTGATTCTTACGTAAGAAGGTACTACTCAATAATTGTTCTGTAATTATTGTTCAATATTTTATTTTATTGATTCAATAATTGTTTGCGTTAATATTTTATATTATCGTTGTTTCAATAATTATCAACGCACAATATTTCTCATTATCGATCAATAATTCATATTATTTGAATAATATTATTAGATAGCATTATTGGCAATGTCTAGAAAGTTCGCATCAAGGAGAGGTTTGGTCACCTAATCATGCGCCAAGAAGGAAAATCCTTATCGGAAAAGCCCCTCTTTCTCGGGAGGCGCCTCGTTGTCATTATTGTGATTCTATAATATTATTTATGAATAATTAATTATTGATTTATATGACAATGAAATATTTATTTGATGTGGATATAAATGATGGATTTATTTATGTGGTTATAAATGAAGGAATTAATGTTGAGGTATTTTATCAGTAATTTTGTCGGAATGGAGGTATTAAAAATCAAATCAGTATTTTTACGATATATTGCGTGAGTTATAATTTTTAATCCGACCGTTGGATCGTTGAAATTTTTGGATATGTTATACATATATAAGTTGAGTATATGTCCACAAATTTTGAACCGTTAAAAATGAACGTATGATTTGTTATGAATTTTAAGAGGTAAATCGATTCTAAATTAGGTTTTGGTGGAAAATTCTAGAATTGAGTGGGCCCCACTCTTGGTTGTTGGGGAAGATGGCTGATTTTTGGTGGGTGGAATAGTAGCAGGTAAAGCCATCAGGTTGCAGGTCAAGTCTGCTAAAATTTTCCTATAAATAGAGGGCTAAGTTAGAATTGAAAATCACACCAAAAACTGAAGTTTTCTCTCTATTTCTCTCTCGATATTTTGAGCGTATTCTTGTGAGTATTTTGAGTATACTTTGAGTATTGCTATACGGTGCAAGTTCGTTTCAAATTCACGTTATTCCAAAGTCAAGCATCGATTCTTTGAGGTAAGGGATGTTATTTTCTTCTCAAATGATATTATTTCTTCAATATCATTACGTCAAATATTGGTTGGAACTTTTTATCAAATTTGGAACTTTTTCATGCTTCAAGTTACTATTCACGAGTTACTATTCACGAAGTTACTATTTATGAGTTACTATTCACGAAAGTTACTATTCATTTAGTACTATTCATGAAGCGTGAAGATGTTTTTTTGTGGAATTTCTATCTTTTTGAGTGGGGTTACTTATTCACGATACTAAGACTATTCATGTATACGACATTATTCATGTATATAATACTATTTACGTATATGACATTATTTACGATACTAAGACTATATATTTAATAATTGAGTACTATTCACGAGTTACTATTCATGAGTTACTATTCACGAGTTACTATTCATGAGTTACTATTCACGAAGTTACTATTCATGAGTTACTATTTACGGGTTACTATTCATGGGTTACTATTCATGAGTTCTTATTCATGAAGTTACTATTCATGGGTTACTATTCACGAGTTACTATTCATGACAAAATTGGTTTCTTTTTCTAACTAAATTATCGTTGATTTATTAATCTTACTCTTGAAATTAAAACCATGTTTTGATTATATTTATATAACATTCTTATAACCCTAATGATGATATTTCTCTTTGACTTGAGTGTAAAGATGGGTAGATTATTGGTATAATCGTGACCATAGGTTCTCTTTCGCCAAGATCGCAAAAGTTGAATTGTTAACTCGGTATGATCATAACCATTGAATTTACAATTGAATATTTTAGCTTAAGTGCAAAGGTGAATTGATCAACATGGTTATAATTATTGTTATATAACTTTCAAATGATTATGTATTTCTTTCGATATATGAATATCTTTGGCTCGTTGCAAAGATGACGTTGTTGAATATCTTTAGCACTTTGTAGTGCAAAGATGAATTATTGATGAATATCTTTGGCTCGTAATGCAAAGATGACTGTTGTTGAATATCTTTGCTTTTGTAGTGCAAAGATGAATTATTGATGAATATCTTTGGCTCGTAATGCAAAGATGACTGTTGTTGAATATCTTTTGCTTTGTAGTGCAAAGATGAATTATTGATGAATATCTTTGGCTCGTAATGCAAAGATGACTGTTGTTGAATATCTTTAATTTGTGTAGTGCAAAGATGAATTATTGATGAATATCTTTGGCTCGTAATGCAAAGATGACTGTTGTTGAATATCTTTAGCTTTGTAGTGTAAAGATGAATCTGTTGATGAATATCTTTGACCCGTGGTGCAAAGATGAATTTATTAGTATGATTCTGAGCGAGAACTCGTGATTTGGTATAACCATGATATTTGATGTTTCGTGTAAAGACAGTGATGAAAATTATCTTCGCCCCGGATGAGAAGAGGAATTTAGAATCACAATTATGATTATGAGTTATTCATATAATTGTGGAAAGGAACTGTTGATTGATGTTACAGGGATAAAATATTGTTGGTGGACTTTTAACGTGGAGAAGACAATAGACTTTATAGTCTATTTGACTCTTTTAATGGATCGCTTCGTTCACCGCAACTATGGTTGAAAAGTTTTATCATCTACCATATGTTCTAAATCTCTCGATTCATTCTTGATGAAGACTATTGATAATTTATTTATCTTTAGTCATAATATTCTTTATCGAAGCTAGTTGTGCTCACCCTTTTGTTTCACAATTCCTTTCGTGTAATAAAAGTGTAAATTTGGGTTGAGCGGGGATAACAAGGAATAGAAGCGGTGGTCTATAGTTGTTGAGGTTCTCCTAAAGAGTATGAAAATAATTTTATTGAGGGCTTTAGTGTCAGATTTTATACATCATTTAATAGTTATTTTGGTGAATTAAATAGGTGAAAGCGTAACCCAACTTTGGAAGGGTGTTTTGTCACTATCATACAAGATGTCTAATGACATACAAACTCGTGTTATCATAAGACATGGTTGTGCTCATCCACTTGTCGAGTATATTTACAAGCACTACCTATATAATCTTGGTGTTTGTTTGGAGTATAATACCAAATTAGAGACAAGTGGAGATAATGATATGTCAAGAGAAGACTCGCCATTGGGAAGAATATGATAGTAATCTTCTTGTTTTTCTTTGGGGTCTATGGGTCAACCAAGGATAATTTCAATGGCCATATGATATCTACCATAACCTAAAAGCATGGCCTCCCATGTGCACGTAAGGTTTCCTTGAGCACTTCCCAAAGATTCTAATTTCTAAAAACAGTTTTGACTATTCCTTTATGTAAGGTGTCATTGTGACGTGCTACTGATTGGTATATATTTGTATCCAAACTCACAAAGATATGTGTTGTTGTATTTTGCACGACAATTGTTGTAATAAAGTTGTAGTTATTTTTCGTACCATATATTTGGCGACTCAGAATGGGTTGGATGGAATGGACCTATTTTGGGGGCGTTACAGTATTTCCTAGGATCAACTCCACATCCTCTGTCTCTTCAGTTGGCAGGGCAAGCGGTTCGGTGCTACTCTCAGTGAATGGCTCTATTTCGATAGCCATTGTCTGTTTTTGCTTGCTGACCCCGACCCCCGAAGAAATCAAAGTATTCCGATAGCACCTTCGGGCAATGTCAAGATCGCCTTTTACTTCCCCGATCCCGTTCTGTGTCGGAAACTTGATTTTAAAGTGGGGTATGGATGTTACCACTTGCAATACTAATAAAGTCAGGCGTCCCAGAATAGCATTATATGCCGAATCCACCTGTACCACAAAGAACATGACCATTATTTCTGCATGCTGGGGTGCTATGTCGAACTTGACAGACAGCTCGATGGTTCCTGACACATGCACTGGGTCTCCACTAAAACCGTACAACGGGCCTTCTCCACCCAACTCCTTCTTCTTTCCTTCCAGATCCATCCTCTGATAGGCGTGCGTATACAGTATGTCAACCGAGGACCCGTTATCGATCATCATCATTTTCACGTCCACTGGCCCGACATGAACAGTTATTACCAACGCCCCATCGTGTGGTTCTATGAGATCCGTAGGGTAGTCTTCATCTGAGAAAGAGATGGATACTCCCGGGTAGGCCCGGTCTTTCCTTGGCGAGGAACCTATTACCGACAACACGGCCTCGAGATGTCCGCTTTTTTTCTTCCCGGTTACACGTCCTACCGAACCGTCTGAAATTATGTCAATCACGCCTCGAGGTGGCTGGTTCAGTTTTGACTGTGTATCTCGAGCCGACCCTTTAACTTCCTCTTGAGGCACCTCTGAACTCTCCCAACCAACCACATACTGAACTAGATGGTCATTCTGGACGTTCTTCTCTACCAGATCCTTTCGATCATTGCACATCTCCGTCGTGTGTCTATGACTTTGATGATACTCACAATATTTGTCCCGACCTCTTTTGCCAGGCTTCGGATGCGTCGAACATGGCTCGAAAAATGGCTTGTTCCCTATCTCCTCCAATATCTTCGCCCGATCTATATTCAGAGCGGTGTAGACTTTGTTGACATTTCTGCTCGGGAAGGGTGGTCGGCCACTTCCCGAACCTCCACCATTATGGTTTTTTTTCCATAATTATTCGACCTCCCCTGATTGTCTGACCGTTGATAGCTTTTCTTGTCTCAATCCTTAGACTTCTCATAAGACTGGGAGTGCGGTTTAAAATTCCCCATAGCCTCCTCTATCGTAATAAATCCCTTAGATGGAAGGCTTCGGTGAAATTTGTCGGAGGGTTGATCACCAGGTCCTTCATCAGTTTCTTTGACTTTGATATGTCCAGACCAGTCGTGAAAAATCCCAAGGCCTGAGGAGAATTCAAATCCGCTACCGAACCCACAACCTCCTAAAACCTCTTAACGTACTGGCCAAGGCTTTCATCTAACTTTTGTCTAACCTGCATGAGGGAAGAAGTAATATTTCCTTGTCTTCTATTACTCCAGAATCGAGCATGAAACTTCTCTCGAAGTTCGTTTCATGAATTAATCGACCCAGTTGCCAATGTCCCTATCCATTCTCGGGCGCTCTTCATCAAAGTTATCACAAACATATGGCACTTAGCAACGTCCAAATGTCCGTAATATGTCATCAATTTGTCGTACCCATCTGAATGATCATACAGATCCCCCAACCTATCATACGTCTCCATCGGGGGCATCTTCTTTTTAGGGTTGGCAGTGACATGATTTATCTCGGGTGAAAAGGGTGAGCCTATGCAAGCTGAAGGTGTTCCCATCGAGCTCTTTGCCGCCAACAGTTTCTCCAACTCTACAACCCTTCGAGCAAGGGGGTCGGACTCCTCTTTACGAGAGGATGATATGTGTCTTTCCCTCTCAAATTCAGGAGACGTGAGCCTCCTCCTCTGCCCCGATCTGCCCGGGTGATCTGATTTTCGGTCTGCCGAACAACTCCTCCTTCGGCTTCTGCCTTCTCGAGAGTGGCTTCTGGGCTTACTCTTTTCTCCTTCCGCCTCTCCCCGTCGAGGTGACCGAGGTCGGCTCCGACGCCTACGCCTTTTTGATGATGCTTCCTGTTCCCCAGCCATTTTTGTCATCTGTTCCTCGAGCTCTTCTTGCTGAAGATGTAAGGCCAGCATGACGTCCTTGTTCTGTTGCCATTTCTTCTACAGTATAAATTTGCACTAATCCCGACTCCCTTTGCCCTGATCCTTTCCACGCTTTTCACGTACTTGAGACTGGCTTTCGTCAGACCGACTGATGGGGATGGGGGTGTGTATGCTCGATGAGAACAGACGCCGCCATATCGACTGGGCATGATCCGAATTACCTTCCTGATTCTTTGGGCCCAGCCTGTCTTTGACTGACCCTCTCACCTGGGTCGTCTGGTGTGTTTTTGCCATTTCCTGGTTAGAAGCACATGTATCCCTACTCGCCATGGCCTTCTACCGGAAAAATTTACTATATTGTAGAAAGCACTAAAGCCCCCCTTCTAGCGCTTAATGTTAACGCTTAAGTTTCATTGACGTGGCGTCAATCACGAAGTCCACGCACGAATCAAGACAATAAACAGATCACACACGAAGCTTGACGGCTTGTGCCGCCGGGGGATAGCTTCGGTGTGAGAATAAGTACAAGCCGTTCACAGGGTTTAACAATGGAGGCTTAAGTGTTTAGTGCTCAATAAAGTATTACCTGTTAATTGAAACCCAAGCCTTGTATTTATAGTACTCTCACTACCTTAGAGTCCATTTCCGAGTCGGTTTAAGACTCCTAAACATGGCAGTTACCATAATTTGGGTCCAACACAATCTCCTTAAAAGGTGGAAGTGGAATCACATCCAAACACTACCTTTGGAGTTACCTTATTCAAATATAGTTAGGACTTCTTACTCTGTACGCAGGATAGCCCACTGTACAGGCCCAACCCAACCAAACTTACCATCTGGTCTGAGCCTCGGCCCAAAGGACTCGAAGGCCCGACTCCGAACACCATACAACACAGTAGGGTTTCGACCCAAAGGGCTCGGATACCGAACCTGAACACCTTCAGCATCTCCGAGGGCTTTGGCCCATTGGGCTTATAAACAACTCCTAGTGTCAGGCCTTCGGCCCACATGGAGGTTTCGAGAACGCCCCGGCAGATGGGATTTAAATCTGCTTTAAGGAAAAGGCATCCAACAGTTGACTTGATTTTAAAAATTTATCAATTGTTTATAAAATTGTTTATCTATCTAGTAAGTCATTATTATAAAATTGTATATCTTCTACTTCTATTTATTTAATTAGTATATAATACTAGGGAATAACAATATATACATAAAGAAAAATGACTTTGAGCATCAAACTTAATTCATATAGAGGAGAAAGATTTACATGCGTATAAAATATATCAGAAAGATTATGGTAATATATAACAAGTATAGCATCATATAATTATATATATGATATGGATTTAACAGCAAATTAGGACTAGTGATCAATGATCTCCAGATTTTATTTGTTCTTCAAAATTAAAATTAATGAAAAGGGTGATTCCCTCGTAGCTTCCTCTCCACCCATGAAGGAGATAACACAGGACTCATTTCAAACTCTCTAAACTTCATTTTCATATCACAAGTATCCAAACAAGCCTTATTATTCTCATCAGGCATAACCTTAACCCTCCACACCTTTAAACTCTGATCCAAACCAGCACTATAAACCAGAAACCCTAAAACCACTTTATCGATCTCTAAACAAGCAGCCAAACACTTCACTGGCCCTCTATGTGCATCCAAAACCGCCAAACACTCATGAAAACAGCTCCCTTCCTCTCTCCTCCAAACCCTAATAGTAGTATCCTCAGATCCACTAAATACTAGCCTCTCAATTGCAGCCAAACAAAGCACTGAAAACCGGTGGCCTTGTAAAATCCCTCCATGGTTGAACCGACCCTACCCTTTTTCCTTTTCATAAAAAATTATGTACCCATCTGAGGATCCGGAATAGAGGAAACAAGAAGTAAATGATGTGCTAAAGGCAATGGTATTTATAGGCGACCGTTGGAACTTAAGTGTCATGATGAGAGTATGCGAGTTTTGCTCATATACTCGCCGCCAAATCTTAATAGAACCATCGGATGAGCAAGTAAAAACCACTCCATCTTCTTGGTTTACCACAATTCCATTAACGTTATCCTCATGAGCATAAAAGGTGTCGGCGCAAAAACCATCCGAAACCCTCCATGGCTTAACCGTTTTGTCCCATGAACCGGTATACAAAAGCCCTTCTGCATGGTAATAAGCCATGCAAGAAACACAATCCATATGTTGTTGTTGTCCAATTTTCTTAGATAACAAAAGAAATGGTGGGTTTTTTTAGGTAGGGTTGTGACTTTTTTAGCTCGAAAATGACCCGAAATAGTAATATTCCACATTCGGACGTTATAATCTTTATGAAAAGAGAAGAGCATGTTGCGACAAGCTAGTATGGCTCTATCATTGCCAGAGCTTGCCTTGACGTAACCCCTTTCGACAAAATCCGGCTGTCGCCATGCACGTATTCGACTACTATCGGAGCCAGTGAAGACTGTTCCCCTAGTGGCGGCAATGGAGTGGACGGTGCCTTCTTGGCGGTGAAGCGAGGCGATGCAATGGTAGAGGAGAGATGGTGATGGGGTTTGGAGAGGGGAGAGGGTACACGGTGAGTCAGGGATTGGGGTTGACATTAGAGAATACAAAGGGGACGCAGAATGAGAAGAGCTAGCCGGACTGAATTAAAGTTTTGGGTCGATTTTTGATTGGTCATAAGGTTTGAACATGGGAGGATTTGGTGATTTTATTTGTTTTTTCTCTTGTTCCATGTTGTGGAATGATCTTTTGCTATAGTATTCCATGGCACATAAAGAGAGAGATGGGGGTATGAAAAAAGAGCGCAAGGGAGTATTGATATGGGACATATAGATGGAATTAATTTGTTGTATTAATAATTTTTTTTCACGGATGGTTGGAAATAAATGTAGATGTGGAAGGTTGGGCGCAATGAAAGATACACGTCTATTGATGTTAATATTTGTAAGATTCTTATGAGATTGTGTTACATTAAGAGGAAAAAACATATATACCTAGCTAGGGCTAGGCAGGTATATAAGTATATAATTAATCATTTGGTATTGTGTGATTTATTATAAATTTTTTAAATAATCTAATTCACATGAATCAAAATATTAAATGAAATTAGATTTTAAACTCATGCTTTGAAGATGTGAAATTCTGAAATTTTATCGTTGAAAAAGAAAAAATCTGAACAACATTAGGTTAATTGACTTTTTGATTAATGTACTAGGACTCGATTTTCATTGTGATTATCAATTTTTTTTGTTATATTTACGTTGCTAAATTGAAAAAAATATTTTAAACAAGTGATTTTATAATTTTTCATTCAGAAAATAGACAGTTGTGCTGATTTGACTAATATTGAACGGGTGGTATGTGAGTCATTAAATAAAGGGCCCGCTTCTAAATTAAAATAAATAAATAAAATGCTTATCTGGATTTAAAAAAAAACATATTCACCAACATGGGAACCTTCACTTCATTCCTCCCCGGTAGATCAAAGCACGTGTCTTTTCTCCCTCCTCCATCTTCTTTCTCCATTTCTTCATTTGATAACACACCGTTCATCAGTGTATTATGCATTAAGAGATAAGATCTAAATCAACTCGCAAGTAGGATCTCCAACCTCCTCCCCTCTTCTCTCTCCATCAAATCCTTCACCGGCCGATGGCAAGTCCTCCGATAAAAGCTCGCCTCTCTCAAATCCTCCATCTCTGAAATCTCCGATTCACAGCACTGGTCCGAAAATCCCCTCCTCCAAACTCTCCTCTCAAACCTCCTCACTACCCTCCATCGCGTCCAAACCCTCCAACCAATGTACCAACCCATCATCCCCTGACGACAAGCTACTCATGCATAGTGTTATATATTGCACCTTATTTTATACTTTTGTGACTTATAATATATCATATTTGAGTTTGATAAAATTTATTTGTGGACATAATTTAAGTAAGTATAAAATGTGTAAATTAATGTCCTCAACGTGGAGAATAAAAGAGAATTTTATTTGATTTGTGTAGAAACCATTCGATTAGTGTCTATAGTGAGACATTTAATAAGGTGCAAAATTATTTGATAAAAACTATTTTTCCTTGGTTCCATTTAATAGAAGTCCATTTTATTTTATTTTTTTGGAACAAAAGAAAAATATTGAGTGCTAATTCTAATTAACCACTACATTAATACTAACTAGTATGTAACTTACATATTTAGTATTAATAAGTATGGTTAAATATAGAATTAAATAATATATTATGTAACTTACATATATGTATCTATTTATGTATGTATATATATATATGTTGATATATATACATAAGATTAGATATATGCATGTGTAAGATATAAATTTACATATATGATTTTGCATATGTTTTTTCTCTCTTTTTGATCTTCTTCAATTCTTCTTACAAACAAATAACTATTACAAAGTAGTGTTCTATTGGAATTTTCTGTGAATTGCTATCACAGATAATTCACCAAGGCTTGACATATATCCTGGAGGTATATCGTCTGTAATCCTTAGCAAATTGATCGTGGTGGGGCGATAAAGACTTTAAGGACAGGGATCACCCGTGTCATGTCTTCAACAACAATTTTAACTTTACTAAACTACGATTCTAACAATCTTAAGGTCTTTATTGTATTTGTTAGAGTCATGATTTTGGTGAGATGGAAGACAACACGGTTTTCAAAGATAAGTGTCATTTTTCTTGTATCTATTTTATCAATGGAATTTTTATGACAATTAGTAATATATTGAGATATTAAGCTAATTATTTTTATTGATAATTCCTGTTAGAAGATGGATTGTGGAGAAAAATGAAAGTGAAAAAGATTACAATTTAAATGTTTGTAAATTGATGTGGAGAAGATGAAGAGTCGTCATGAAAAAACACCAAATGTTGATGCTTAGAAATCTTTCTGAAGAGTTTATGTCGTTCTTCAGATTTAATTCCAAAAGGTGTGTTTTTTAACATTAGCCTTTATTTTTATAAATGATAATTGTGTATCATTTTGTATGTGTATATACTTGAAAGTATATGTTTTATGTATTATATCATGTGTAGATGATATTGTATGTTTGAGTATTTTTTTACTTACATTTTGTTGTAATAAATTAATTAATTAGTTTTGTGGGATAAGAAAAGTAATTAAATTTTGTTCATGATGGAATAAATTTAATTTTGTACATATATATTTTGTTTATAATATTTTATGAGTAGATAAAATATTTGATGTGTATATGTATGTATGAAATTTGAGATAATTATTTTCTTATACACTAATTGAGATTAATTTATTATGAGAAAGTTGTAGTAAAATTTGAGAAGTTTACTTGTCTCTATGTATAACAAATTAGTTGTAAATTAATTTATTTTAAGAATAAGATAAATTTATGTTCTTCTTGAATAAAATTATGCATATAAATTTGAGGTAATATTTAGTGTGTAATATTACTTGGTATTTGTATGCATGAATTTTGAGATAGATTACTTTGTTTGTGAATAATAAATTAATTATAAACTAATAGTTAGAAGATATATTGTAGAAGTAGATTTAGTTGAAGTAAATCTTATATACAATATGATTTTGATGTTGAGAAAGCACTTAGAAATGATATTCGTAGTATTTTTGGGATAATCATAATTGGTATACGTTGATTTATTTTATGTGTACTTCTTGTCCAAGAAGTAGTAAATTTTAATGTGATTATATGAATTTTGTATATTCTAATTGAGATAAGCATTTTATTTTTGAATTTTTATAAATATAGTGAAGTTCAAGTTTTCATATTAGCATGAGAATTGTCTTGAATTCTATATTATAAATGTCAAAAGATATATTGTTTATGATATTTCCTATCCAAGTTGGGACAAGAAAATACTTGAGGATACACTAATTCATGTGTGTGAATTTTATTTGCTTTCTACATAAATTAATTTTGTGTGATAAATTAATTTCTTAGAAAGTAAATATAAATTTTATATTTTATTATTTATATACAAATAAATTTGTGCAATATGATGAGTTGTGCTATAATTTGTATATAATGAATTTTATACTATTTACATAAAATCAAGTGTTACGTGTTGATATACTTGAAAATTGTACATGTATAATTTTAAGTGCTTATATTAAATAATTTTGGATTTGAGATTTTATGTAATTCAGAAAATAAGAACTTATTTTTTTATGTGGGGTGTTCTAAAAGATTCTTATATTGAAGCAATCTATATATGAATAACTAATACATAAAATATACAAGAACTTATTTTTGTTTTGAGAAGTATTCCTTAATATTCTCATGTGGAAGTAATATTTATATGAACATTGTCCCTATAAAATGTCAATTAATCTAAAATTTATTTTAAGTGGTGAGCATAATATTATGAAGTGAAATTATTCAATGAGATATCAATTATTTAAAAGTGTGGGGGTGATTCTTTAAGATTTTTATTTATAGACTAAATTTGGCCTTTGAACTATTTGGAGCATAATTTTATTTATGTAAGAAATAGTAAGGCTTATGAATTTCTTGTTGTGAAATTCAATTTGATTGTGTAGTCTTATGAAATAAAAGTCTTTGAAATACAAACTTTTGAATAATATTGAAGTGTGAATTTATTTCACTTAATTAATTATCTAAGGTTTGACAAAGTTATAAACTGAACCTAAAAAGAACAATATTGATTTGGTGAAGGAAATCAATATAATAATTTGGTAAATAAAATTCATATTTTATTAGCCTAAATATGATCCAAAATATTTATTGTGATTTAGTTCAATAGTGAGATTGAAACTAAGTTATTAATATTCAAGTGGATACATATTATGTGATAATATGTGCATATTAACCTTAAGATTTTATCGGATATAGAATTATTTATATGTTTACACTAACAATATAATTGTATAAACTATAATGTGATAGTTTTTACATTATATTAATCATAAAATGTTGATCATTATGTTGAAATATCTATTAACGAGTTTAAGAAATATCTATTTTTGTCTTTATGTTGAAATACTTGTAAAATAGATGTTATCTTATTATCATGTGAAAATATAGTGAGGATTCCAACTAAACCAATTAAATTGTATTGAGAGGCTATATTAAACTAAGTTTGATATACCTTGAGATTGAAGAATTTAATAATTCTTTAATAGTAGTGGTACACTAAAAGTTAATTCTGATATAGCTATTGTAAAGGTGAAGTACACATTCGCTAGTGGGAGCGTTGTGTTTGATATGCAATGCACGAGATCAAATATTACATACAGTTTTAAACTTAGTATACTAATGATTTACATTGGTTTTTGTTAGATCTCTCAATGTTTTAATAGATCATATAAGTGTCACTTATATTTTAGTGAGGAAAATTATAAATTTACAAGTAGGTGAATTTTCACTCAATCTTGGGTTTTTTTCCTTAGATGAGTAAGAAACAAATGAGTATTTCTCATTTCACAATATGAATCTAATGTTATTATTTTATGAGGGAAGTTTAATGGATTAGGGTGTTTGTTAAAACATTGATTGTAGCCTAGTCTAAAGCCTCCTATTTAACAATATTGTGTTAGTGAAATTTTTTATGTAGTACAAATTATTAATCTTGGATTCATAACTGGTTGTGATCTTAAATAAGTATGAAAATATTCACAAGTAGGTGAATATATAATTATATTTTTACAATTAGGTGAATATATAATTATATTTTTACAAGTAGGTGGATATATTATTACCCTTAGTGAGGGGATAATTTACTTGGAGTAGCAAGTAATACTATTGCTTTATATGATGGAGAAAGCAAATGGAATCTAAATTTGTTGTTAAAACAACAAATTGTGGCCACTTTCATTGCTTAGTTCATTATGATGTGATAATGAAATTGTTTTATATAGAGCATATGAGATTACCTTTAATGGTAAGTCTTGACATGTTGGTCATAGACATAATTTTTGTTAGATAATTGATACAAGAAGGTATTATAATATTTATCTACGAGAAAGTCAAGTGACGACTTGACTTATCTTTTTACTAAAACTTTGATAAGATCTTAGTAAGTTTAATTACTCACTACTACAAAACAGTAAATAGATAACGCAGAAAAAACGTTGTGATTTCAGTCAGAAAAACGTCGTAGTTAAGGGTGTCATCTTTTTGACACCCTTACACAACGTTTTTAAAACGTTGTAATTAAGCACATTACACAACGTTTTTAAGAAAAAATAAACGTTGTAGATTTGTTTTCCATAAATTAGCAGATGCTTAAAAACGTTGTAGAATGTGCGATTCCACAACGTTTTCTGGATAAAAATGTTTTAGTTTAATTTATCAGACAACGTTTTTAACCAATTTATACAACATTTTTAAAATGTTGTAAATAAAGAAAAAAAAAATTGTGGTTCACCTATATTACCAATGCACCTGCAATATGCTAATGCATGATATATAGCTAAAAGGTCTAAATTCTCATTTAAATTTCAAGCCAAAATGTATCAACCATTCAAAATACATCCCAATAATACCATTCGTTTACAGTTTTAAATTACTATATCCACAAAATATATACCAAACTATCCATATATACATACATCTCAAATTCACTTTTCAATCCACAAAATAAACCAAACTATCCAGAAAATTAAGCTACTACCTAAGCATGTGCAAAAAAGCCTAGGTTCTCCCAAAATACGCCAGTAACTTTTGCTCTAGCACTACCATGAAAATTCCTTAGTAGGCTAGAAAGAACAGGGCTAGATCGTGATCCATACCGCACTTTCATCAACCCTTCATCACGTGAAGCAGAATCAATGTTTTCCTCATCAGCAGAATTGCACATCTTAAATTGCACATCTTCATCACGTGAAGCAGAATCAATGTTTTCCTCATCAGCAGCAATACTTCTTACTCAAGTTGTTGCAGCAACTGATGCAGATCTGCAATAATGAAGTTATCTATTAACTTTTCAAGCAAGCTCACATATTTCAACGTAGCACATGCAAATGTATATTCAGATGTACATCAGCAGTGCTTTGTAAAACAACCCTGGTGTAGAATATCAGGCATAGGGACAATTGGCTATAAGGGCATACCTCTCTAGTGTAGAATATCAGGCATTGGGACAATTCTAGTTTATATATGTTTCGCCTCTGATGTAATTTCTGTTAATTGTGAAACTACTGAGTCACGTTTAACAAGTATACGAGAGAGAAGAACAATGTCAAAATAGCCCGATTAATGTTCAGTGGTTACGATTTAAAATTCTCAACATGTAGGTAAAATATTGATCTAAATATACGAAACCTGATGGTTAGGCTCTGCAGGATAAAATGTTCTAAGGGGTTGAATTTGAGTAGTCACAATGCTCCTCTTTGATCTAGTTTGCTCTCTTTCTTTGCTTACAGCAGCCAATCTAGACTCTTCAGTTCCATTAGACTAATGATAATAGACCTGCTTAGATTACAAGAATTCACATGTTAGTCTAGGGTTGAGCATAACGTTCAAGGTCAAGCATGTTTACCTGGTATTGGTACCAACATCAGGACGTTGGCCAAATACTTGTTGAGAATCGTGATTAGACCAGAAAACCTCCAAAAGTTGCCTAAAATTAATCACTCTAGGATCATATTCAATCTGCAGAGAATTCAAAAAACTTCATCACATTAATTTCCTTAATAGTCAAGAATATATTTACCCAAAAGGAAAAAAATTTAATTGGCGAAATCCAATAGGATGAGAAAGTAATGACAATAAAATTTACTTGGATATATGATATTAAGACTAGAACAATAAAATTTACTTGGATATAAGATATTAGGAGAACAAATAAACTACCACAAACCTTGGGAGAGTTATCAGAAGAGCTTTCTGTCTCCATAACAGTATCATCAGGTACACTCCAGAGTTTGACACTGGAATATAATGTCCAATTTCCACACAAAGACAAATATTACAAAATATTGTCTATATATAAATGAAAGAAATTAAAAAAAATTTGCCTCAACTTTAAAGTTGTCCTAGAGAAGTTTAGCTTACCTGGAATCACTTCCACATGACACAAGAATACGTCCATCTGTAGATACAGTCAAACCACGTACTGCACTCCGGTGACCAGGAAACTGACAAACAGTTTGTCTAAACATAAAAAAGAAAACAGAGAAATTAAGCTAAGCGTAAGCATTTTTATTTTTTTTCCTTTTAAAACAACGTCTAGAAGAAATGCTAGAGGAAAGTTAAAGAATTAAACCCAACATCTACATCAGAAAGGAAAGCTCTAAAATGTCTTGTATGGTTTAGTAGCTCTAATTGAAGTCCGGTGTTACCTGGATGTGGTTCATTTTGATTAGTGGAATTAATACGGGAACGCAGTACACTTAGGCTAAAAGTTAACAACCAAGTGCAAGAAAGCTCCCTACAACAACTTGAACTAGTAAGAAACTATATTTCTATTATCATTCATTCACGCAAGATTTATATATAAAAGATATTATTTAGTCCATTGGGTGAATTTATCTTACACCCAAAAATGAATAGTTATCAAATATAAGCAATTTGGCACCATAGTATCTAGCAAGCACATTTGATAACATCTCCTGATATATCTCTGATCCTGAAAACAAAGTATAAAAATTAAGAATGGAAGCCATAATTAGTCAAGCAAATGGAGATGCAGTTTCCAATTAACAACAGTAGTAATGAATTGAATTGCCCTTCGTGATGGCTTCATAAGTGCTTTTGAACATCTCAGGTAGCACACTTGATTGAATAACCTGTAACACATTACTTGCAAATCAGATTGTCCCACACCAAGGATGGGACTTCTATAAAGTACTTGATGGATAAGTCGGTCTTGAAATGTTTTGATGACTTATGTTTAAAAATACTAGGGGAGAAGTGAAAGAGGTCAAACCTTGTTACGGTAATATGTATATTCCTCAAAGTTTATTTATAATTCTTGACATTAAAAATTTTAATTAAGCATATTGAGCTCTAAGCTGATAATGTTTACTCACCTTCTCAACATAAGATCGAACCATGTTTTCAATTTCTTCAACTATAGTTTCAGATTGTCCCTCTGCAAAGAACATTCCCCTTTGATATTGGATGAAGCTCAGAGCACTTAAATCTCTAAAAAAAATTAGAAACAAAATACACCAACATACCAACAACAACTTTGGTCAAACCAGGCAAATCAATTAAGGTTAAGTTGACAACTGCAAACAACTAATCAAGTGTTAGGGTAGTACTTATAAGTACATATGTGTCTCTCTCTCTCTCTCTGTGTATAGAGAGAGAGGGGGGAAAAACAGGCAGAAGGTCATAAAAATGAAAAGAGCAGGAGAAAAAACAAAAATCATAACTTAATCACTGTTTCAATTCATATATACAGCTCTGTCTCATTCTGAAAGGTTGCAGATCCATACCCCCTTCTTTCCACCTTCCGCGATCATCACCCCCAACTTTTTTTTAAATTTTGTTTTTTGTCTTGTTACTGCCATAGACTTTAAGAGAGTGCAAAAATTCCCCGTTATATTTTCAGCACAGATGTAGTACATCTAAAGTTATCCGGAACCACTAGCAGTTTTTCCCCTCAAAACAGTAAGAACAGATATACCAAAATCCAAGACTAGGGGAAAAAATGAAATTTACATCAAGACATCTATCTACAAAGGTGGGATATGCGTATGAGATTTTAAATTTCACAAGTTACAAACAAACTGAGACAGTGGCAATGCTTGTTACATAATGGGTCAACAAACTACTATGCTCCTTATGTTCCTAAGAAACCTCAAGCATAATCTCCCAGGTATTTTAAAAGAAATAGAAAAATGTGATCCATAATGCATTTTGAATAGCAAACACAAGACTAAAACAAAAGCTAATTGTACCACTACTGTTAGTAAACAAAAAAAATAATAATTTAAAAGAAAGAATGATGTATGGGGAGAGTAAATACTGAGATGGATCGGAACAGGAGAAATCATTTTTGTCCTCCCAGTAATTCTATCAGTTTCGTCCTGAATTTCCTTGCGTACAATAGCTGCACAAGAAAATGAATTGTGAAAATTCATTTCAAACACCAGATACTTGCACATGTACAAAATGGATGAACCTTAAAGTAATAAATAAATAAAAAATTCTCCAAATTAATAATCAGGTTACTAGACATACATACATGAATACGAATATACGATTTCTTGTAGCTTCTTGGAAAAGAAATTCACGTTGTAAAACCCAAATGGTTGAAGGATGACAAGCAAATTAAATGTAATGAAATGGCAATTATTGGTATATCTAACTGATCTAGACATGTACAAACCAAAAAGTTGTGTAACAATGACCATCATGAAATAACAGTTACAAAAGTCTGTGAACTTTCGTCCTTTATATGTCTGTTGCAGTTGCAACACCAAAGGTCTCCTTGTGACAATGCCTACATTGCCAGAATGAGTTTATTAGTAAAATCACAACAAACATAATTTATATTTTTTGCCAAACAAACACATAATCAAGCCACAGTATGAGAAAACCTAACCAGATCCTCTAGGAAGAAAGTCTCGCCTAACTATGCTCTCCAACACTGAAGATTTTCCAGAACTCTGCTCTCAGCACCCCAAGAAAAAGAACAAAGAAAAAAACAATGAAAATAAGATTAAAATAAGATTAAAATTACAGTATTACAACAAATATAAAGAAACATATAATAACACCACAAACTGAAACCAAGGAAATACTAGATAAAATATAATAAATGTCTTATTTTTACTGTCCATCTGTCCACTTTGTTGGGGACTTCTTACTTGTCTCTATAAACTTACTCAGCACTGTTTCTCTCTACAATTACTACCCCACGCCCTTGCATCCTCGTCTAAATGTAATTCTCTTAAAGCTCAGCTCAAAAGCCTCAAATCTTTTCTCCCTCTCTTAAAACCCCATGTTTCCCACTACTCCCTAACTCTAAACCCTATATTTCAGAGTGATATCTCCCTAAAGCTACTACAAAACTACTACCTTCTCTCTCAAGCTCAACTTTTTCTTTATAGTGTTCAGATTGCATAAAAATTCCAGACAGCTTTACCCCAAATCAAAAAATAAGAAAGAACAAGTTCATATTTTATATTCATCCAATCTCAATATCATTCGTAGCAGATCTCATATCTTTATCTTAAACTTCTTTCAAGCTCAAATAAATTGAAATCCCAGATAAACCCTTCTCAAATATAGAAATTTAAAAAAAAAAATAATAACCCATATTATTTTTCTTGTGCTCCCTCTATAAACAACTGTGGAATTACCGCCTTTTTTTGTCTAAAGGAGTGGGAAAAAATGATAAAATTAGGGGAGTGGATTGGATCGGGTTCCTGGCCACCAACGACGGCAACCGAAGGAAGAGGATCCCAGAGAGAAGAAAAAGCATTATCTCAAAGAAGATAACACATGCGATTCTTAGGGCAAAAAAAGTTACCCAAACCCAAAAATATGACGAAAAATATTGCAAGAGTTCAAAATTGAGGACATACCAGTTAGGGTTTTCTTAGATTAATCCTCCGTTCGACTGATTTGAGGGTAGAAGTCGATCGATTTGGCTTCCACCATGAGACAATCAAGAGGGCGGAAGAGAGAAGTTTGACCTAAGAACTTCTGATTCGTACTTCTGCAGTTTTGAAAATGCTCAAGATCTTTCCATTTGGGTCATGGGCACCGCTTCCTTTGGTCGTAGAGAGAGAAAGTAACGAGATAAGAGAGAAAGTGTCTTGTTTTAATTTCGTATTTTCGCTTCCTGTTTCTATTTTTTTCTCCGTGTTTTTGTAGATAGATAACGTTTTTAAACTATTTAAAATTAAAAATTGCCCTTATAAAATACATAACGTTTTTTCATATGTATCTACAACATTTTATTAAAAAATATTATAAAAAAAAATATCACAACGCTTTTTATAAAAACGTTGTGATTTAAGTGTTGTCTATTTAGTACTTTATAGTAGTGACTTGTGATATGGAACTTAAACCACTTTGTGTCAGGGGTGATAGGAACCCAACTTATTCCTAGGTTACCCCTAGTTTATAGGTTCAATAGGAAAAATAAGTCACAATTGCTGATTGTGTTACTATCGATGTAGTTCCATATGTAGTTTAAGATAGTAACGTCTGTTGCACGACCGAGACTGAGTTATACTCTTAACAAAGTTGTTGTGTTCCTAGCAACAGAAACACATGTGAAACTCTTTGCCTATATAAACTAGAAGTGGATCCGTTTCTTATAGAGGGTTGTGGTTTACTCTCTTAGAGGTTCATGAAGCAGAGTATTAGCATGGCCATATTAATAAAAAGCAATTAAGAATACTCACCGTCGTAGGAGGATTTTGTGTGTGTGTGTGTGATGCAGTCATATCATATATAAGTAGAGGTTCAATCTACGGGCACCTTCAACTTCGATGTGACTTTGAGTTGTTTACACTAAGGGAAGGTTCAATGTTCGTCACACCCTCTTTTATGCACACATGCTTTGGAGTTGTTTGATAGGAAATTATTTGGATGAAAAATAGTTTTTCCAAACAAGTGGGGGATTGTTATATATTGCACCTTCTTTTATACTTTTGTGACTTATAATATGTCATATTTGAGTTTGATAAAATTCATCTGTGGACATAATTTAAGTAAGTATAAAAGGTGTAAATTAATTTCCTCAACGTGGAGAATAAAAGAGAATTAATTTTATTTGATTTGTGTAGAAATCATTCGATTAGTGTCTATAGTGAGATATTTAATAAGGTGCAAAATTATTTGATAAAAACTATTTTTCCTTAGTTCCATTTAATAGAAGTCCATTTTATTTTATTTTTTTTGGAACAAAAGAAAAATATTGAGTGCTAATTCTAATTAACCACTACATTAATACTAACTAGTATGTAACTTACATATTTAGTATTAATAAGTATGGTTAAATATAGAATTAAATAATATATTATGTAACTTACATAAATGTATTATATATGTATATATATATATATATATATATGTTGATATATATACATAAGATTAGATATATGCATATGTAAGATATAAATTTATATATATGATTTTGCACATGTTTTTTCTCTCTTTTTGATCTTCTCCAATTCTTCTTACAAACAAATAACTACTACAAAGCAGTGTTCTATTGGAATTTTCTGTGAATTGTTATCACAGATAATTCACCAAGGCTTGACATATATCCTGGAGGTATATTGTCTGTAACCCTTAGCAAACTAATCGTGGTGGGGGAGATAAAGACCTTAAGGACAGGGATCAGCCGTGTCATGTCTTCAACAACAATTTTAACTTTACTAAACTACGATTCTAACACAGAGTGACCTAGACATGGCCACCGGCTGGCTCTCCAAGAAGATTCACGGCATCGACTTGCTTCTAAGATCCGGCTCCCTCCGTCAATCGATCGCCATCGTATTGTCTCAACCCAGACTCTGCTCCAAATTTTTGTGTTTTTTTTGTCTTTTAAATTGTATTTAAAAAATTTTAAAAATTGATAATTATACATATGTACAATTTTAGTTATTTTTAATACAAAATCTGAAAGAGGATGTCCACATCATATTAAAACGATATCTACGTATATTGTGCCGT
The DNA here is from genome assembly GCA_020205615.1 of Panax quinquefolius. Taxonomy (NCBI): domain Eukaryota; kingdom Viridiplantae; phylum Streptophyta; class Magnoliopsida; order Apiales; family Araliaceae; genus Panax; species Panax quinquefolius. Next base: position 34,833,615 of record CM035163.1, read on the forward strand.
TAATTATTTGGACAAGAAAATTATAAAATAACTTATTTGAAATATTTTTTTTAATAACGTAAATGTAATAAAAAAGATTCGGTAATTACAATGAAAATCGAACCCTAATATAATGACCAAAAAATTAATTAACTCAAAGAACATCATTGATAAATTAGTTGTCCACATAACCAAATCATATGAAAACTTAGGAAATCTTTTATTTTCAAGTTATTACATGAATCGTGGTCAATTGCATGCGACTGTTACTAAATTGTATTTACTTTTGGAGGAGTAAAATCAGATCAATAAAAGACTCAATGTTTATTGAAAGAACTAAAGGCCTATAAACAGGCAATAAATCAACTAACAAACCAATAAAATAGCAATCACTAATACCACTAAGAACATGATAATAAAGCAGTAAACTGAGCTAAAATGTGGCTTCAACAAGAGCCACAACAAAGTCCTAAATAAAAGACACTTCTAAATAGTAGGTCTACTCCTATTGAATAGGTCTTTATTTGAAAAATAACAGTAAACATCAACACCCTCCCTTAAACTGATTTATTCATAAACCAGTTTAGAAATATGATCTTAACATAATGCAACATTTTGCATTGCCCTTTCTGGAACAGCATCCCTTGAAGAATAAAGTCCAAGCTTGCTCTGAAGTTTTAGAAATGCAATGGGCTTAAGGGGCTTGGTTAAAATATCAGCAACCTGTTCTTCACTTTTGCAAAACACCAAATTAATAACTCCATCCTTACATAAGTCACACAAGAAGTGATACGTCACATCAATATGTTTGCTTCTCCCATGGAGAATTGGATTTTTTGGAAGCTTTATTGCTGACTTATTATCACAATAAATTAGCGTTGGGTTTTGTTGTTGATTGCTTAAAGTTTCCAATAACCTACATTACAAAATAGCTTGACAAGAGCTCGATGTTGCAACAACAAACTCAGCCTTAGTAGTTGACAATGTTACTATCTACTGCTTTTTTGATGACCAGCTGACAGCTCCCGAATTTAGCATGAAAACGGCTCCCGAAGTACTCTTACAATCATCAAGATCTCCAGCATAATCATTATCTGAATACCCAAGCAGACTTGACTTTTCACCATGTTTGTACAAAAATCCAAAATCTGTTGTCCCTTTCAAGTAACGAAAGATTCTTTTTTAGCTAAGAGATGAACTTCAGTTGGATTCTCCAAGTACGTGCTTATTAAATTTACAGCATGCATGATGTCTGGCCTTGTAGAAGTTAAATACATGGGACATCCAACTATTTGCTTGAACAAAGTCGTAACCACCCTTTTTCTTGCTCCAACATTTGAGAGTTTGAGGCCAACTTCAGTTGGAGTGGTGACAGAATTACACTCTTTCATCATAAACCTGTCCAAAATTTCTAGAGCATACTTCTTTTGGGAGATGAAAATACCAGTAGATGATTGCACTACCTCAATGCCAAGAAAATATTGCATTAATCCCAAATAAGTCATATCAAATTCTTTTGTCATGGACCTTTTAAAATCAGTTAGCATAGTTCTATCATTACTAGTATAAATGAGGTCATCAACATATAAACACACTATTAAAATTCTTTTATTGACACCATATTTAGTGTAAAGAGTGTGTTCATATGGGTATTTAATGAAACCTTCCTTAATAAAGTAAGCATTTATACGTCTGTTGAAAGTAGTATGCACACAAGCCAATCATGTTTGATGATAAAGCATATACTTTGTAACAATCTTATTCATTTATTAATAAAAAGTATTAATTTATTAAAGGCTTTTAATTATCTACATGATGATGTTTTATAATATGTGATAAACCCATAGTTTTAAGCAATGCTTTTAGAATAATGATGATGATCATTCTAATGAGATCTAAATTCTTAGAAAGCTTAAAACTAAAATAGTTCCCAATCATTGGATTACTAAATTGGGGATTAGTGAATCCGGATAGATTGGTACATACGTTGCTTGCTCATTGGATGAGGATGATTGATCTCATGATCATTTGTGTGAAGACACTAAAACAAGTATGTAGGTGCTTATTAGAGAATAAGTTCTTTGAGCATTGGCTCATTTAAGGAATACCTAATGGAGTTTTACTTGCTCGTCGATAGGAATTCTGTAGTGATAGTAAGTCAAGTGATCCTTGGACTTGAGATCATTATAGTATCTTGTGTATGATGAGTTATACTTTGACTTATTCCTTAAGACCCTTAGGGTATATCAAAGGTATGCTTGGGTATAATAAGTTATGCGTGGAGATAATGTATGATCGATAAAGAATCTACCACTACATTAAAGAAGAGAAATGTCTATGTGATTCGATAAATGACAACCCAAGTAGTCCTTGGTTAAAGAGAATGAAATTAGAAAGGAGTTTCTAATTTGCATTATTTGGAGTTGTGCATTTAAGGATCGAAATACATATAATTAAATAAAATAAGACTTGGCGGTAATTCCATATCTTATATTTAATTGGGACATCACGTTGTATGGTGGAAGGATTGAATTGTGCGGTAACTATTTACTCAAAGGTTTTTTATGATTAATGTTGAAATCTATATTATCTAGAAAGTCGTTAATCATTTAGGAGAGGCTTATCCCTATTGTAGAATAAATATTATTTATTTAAATAAATTAATTGTTTAATTTATTTATTTAAATAAAATTAGAATTGTTCTAATTGATTTATTCACAATTAGGTTTAATATGGAGAACCTAAAGGGTCACACCATAAAAGGAAGAATAATTATTTAAGAAGTTAATGGCATAATCGTAATAATATGTTAAGTATATTTAATTTAATCTATGGTGATAGAATAAATTAAATAGCTTAATATTATTATTTAATATTTTAGAAATATTAAATATAAATTAATAAGAGAGTCTTATTAATATTATTACAATTATTATTATTTTAATTTCTAAAAGAGTTTAGAAATTAATTTAATATAAGTACTCTCAGTTATTCCTAATAGGATTAGGAGGTTAAATTAATTAAAAGAGTTTAATTAATTATCTCTAATAAGATAAGGGAGCTTAATTAATTAAAGGATTTTAATTAATTAAAATAAAACACAATTCCTTAATTGTTAAGGAGGGTTGCCCACATCTATAAATAAGAGGAGTCTTATTATGGGTGTATGGGAGTTGTTGACTTTTACAACATACGTAATAATTCCAATAGTTGGGAGAGTACACCTTTTCTATAGAGATAGAAAACTAGAGTTTAGCCACAACCACCCATCTTCTTAAATCCTTCTTATTCATTGGTGGATCACCTCTAGAGGCCAAACACTTGGGTGGCTAACGTTGATCAAAGGAAGGAACCAAACCCGGTGGATTCAAGTTGAACGCGAAAAGGATTGGAGGTGAACTTGTACCTGAGGAAGCTCGGATCTTCAAGGGTATGTTTCTTATTCATCTTTTTCGTTTAATTAATAATTGTGCATAAAGGGTGATCCGGGTATATGGTTTGTAAAATTTTTAAACTCTGATTTTACACGTTTCTGTTTTTTTATGCAATTTGATTGCGTTCATAAATATTACAAACCTAACATCTGTACCATGCTCTTGGTGTTTGTTTCAATCCGTATAATGCTTTCTTTAACCTGTATACCTGATTTTCGCATCCTTGCCTCATATATCCAAGGGGTTGTTCCACATAGACTTCTACTTCCAACTCCCCATGCAAATATGCTGACTTCACATCTAATTGATGGATAGACCATGAGTTTTGGGCAGCCATGGATAATACCAATCGAATAGTGTCAAGTTCTGCAACTGGAGCAAATACCTCATTGTAATCTACACCAAATTCTTGCTTGTGCCCCTTTTCTATGAGTCGAGCTTTGTACTTGTCAACTTCACCATCCTTATTCAACTTCATTTTATAAACCCATTTAACACCAATGGATTTTTTCCCTTTAGGAAGTTCAACCAACTCCCAACTATTATTTTTCTCTATAGACCGAATCTCCTCATTCATAGCCTTTTTCCACTTCAGATCTTTGAAGACTTCTTAAAATGTAATGGGATCACAATTTAATAACAAAGCATAATGGACAATTGTATCATAGTCACCAGATTCAATACCAGTTACCTCAAAGTCTAGCATCCATGCATGCCTCTTTCGAACACGTATGGGTATTCTTGTGATTCTATCGCTATATATATCGTGCATTAAATTTGCTATTGTAGAAGCTTCATTGGTTTTGGAGCATCATTGATGTTCTTTCGTGCTGGGAAGCGAGAGATTTGTTGTTGTAAAAAGGTTGTTGTGTTTCATTGTTCGAATGACATTGTCATTGTCTAAAAAATGATGCAGAAGTCGTCATCCACCGATGGAAGTTGCCGCCCACTCCAATCCCAAGATGCTCTCCTCATCAAAAATAACATCTCTGCTGGTCACAATTTTCTTCGTGAGTGCATTGAACAATTTATATGCTTTGGATGCATCACTTACGCCAAAAAATACACATTTTTCACCCTTATCATCTAACTTCTTTCTTTTCTCGTCTGGGACATGAGCATAAGCGATGCAACTGAACAATTTGAAATGGTCCACTGCTGGTTTTCGTCCTCTCCAGACCTCCTCTGATGTCATATTTTAAACGGAAAATGTGGGGCTTCTATTTAATACATGAACACTCCAATTCACTGCCTCCAACCAAAAACTTTTAGGAATTATACCCCTTGCAAGCAAGCTCCTTACCATGTTGAGGATGGTTCTATTTTTTCTCTCCGATACACCATTTTGTTGTGGTGAATAAGCCGTTGTTAGTTCTCTTCGTATGACTTGAACATCACAAAATTGTTCAAATGATTTTGAACAATATTCTCCATCACGATCAATGCGGAGTGTTTTGATGAATCTCCCTATTTCTTTTTCAACACGTGCCTTAAAACTTTTAAATACATCGAAGGCCTCAGATTTTTCCTGTAAAAAGGAAACCTACATTTTTTGACTATAAACATCAATAAAAATAAAGAAATGTCTTTTACCCCCATTTGAAATTGGATTATCGGTCCAAAAACATCTGAGTGAACCTAGCTCTAAGACTTTCTATAGCATCCCCAAATCTTGGTACTAATCACCACGAATTTGGTTTACTAATTCTATAACTATTGCGGAAGATATAAACATAAATTTTTTATACATTAAACTTTACACAACTCCCAAGGTCGATAACCTTAACTTATTACCTGAATTCAATATCTTATCCGACATAAAATGTCATTTATCTTCGTCTGTACCCGAAGTATTCGTCCTAATCTGCAATGTTTAGCATAATATAGCAAGGGTGAGCAACAAATTTGCCCAACAAGTTTAAGTTCAAGAAAAGATATATCATGATTGAAATAATATGAACAATAAGCTGGCTGACTTTCAAAAATATAACAATTATGAAATAACATGAATTAATTTTCATAACTGAACGACCGAGATAATAAAATGAATTATCAATAATGAATATGAATAAATCAACAGGACCAAATGGTAATGAAGGTGATCAGCCTTTCATACCTAATGAACATATGCAACATGCACAACGTGCGAATCAATAAATCTTAGACGTGATGTAATCAACAATGATTAACCACTAGCATAATTGAAGAATCATAACTCAGGGTTGAGTTAAAGAACTTGCTTAATTAAAAGTAAAGTTCGAGAACTTGCCTAAATCGTCGATTATTGGTAAACAATCTATTTAGCTTCATCTGAAGACCTAATATTAATAATATCGATCTTCAAATTGGAATAATATCATCAAAATTAACTATTATTAATTACAGTTATAAAATAACCTAAACACATTACCACATAATCCTATCAGTCCATAAAACACATAAGACCTAGTATCAGGTTAAACTATTTCAGTTTTAGTTGAGTTCGGTACTATTTCGACCACCCGATTGCCTAATCGGATAATTATCGAGCCTATTATCAATAAGACTCTACTTAAACCCTTTAAAATTATCTTAGATAATTTATTAATCAGTCAAAATATTTTTTAATAACTCATACTAATTTTCAGATAATTATTACGTACCATTTATCATGCTTTTTCAATCACTAATATCATATTTATATGATTTAAATACCACATAATTCCATTATCATTAATATTTAATTAATTTCAAATATTAATGAAATACATCACATAATATTATAAATTATTTATAAGTCTCAAAGTTTTTCAATATCTTAATATCACATTTAAAAGGTTTTAAACATTTAAAACCATTTTTAAATAATGACCATTAATATTAAAATATTAATGTATTTCATGTCAAAATATTAAAAGTTATCTTTTATAACTTCAAACATTTTATAACCTTTAAATCATATTTAAATAATTTTAAAACATTAAAACTATTTTTCCATAATTTATTTAATAGATTTATTAAATAAATCAGTTATTATTAATATTAAATTATTAATGAAATTCCTCCCAAAATATTAAAAGTCACTTAAAATATTTTCTAACACTTTAATATAATTTCAAATGATTTTTAAAATATTAAAATCATTTTTAAGCAATTTATTTAATATAATAATTAAATATTATTAATATTTAAAAATATTAAAATATTAATGAAATATATCCCAAATTATTAAAAATCCATTTTTAGGCTTTAAAATAATTTTACAGATTAATTATGAATTTTTCATATTTAATAATCATTTTATTCTAATTATTTAATAAAAATAATTAATTTATAAATAAATTGTCTCTAAAGGGTGCTATACCGACAAAACTGTCGCTATAGTTGTTCTTGAGCCTTCAAGAACATGCAATGTCGGTCACCAGGGGCCTAATTTGACCACCTCAAATTCTATGATCTGGATGTTTTCTGGGTAGTTTAATGTATCAATGTTGTAGTATTGATGCAACACTACAAGCACCAACAAGTTTCACGGCCATCCTTCATCACAACAGAAAGTTATAAGCAATCAAAATGCTTGTCAGACATGTTCTTCATTTTTTGGGTTACCCAGAAATGAAGAACAGTTCAAGGTCCTACTTTTGGATCCTCATATCTTGTATTCTGAGTCTTGTTTATGTGATTAAATGGTTCAATACTGTAGTAGAGATGTTAAGATACAAAAGTATTACACTTTTGTAGCATTACAACATCACACATGAAAGATCTAAGCCGGTCAAAGTGATGTCAGAAGCTGTTCTTGACGAATTTTGGGTTTTCCAGAAATTCATCCGGACAGTTGGTTAACCTTACTTAGACCATCATTAATTTTGATTCTGGTCATGATTTGGGTATTCTAATGGCATGATTATGTAGTCCATATGTTAGACTACAAAACCTATCACTACAAAAAAATGGGCCTTTAGCAACGATTTTTCGGGCAACAACTTTATAAGTCGTTGCTAAAAGTATATGTTTAGCAACGAAAGTTGTCCTTCGTTGCAGATTGTGTCAGGCTTTCACTTTTGCAGCGAAATTCATAAGTCGTTGCAAAATTTTGTTGCTAATTCATTGGCGGGAAAAAAGTTCGTTAGAAATTCGTTGCAAAATTTTTGGCCACTAGATTTCCCGTCATCGTGGGAAACAAAAGTTTTTTTGTTGCTAAAAATGGGACTTTAGCAACGATTTTTCAGGTAACGACTTTATAAGTCGTTGCTAAAAGTGTATGTTTAGCAACGAAACTTGTCCTTCGTTGTAGATTGTGTCAGGCTTTCACTTTTTGCAACGAAATTCATAAGTCATTGCAAAATTTGTAAACAAAATTCGTTGCAAAATTTCTAACCACTTGATTTCTCCTCATCGTAGGCAACGAAAGTTTTTTTTTGTTGCTATATTTCATTGCCTATTATGGACTACATTCATTGGCAACAATTTTTATTTCCATTGTATTTTTATACAACTTTTTGCAACGACTATTAAAATGTTGCCTTAAATTAAGATAATCCCAATAAGCATGTTTTTGTAAGACCGTATAGATTAGGAGAATTGTCAAAAAATATTCGTATTTAGTATTTAAAAATTATGTCCAAATGCGGGACATATTCGAACCTATGACCTATCATTTGGAACTTTGGTCATTTGACTGCTGGAGTAACACAAGTTATCTGTTAATATCTTGCAAAGATTAATATTTATATCAAAACATAAGATTTCCCCCATATATTCATTTCTTCTCCTTCACTACATACCATTAATATAATCTCAGGAAGTTATATACTACAATAATAATAATAATAATAATAATAATAATAATAACACTATAATTTCTGCTTATATATGTCAAATACTTACAAAATTATGATATTTATCTTACCTATTCTTTAATTTATTTATTTTGCCTTAGAATATAGTATAAGTTATTCTTTTCAATTATCTTCTTCTTTTTAAACGACAAATAATTAATGGACGATCGAACACTTTTTGATAGAAATTGGTAATGAAATAATTAAATGACATATCGATGATCATACATGATCGATATATAGAAGATTATAACGTAAATTAATAGCCAAGTTAATTAATTAGTTTTTTAATATTGTACATTTTAAAATAAGGAATAATTAATGCTATTGTTTTAGAAAATCTCTTGCTTTTTTTTTTTATTTTGTAAAAAAAAAGAATTGATATAATAATTAGCGCTTGTGGAAAAAAGTGAAAAAAAGAAGTCAAACAGGTCTTTCCATACTAACGATCTTATATATCACATAATAAAACGACAAATTAGTGTGTTATTATTATAAGATAATATATTTGTATTTCATGCATAAATATTTATATGAATATTTGTTTATAAATATATATATATATATATATATATATATATATATAGTAATAAATTTATCTAATACAAAAAATATAACATAAGAAGCAAAAATATCACAGCTAGGTTTTGAACTTAAGACCTATGGGTTATTGGCTCATTATGCTACCATTGAGTCATTCTAATTTATTAGTTAACTAAACTAACGCCATAACTTGTAGTCTCCAATATTTTTAAATTTATTCTACTGATATGTATATATATACATACATACATACATATTTTTTTCAAAATTTCTTGTCAAACTAAATAAAATACTAAACAAATCTCAACATTAAACTAAATATATATAAAGTAACTATGAATATATATATATATATATAAACAAATATTCATATAAATATTTATAAATTTATCTCTAAATATTCATATAAATATTTATAAAAATATTCATATCTAAAGTTTTGATGAAATATTTATAAATTTATAAATAATTATTTGTTTATAAATTTTAAAGATAAATTTATATGAATATTTAGAGATAAATAAATATATATATATATATATATAAATATTCATAATTACTTTATATATATTTAGTTTAATGTGGAGATTTAAGATTGGTATCTATATATATAGATGGTAATAGAATTTATCTAATAATACAAAAAATATAACATAAGAAGCAAAAATATCATAACTAAGTTTTGAACCTAAGACCTATGGGTTATTGGGCCATTAAGTTACCACTAAGCCATTTTAATTTATTAGTTAATTAAACTAATGTCATAACTTGTAGTCTCTAATATTTTTAAACTTATTCTAATTGATATGTATATATATATATATATACATATATATTCTTTTCAAAAATTCTTGTCAAACTATATAAAATACTAAACAAATCTCAACATTAAACTAAATATATATAAAGTAACTATGAATATTTATATATATAAATATATATTCATATAAATATTTATAAAAAATATTCATATATAAATATTAGATGAAATCCAATGACAACCGATGTATCTGTGCCATCTAATATTGCGATCAACGATATAGATCATGGTTGTTGAAATAGTATCCGTGACAACCGATTGCCAAGCATGTTAGTTTTAGGCCTCTGACCCAAATAAACCCAACCTCATCAAACCTGATTATTATATCTATGCTTCCAATGTTTCCTATTTTTAGATAGAAGTAAGATATACTTACAAGTACTCCCTCACTCCGAGAATGAAAATGATGATAGATTTTATGCGAATTTTTAAAAAAAAATGTCAAATGATAAAATTATTCATATTTAAATTCTCATCTAATTGCATATTTTTTTATACATGACTAGTGATATTATATAAATATTTATAAATAATAAAAATATGACATTTAATACTAAAGATATTAGCATAAAAATTATTGTAAAATAAATAAATAATATAAGTAAATATTTAACTTGAGATTACATAAAATAATAAGAACTTTTATTCTTAGGCGGAGGAGTAACTTAAATCATGAACATATTTTTAAGTCCAAAAAATAAAACATAAAAAAGAATAGTAATGATATACCCCCATTTATTCCTAGATTCTCCTTTTACTTTTTTTCCAAATATATTATAAAATTAAATTATAATCTTATTAGTTATAAGAGAAAACATAAAAGATGGAAAAAAATTTATTATGTTTTATGAACTAAAACAGAATAAAGTTATTTAAAAATGATTTATAAGTCATTCATAATAAGTTGGTTTGACCCATGTTAATGTAATATCAATTTTATCCCTATTTTATTTAAATTTTTTTTTAAAAAAAAACAAATTTGTAAAAAAGAAGAGTAAGATGCAACGTCACTTTAATTGGCGTTAGAATTTTTATTTTATTTTTTTATAGCTGAAGTCTTATATACTCCTTCATTTCCAACGTCGATGACTGAGAATAAACATAAAAAAATATTGATGGTTGTAACCAAGTACAAGAAATCAAAGAAATTAAAAAAAAAGATTCCAACGTCAGTTAAAGTAATGTTACATTTTACTCTTCTTTTTTACAAATTTGCTTTATAATTTTTTTTTAAAATAAGTTACAATGCCGGTTAGTTTGACATTGGATCATATTTTTATTTTTTTTCAAATTTCTTTTAAAAAATAAAATCTTTTTAAGAAAGTTAATATAATTTTTTTTAAATTTGTTTTTTTAAAAAATATTTTTTAAAGTGGCGTTGGTTACCTTTCTGATTTTTAGCCAAAAAAAAATTAAAAAATTCAACGCCATTTCAAATGGCTTTCAATAATTTTTTCCAAATTAAATGTGAGAGTCTTTACTCTCAACGACGGTCGTTGAAGTTTTTATCTTTTAAAAAATATTCGTTTAAAAATAAAATAATTTTTTAAAAAATTAACGCTTTTTTTTTTAAAAAAAGCCTTGCAAGTAGGAGTGAGCAAAAAACGGATAAAACTGAATTACCGAACCGAACCGAATTTTTTTAACCGAATTATTTTGATTTTTCGATTTTTTTTTTACAATTTCGATTATATCCAAATTATTACTTAAGATTCTGTTTCGATTTCGGTTTCGGTTTTGAAAAACAGATTACCATAATACTTAAAAAAAATTAATTTATAATATTATATACTATGAGTCCGGATCATTTGCTTACCCTGATCCTTGCATATACTTTGCTCACCTATAAAGCCCCCTTATTTTTTCTCTCATTTAACTTCAATTTATCAGACAAAACATAACACTCCTGCCTCACCATCGCTCCCTGAAAAAAAACCCCTCTCGCGTCCATCTCTCTCTCTCTCGTCGCGACCTAGCTCTCCGATTTCGCGTCTCTCCCACTGCTCCTTAACCATCTCAGCACCACCATCGCTCCCTGCAAACGACAATTAGGTATGAATTTAGGGTTTATAATTTTTCCAATTTTGCTCATCTCTAAAAATCTCAGCCCTAACACAAACAAAACAGACCAAACAGAGATTTGGACTGGGTTAATTTTGTATTAACAACAATTATGGAGTACATCTTGGTTTAATTTTTGATTGTGGTTTCAATTTCTTTTTTTAATGGTATGTGTAATTTAATACTCCATTTGTGGCAAACCTGGGGCTTTTAATATCCTGATTGGTATGTGGTTTCAATTTAGTGTTCAGAAAATTTATAGTTATTTTGTTCATCTCTAAAAATCTCATCCCTGACACAAAAGATTAGGACTGGGTTAATTTTGTATTAACAACAATTATGGAGTGCATCTTGGTTTAATTTTTGATTGTGGTTTCAATTTCTTTTTTAATGGTATGTGTAATTTAATACTCCATTTGTGGCAAACCTGGGGCTTTTAATATCTTGATTGGTATGTGGTTTCATTTCAGCGTTCAGAAAATTTATAGTTATTTTTACCGGAAATATTTCATTTAGGTGCAGATATATGAATATTCAGAGCAAAAAAGGAATTTGGGTGGTGCAGATATATGAATATCCATATTATCCACAACTTTAGAATTTAATCCCTTTAATTCGGTCATCTGGTGCTTGTTGGGTAGCAATAATGTAGCTGTTAATCAGAGATGAGATATGATGGGATATTATGGGACTAAGTGTGGTGGAACTTTACAAATACTATTTGATATTTGATAGTAGAATAACTGTATCTATCTATCTATATTTATATGAACTATTATATGAACTGTTATTTTGATTACATTATTGGTAAACAATTTTCTATATAAATGCATAAAAATTGTTGAAAAAATTTGGATTACTGGTCAAAAATTGTTGAAAAAAGACATAAGAATAAAGATAATTTGGATTTGTTCATTGTAGTCACTTTTGCCTTAAAAAAGTATAATCAACTCATCTGGATTCTAAAAGATTGAAAATACATCTTTTCTATTTGATGAAATGTCTATGTAGGATGTGGGTTCTTGGACTGCACTTGTAATCCACACTGCCAACATAACACTTTCGTATATAATAATTTTAGAGCTAGTTGACAAAATGTCTGGTACAGTAAAGAGTATTCTAAGTTGATTTTCTGTCGGTCACGCCCATTTTTACATGTAATTATGTACATAGTGTAACTAGGACAACAAACATTAACCCAGCCATCCCAACAGCAGCAGCAACATGGGCAAGAGATAACCCAGTCTACTTCAAACAATAAAGTACTATAATTTCCTCTTCAAACAAACGCTCAGCAATTACCTGCAAAGAATATAGAGGCATTGTAAGTCAGAAAAGAGAAAAAGTGAACAATAAAGTGCAACAGAAATTTGATAAAATGCAAATTACTTTCCTTATTTCACAAAAATATTTAAAAAATAAAATAAAGAAAAACCATAAAAATTATAAGATTAGGAGAAGAATCATTAACAGGTTGTCAGGTGATACCATCATGTCTTCTCTTCTGCTTGTATAAGATGCTAAATTTAACATGTTGTTATCTGACTTGCTCAAACCAATGTGTATTTAACCAGTGTGTGATTGTGAATCCTTCTGACTTGCTCAAACCAATCCCCAAAAACATCCACAGATGCTGATAAGCACATATCACCATATACCCGATCATTATCTGTAGTAACAATATTGGCTTCTTCATCACTTTCTTGCTTTCCTTTATTACCATCATCAGTTTCCTTGAAATTAATTTTCATGTGACTTGGCTTGCCACAATTCCAGCAATTCCCTTTAATTTTCCAATCAGTCTTCTCTGGTAATGTGTCATACACTCAAATAGATGACAAATCTAATATTTAGATTTTTAAAAGAAGTCCTGAAATTTGTAACCGTTGAATATTTAGATTTTTAATTTTCATGTGACTTGGCTTACTTGTGTTGCATGTTGATGTTGCTCGTTGCTGTTCATGTTGCTGTTGAGTGTTGGCTGTTGCACAACTTGCACTGCTGGCCTGCTGGGTGCTAGCTGCCGAAAAGCCTACAATTTGATGCTCATGTTCATGTTGCTGCTAGTTGCTGACTTGCTGTTGCATGTTGGATGTTGCTAGATTATAATTATACTTTGTTAAGTCATAAACTTTGTTAAGGACATTTAATTTGCTGTTGCACTGCTACAAAATTTATATTTTATACATTATATTATATTTAATTTCCATGATTGCAATGAGATACATTATATTATATACATCTGCTGCAAAAATTAGTTCAGATCACATTTTTTTATTTCACTAAGTTCTATCTTTTAGTTATATTTCAGTTGGGTCCAAGTAGTATTATTGTTTTTTAGGTGCAGTAGTTGTTCCATGAATATATATTTATAATTCATATTGATTAGGTTACACTTATGGCAGGTTTCATGCTCTTCAAGAATTTGATGAAGGTAGCAGAAGTTGTCTTTGGCAGGCCATAATAGACGGAGAAGGAAAACACATCCAGAAAATGCAACTAATGGAGTGGCCCTGAATGATGAGCGTAGTAGTAGTTACTTGTTGATAAGTCTGCTAAGGATACTCTCCAATATACACTGTAAGTACAAATCTTTTAAAATTATATTTCTTATTTTGATCTATATTCATCTTTGTAATATTTAGCTTACTTAACTAATTCTACAACTTATTCCTCTATGAATCACAGCTAATAGCTCTGATCAAACAAAGGATCAGGATCTGCTATCTCATCTATTAACGAACCTTGCGAGTCTTGCTGGTACAGTCAATGGAAGGAACTTGTGTGGATTACTGAATGGATCTCAAGATTTACAGGATGCTGAGGTGTCTGTTAGGACTCAAGGACATATGCCAAATCTAATTCCAAGCAACTGTTCCAGGTTATTTAGTTCAACTCATAATATAATCTCTATGTTAATTCTCAGGACCCTTCTAGACCTATTGGACAGTGCGTGACTATACCTGCATCTGGAATGACACAAAAGAGAGTATTTGTAGATGGTGATCATGGTAGTATTCTACGGTCTCCACCTGTTACACAAGCTAATATTCTTTCTCCAACAAAACATAGCATTCCAACTAAAGCAAATGATTTGGACCCTACGGTGGGAAGGAAAAAATTATATAACATTGACTTAAATAATGTTTATGATGATTCTGAAGAGTGCATGGAAAATTTGGAGAGCTCTGATGCTCCTGTAAATGTAGCGACTGGATCTCCTGGTTGCCCTTTATGGATACACGAAGACTCTCACAAGTCAAGCTCACCTCAGGCAAGTGAGAATTCAGGCTCCACATCTACTAAGTCACCATCTAGTTCCAACGTTGAGGCTCAGGTATTTTTATTATTGTTTGCATGTATTTGTTGGTAATTGTCATTTTAAAGCTGAAATTGCAATGTGAAATTATGTGGTATGATTGAGGAACATGACCAAGAAGTATTGAATTTGATGTGAAATGATGTTGGGGTATACTGATCAAGGTTTCCGTGAAAAAAAAACAATAAAGGAAACATAATTTTATGGCATATGCTCTTACTTTATCGCGTGAGCAGTAATTTTCTTTCAAGGCAATAGTCATGGGTTCAATTCTCTGTAAAGATAATGATCTCCTTGTGACCACTTGCACATAGTTTACTAGGGGATTACTCAATTTGCTTGGTCGGTTCAGTATTGGGTGTGGCCGGATGTGACCACTTGCACATAGTTTACTAGGGGATTACCCAATTTGCTTGGTCGGTGCCGTATTGGGTGTGGCCGGTTGTTCATTGTTGATCTTTTCTATTATACTATTTGTTTATTGTTCAAACTTTAGATACTAGATAATTAAGTAGATATTTCATGATTTATGGGATTCCTAGTTATTTGAATTTGAGATTGTTTTTAATTTAATGAGTAATAATTACATAAAATTGTACATTTTGAATTTTAGTATTTTAATTACCATTTTAGGAATTTATGATAACTTCTGAATGTATGTACGGATTCAACATTTGAATTCCCAATTTTGCCTTTTTTGCTAATTTCCCAGAATATCCTCAGCCAAACGTTTTTGTTTCTACTAAATTAATTTTATTTTGGAGCCCATCATTTTTTCTGAATTTAAATATATACATGCATAAATATAAAATATATGTATACATATGCATGTGTCTGAATGTTCATTTTCCCATGAGTGATGATAGTCTTGTGAGTTTATTTTGCCATAGCTCATATCATCTCTGCATCATTGAGGTCTTGAGATTCTTCTGTTGAAAGCATGAGCTTTAGCTTTAGGTGGGTGTTTTTCTGTACTCAATAAAAGTTTCCCTTTTATGGAAATGGGATCTACTTTTTTACATTTTATCATGCCTCAGCCCCCAAATAATAATAGCATTACATTGACAAGTGTATAATGTTATTGATGAGTAATTAAATAGATTGATTGATTAATTAATAATAAAATATATAAGTACATGTTTGTTGCACTACATGATTGATGATCCTTCTGTGAAAGAACCAAACCCAATGAGGTCATCATTTTCTAGTTCAGACTTTGTCTGTTATGCACAAATTGTCTTAAAACAAGTCCAAATTTTATCATCTTTTGTCTGGGTTTTTTCTTAGTATAAACAAGTACAGGGGAGAAGATATGATTATGGGCATTTTCTTTTAAAAATATTAATAAATTCAAAAGAATTTTCTAATCTTCTTCTTTTTGGCCCTTTTTTTCTGGTTGTGGTGCAGGATTGTTCTTGGTTTGATAGTATTCCTTCCATTGATCAGAAATGGAGGGGGATACAATTTCAGGCCTTGGTAATGGTGCCCAAATAGATGGCAAGGTAATGCAGACATTTTAGAAAAGCTTTGTTCAAGTACAAAACATTTTGGATCAAAATAGGCTGTTAATAAATGAGATAAATCATAATCATGAGTCCAAGGTCTCTGACAATTTGAGCAGGAATGTGGGCTTGATCAGAGAGCTGAACAACAACATAAGGAGGGTGGTTGATGTTTATTTTGATCTTTCTAGTAATTTTGGCAAATCCATGGAAGCTTCATCTGAAGGAGAGTTAAGTGGTGCTTTGAGGTCAGATGGCAAAGCTACTCACAAGAGAAATAGGCCTGGTTAGAAAAATCTCAGGCTTTTTTTCTTGTTCTTGATTCTTTTACATGTTGGAAATGAGAAAATGCACAATTCTCTTGAGGTAGTAGGTTATGATTAGATTGGCCGGTTGTTTATCTAGTCCACAGACTCCACACCCTATGGGGTAGTGGCTGCGGGTTCCACAATCATCAAATTAAAAAAAAGAAAGTTGAAATGTTTTGTATTCTAAAGTATTATGAAATAGGAGTCAAGCCTTGACATTGTCTGGCAATGTGAAGAACTCTATTGTCTTTGTGTATTGATTTTGGCACTAAGTGTCTTTGGTGACCTATTTGTTTCATTTTTTTGACTTGTTATTATTTTTAAATGTGCAGGAAAACTGCTTCTATGACCTGGTATCAAATTTTTGTGCTACATTTACGGAAGACAAGGGACGAAATTATGAAGTGTAATCTCTCTATATATGTAGATATATACTTTGATTGAAGAGCTGTGGTAGCTTTAGATGGTTAATTGTAAAGATAATGAATGATTATGTAGTGGATGATTTTATTAAGTTAATAATATTTTAGTTTTTTGTATTTTTGCCATTATTCATTATGGGGTACACAAAAAGAATGTTAAATTTTGATTTGGCAACAATATAATTCGTTACCAAAGCATTGAACAAGTTTTAATATAGCAACAATTTTTTATACATCTAGCAACAAATTTTCGTTACTAATGGCATTAAAAATATAAGATATTGTTGCTAATACTAAAATAAAAGACAATACTTTTTTTTTGTTGTAAATCATATCAACTTTCGTTGCACATATAAAGAAATGGCAACATATAATGTCGTTGCTAATTTACGACTTTCGTTGCTATTGAAAAATAACCAAAGAACAAATATTTTCGTTCTTTGATTAAAGATAATGTCGTTGCCAAATAATATAATCAGCAACGAAAATCGTTGCTAAAAATTTTACATTCCGCAACGAAAGCATGCTTAGGCAATAATTTTCATAATTTACTGCAACGAAAAATGTCGTTGCAAAATGGTGTCAATTGCAACGAAAATGCATGGTCGTTGCAAAAAAAGAGAGTTCATTTTGTTGCCAATTAGCAGGCTTTTGCAATGAAATGGAGTTTTTAGCAACGACATTTTACTTATTCTGCAACAATACATTTTGTTGCTAAAGGATCGATGTCTCTATACGAAAGCCAAATTTCGTTGCAAAATGTATTACTTTTGGCAACAAAAAAAATACTTTCATTGCGGAACAATTAGCAATGCTCATTGCGCAACGAAAGACGCAACGACAGTAAAGTCGTTGCCAAAACCCTTTAGCAACGAAATTTTGCACCTTTAGCAACGAAAATTAGTTGTTGCTGAAGCCCTATTTTTTTGTAGTGTATACATCAACATGGACTAACATCAGCAAAATCAGAGGCTTGCAAAAGCTTGTCAGAGGCTTTCTAGGTTTCTGGGTTGCCCAGAAACTCAGATTCCATGGTCGGTCAACCATGTTTGACCACTTATATCTTGAGATTTAGACATGGTATTGACTTGATTTCACTTCTAGTCTACTCTCCTCATGGCATAGAACAAATATATAACACTAATACAACATAACATCTAACACACAAAGATCTGTGGGCCCTGACATATGGCTGTCAGACCATAAAATTAGGGTTCATGATCAGTTTTTAAAAATCTATTTTCTTGCATCTAGATGATATGGATCTTTGATGTAACATCTTAGATCACTAAATAACATCCTCTAGCACATATCTAAACATCAAAACACAACATTAACATAAATCATAAATATCCAGCAAGGCTTAGGTTTTATACCTTTTATGCTTAAATTCTTGATTTTTGATCATGGATTTTGTTCTTGGAAAGCTATAAAGTTATCATGGCTTTATTTTTAACTGACTTCCTCTCAAAATTTCGGAGGTTGAAGAGAGAGAAAGGGTCTTGGCTAAATGAACATAAAAGTAAGATTTTTCTTACTTTAATTGTGACGCCCCCAAAATAGGTATACATCACCCATCTTGAGTCGCCAGAAAATACACTACTGACAACTTCATTTATACAACTGTCGTGCAAAATACGACGACAGGTATACTGTGAGTTTTAATACAAACGTATGTAACTCTCACGGTGCCTCGACCACAACCTTACAATGGTACTTTACATAAAAGTACAGTCAAAAACTGTTTTAGAAATTAAAATATTTGGGAAGTGCTCAAGGAAACTTTCGTACATAGGAGGCCATGAATCTAAGTTATGATAGATATCATATGTCCAGAGAATTATCTTTGGTTGACCCAATAGACCCCAAAGAAAAATGAGAAGATTACTATCATGTTCACCGTCTGCAATTGAACGTTATGTTTCAACCAAACTCCGAGATCATATAGGTAGTACTCGTAGATATACTCAGCAAGTGGATGTGCACAACCCTGTCTTATGATAACACGAGGTTGTATGTCATTAGACATATTGTATGATAGTGACAAAACACCCTTCCAAAGTTAGGTTCGCCTCACCCTATTCGGTTCACCAAAATTAAATATCAAATGACGTATACAATACGACACACTTATCTTAAGTTCTCAATAAAATTATTTCCATACTATTTAGGGAGAACCTCAACAACTATAGACCACCGTTCTATTCCCTCATTATTTTCAGCTCGACCCGGCTACACTCTTGTTACACGAAAGGAATTGTGAAGCAAAAGGGTGAAAGCCACAACTAATCCGATAAATAATATCATAACTAAAGATGATTAAATTATCAATAACTTTCGTCAATAATAAATCAGAGATTTAGAACATATGGTAGATGATAAAACTTTTCAACCATAGTTGCAGCGGAACGAGCAATCCATTAAAAGAGTCAAGTAGACCATCAGGTTTATTATCTTCTCCATGTTAAAAGTCCACCAATAATGTTTTATCCCTGTAACATCAATTAATAATTCCTGTCCACAATCATATGAATAACTCATAATCATAATTGTGATTCTGAATTCCTTTTCGCACCCGGGACGAAGATAATTTTCATCACCTATCTTCACCTAAAACATCAAAAATCATGGTTATACCAAATCACAATTCCTACTCATAATCATACTAATAAATTCATCTTTGCACTACGGCCAAAGATATACAAATCAGATAACTAATAACCAACAGTTCATCTTTTGTACTACGAGCCAAAGATATATAAGCTATAAAACTAATAACCAATGATCCATCTTTGCACTACAAAGCTAAAGATATACAAGCTGTAAAACCAATAATCTTTGAGACTCGACTTAATAGTATCACGACCACAAATTATCCATGCACTCTACGGCCAAGGATATTCGTGTTTTCAATTACGGCCATGATTATACCGAATAATCCACGGTCATAATCATACCAAGTCCATCTACGCACTACGGGCCAAAGATGACTTTTACTACATCATTTGTAACATTACTACCATGATTATACCAAATAATTCACCGGTCATAATCATACCAAGTTCATCTATGCACGTAAGTCATGTATGACTTTCAACACAATATAAGCAATGAGGATCGTGACAACGATATATAAAGAATCAATCAAATGAGATAAAGGATAACTATTAAACATTTATAATATAAATTATCCACGGTTCAAGAATATCCCAATGTTATCAATCACTTAATAATCTCACAATCTAATATCATTAATATTATAACAATATTTTAATTATATTTTTAACTTATAAACAATTCATTTTGATTGTTTACACTTTACCAAATAATGCATTTAATCATTCAAAAATACCATACTCATAAAATTTCATCACCAATGATCAAATCCCTTATCAAAAATTTGCATATACCCTATATAGGATTCCCAAGCCATAAAATCCTATTTACCAATTTTCAACTTCACATAACATATTTAACTCATATACTCATAACTAGTGCATTTTCATGAAAAATACCAAATCAGTCCCAAAAATATTTCTTTTTTGGAATTTAGCAGAATATAGTCCCATATTGAACATATATTTTTCTCGGAATTTTTAAAATTCATTTACTATTTTTCATAAATCAATTTCTAATTAATTCCTTAAGAAATTAGCTACCTCAAGTTTAACTCCAGAAATTCCCAAATCTTGGCAAGATCTTACATATGTTAACGTGATCTTCCAGTTTAAATTCCATGGTCATCGGAGTTATAGAACTCCGGTTATAGCGTTTTTTGTCAAAAAAGCCTAAATATTGAAATGGTCATAACTTGCTCATTTTAAGTCGGAATGAGCTCATTTTTGGACAAGAGGTACTTTATACCATATATTTCCGTGTCCTAAAAGGCCAAAATTTTTCTCACAAATTAAGTGGCCAAAAATTCCCTTTTAAATTTTTGGGCAATAGCTTTTTCCTAATTTGTAGCTTTTGACTCCTTTGCTAAAATCAGTCCACACGAAAATCTACAACACCTTTTATAGTGATTCCACTTGGATAAGTTAGAAAACTCATAGATCTAACTCTAGAACTTGACCACACTCAAAAATTCAAAATATAATAGGAGATATGGTCAATTGAATTTCATGTTCCATTTTCACCAAAATCTAATTTTCAACCCTTTGTGATTTCTATGAAACTTTCATGTTTTCACATAATAACCAACATAACTTATCATAACACTTACTAATACTACATATACCCACGATTTTCATCAGTCCAATGCTTTTATTATGACTTTCATCATAATCCACGTAAACAGATCATTTCCACAATTTAATAAGGAATGAATATAAAGGATCATTCACCATGCATGTGGTAATCCACATAGACAGATTATTCCAATTAAGGGTGTAAATGAGTCGAACCGGAGCGAACAGAGAGATACTCGAATTCGACTCGAAGAGATAAATCCGTACTCGAATTCGGCTCGAATTCGAATTATATTTAAAAATTCCTACTTAGATTTGACTCGACTCGAATATTTATTACTCGAATTCGATCTGACTCGGCTTGAATATTTATTCAAACTACTTGCGAGCTTCAAATTCAAGTTCGAATTCAAATCTACACATAATAACAAGTTTTATAATAAATATAATTATAAATTAAATTTGTTATTTTACTTAAAAATGAGAAAATATATTTATTATTACACTTTACAAATATAAAATCACAATTAAAATTAAAAACAAAACAAAATAATAACTAATTATCCTAATTTGATTTAAATTTATATATATTATAAGAGAATGTATCAATCATTTAATCGAATATGTATTAACCGAGTATGTATCGAATCACAATTAAAAATTTGAGTAGTTTGAATCTTAAACGAGTCGAGTATAACCTTGCTCAGATTCTACTCATATTTTTATTCGAACTATTTTTAATGCTCTAATTTGGATCATATTATTAACGAATCCGAGTCTCGCTCGTATTTTTTCGAGTTGAGCCCGAATCGAGCCCGAACTATTTTGGCTCATTTACAGCCTTAATTTCAATAGAATAATAAAGAATGGAATAACTGAAGAATTCACCATGCATGCGATAGATCGCACAGACAGGTTATTCTCAACAGAATAATAAAGAACGAAACCAGTCAAAGCGTAATTCACATCGGCGAGGATATTCCAAACAGAATAATAAAGAAGCGGAACCGTGTCGAGCGCGTAATTCGCGCAAGACCGATGGATATTCCAATGTAATAATAAATAATGGAATCGGTCATGCGTAAACGCATGCATGTGATATTAAACCGAGAATAATAAAGAATGGAATAATAGAAGAATTTCACCATGTATGCAGTACTTCGTATAGACAGGTTATTCTAACATAATAATAAGGAATGCAATAATAGAAGAATTTCACCATGTATAGGGTAGTCCGCGTATACAGGTTATTCCAACAGAATAATAAAGAATGGAATAACAAAAGTTCTCTTCATGAATACGAAAGAAATAATACCCCTTACTATAATAATAATATCCCCTACCTTAGAACAAACTGGATATAGGAGTAGTGAAGTAGTAGAATACTTTTCTTCTCTCTCTCTATAGTTTCTCTCTCTAGAGTTTCAGTGAATTCGTAAGAAATAATGAAGGAATGAACTTCTATTTATAGGAGAATGGACTGAATAGTAACTAATTCTTGAACGATCCAGATTGATTTACTTTTAAACGGACGGTCCAGATTGGTTTACTATAAAATATTCTAATAAAACAAAATCTTTTAAATAAAATATAATATATTCTATTTATAATCTAATAAAATGAATAACTTTATAAAAGTATTCTATTTTATATAAAAAGATTTTACTATGCAAACACTATGCATAATAAAATATAATATATTCTAATTATTGTCTAATAAAACAAATAACTTTATAAAAGTATTCTGTTTTATATAAAAATATTTTACTATGCAAAACACTATGTATAATAGAATATAATATATTATATTTATAGTCTAATAAAACAAATAACTTTATAAAAGTATTCTGTTTTATATAAAAAGTTTTTCTATTTTATTACATTAGTAATACTAATAAAACAAAACTTCATCATCATTATTATAATTCACACTATTAATCGATCAGGTCGTTTTCAGGAAAGAGGGGGCTTTCCAATAAGAATTTCTCCCTATTGGCGCGCAATTAGGTGACCAAACCTCTCATTGACAGAACTTCTAGACATCGTTAATATTGCAAATAATAATATTAACAACTTTGTCGTCTCAATTATTGATTTAATAATATATAAAATATCGACAATAATTGAATCAAACTAAGTGACTTCTCACGTAAGCATTAAAATTAATACCGTGTGCTACTATGCAACCACGCGTATTTTACCACCGATTATTTTATGACAACTTGCTTACTTTGAAAAATTTTCAAATGTCACCCTTAAATTTAAACTTTTATCAATTTAACTATTCACCAAAATAAAAAAATTGAATACTTTTATTTCATAAAATTCGGGGTCTCACATTAATTTTCCAACTTTTTGATTCCATGGCCAAAAAAGTTGCTATGTGGCCTTATTTCTTATTTGTGGTGGAGTTGGGACACTTGGAAATTCCCCTTGGTAACTCACCACACATTTGAAAATATCTTTTACTTAAGTTTTAAGTAAAAGGGATTTTAGTCATTTCGCACTCATTAAGGGTATTTTGGTAATTTCTCCTACAATTTGAAGGGAAATTTGGTATTTTCATATATATCCCATAAATATTACCCCTTAGGGTTTTATACTCGAGCTCCCAATTTAAGGTTTTAAAATTCTCGGTTAGGGTTTTGAATTCCCAGAACTAAAATTAGGGTTTCCAAACCAATCGTTAGGGTTTCTAACCAATCATTAGGGTTTGTTCACTGAACATCGAAGTTCTTAACTTAACATTAGGGTTTTCTATTGTTACTACTTATCTGATCAACAATTGACCCTTACTGCACATACACAATCACTATACACAGAATCATATGCACTCATACACTTAACCTTGTAAGTCTTCACCAAAAATTTTTAAATCAATAAAAATCCTTTACAGAATTCTTTAAATCCATACCTTATCTCTTGTCTAGGTCTTATCATTGAACCTTTAATCAATCACTTAAGATTTTTATTAATTGTCCAATTAAATTCTCGGGTTGTCACACTTTCTTTGCTCTCCACGACTTTCCGTTTGGAAATTGAGAACGATGTTGTTTGCCAACAACACATTCTTTACAAACTTGAGAAGGAATGATAATTTGAGGAAGACCTGTCACCATTTGCTTATGTTGGAGAGTTTTTAATCCACCAAAATTTAAGTGATCATAGCGATAATGCCAAAGCCAGGAAGGATTTTTCACTTCAGCCGTTAAGCAGGACGAACTGGACACTTTCAATCGTTAATGGAAACAACCTATTGGAAGCCATCTGAACAATAACAATAACACCTCTAGAAGGATCATATATCTCGCAAGTACCTTTTTTAATCGTTATTAATATAACCTCTTTCTTGTAATTGACCAACACTTAATAAATTACTTTTCAAGTTAGGAACATAAAAAACATTGAAAATTGTTTCTACAAAATCATTCTTGGTTCTTATATTAACATCTCCCTTCCCATCACATTAATATTAGAACGATCACCAAAACTCACTATAGAATGAAAGCTTTCGTTTAGAGAACAAAAAAGGACTTACTTCCACACATGTGATTGCTACAGCCTATGTCCACATACCACACTTCTGCTTGAGGTGGTTCATCAACTTGAGCAGCCATCAACAAAGTTTCAACTCTCTTCTGTTTTGCAAAATTGGATTTCTCTCCTTTTTCGTTATTGTTAAGTAATTTTGTATAAAATTCAAAACGATAATGCCCGAAGTTATGAAATATATATGTAGCATTCTACCTTGAATTTGTCAAAGTGTTGATTTCGGTCTCTACCACTGTTTTGAAAATCTTATTGATATTGTAAGACCCCGAATTTATGAAATAAAAGTATTCAATTTTCTTATAATTATTATTCTATTTAGTAAATGGTTAAATTGATAAAAGGTTAAAGTTAAGGGTGATATTTAAATTTTTTTGCAAACAATGCAAGTTGATATAAAATATTCGTTGTGTTGAGGAATATTCATTTGGTCAGGGAATATTCATTTGACGACATTATCATTGGTGGACCCCATAACGAAATAATTTTCGGAGTTAGAAAACGACAGAAATAACTTTTTATAAAAGTAACGACAAAAGTTTTACCGTTAAACTGTTGAAATACCCTGTGGTAAAAATACAGTAATACGCGTGGTTGCATAGTAGTACACGGTATTGATTATTGATGCTTATGTAAGAAGCCACTCAGTTTACTCAATTATTGCTACGAAGAATTTCACGCATAAGTATCTCACGTTATTTGATTCAATTATTGTCACAGTATCATCTGCACAATATTTTATATTATTAAATAAATAATTGAGACGACAAATTATTCATATTATTATTTGCACTATTGACGATGTCTAGAAAGTTCTGTCGAAGAAAGGGGTTTGGTCACCTAATTGCGCGTTAATAGGGAGAAATCCTTATCGGAAATCCCCCTCTTTCCTGGGAATGATCTGGTTGTTAAATATTGTGAGTTATAATATTAATGATGAATAATTGTTAATAGATTAAAAATGTGTTTATTAAAGATAAATGATTTTTGGTAAATATTTATTCAATTTTTGATATAAATATAGGGATTTGTTATGAGGCATTTATTGTAAGTTTGACTTAGTATTCCATGGGAAGATTTACTAATTTTATGGACCGTCGATGGTGGTTTTAATAGTTAACTAATCTGGACCATTGATGGTGATTTTAATAGTTAATCAATCTGGACCATTGACGGTGGTTTTAATAGTAAATCAATCGGGACCGTTGGTGTTGGTTTTAAAATTAAATCAATCTGGACCGTCGGTGGTGGTTTTAAAATTAAATCAATTTGGACCTTCGGTGGTGGTTTTAAAAGTAAATAAAACTGGACCGTCGGTGGTGTTTTTAAAAGAAAATTAATCTGGACCATCGGTTGTGGTTTTAATAGTAATCAATATGGACCGTCCGTTCTAATAGTAAATATATCTGGACCATTCATGAATCAGTTACTATTTAGTCCATTCTCCTAGAAATAGAAGCTTAATTCTTCTTTTATTCTCACCAATTCACCGAGATTCACAAAAAACACTATAGAGAGAGAAACTATAAAGAGCAAAAAGAAGAGTATTCTGCTACTTCACTATTGCAGTATCCACTCTTCTACTAAGGTAAGGGATACTATTTATTGTATTCGTAAGGGGTATTATTTCTTTCGTATTCATAAGGAATACTATTTTTCGTATTCATCCTTTAATATGTTGGAATAACCTATCTACGCGGATTACGTACTGCATGACATGTGAAAATCCATTTGCAGTTTCGTATATTATTTCTTTTTATATTCTTAAATCTAAACTTACTATGGTAAGTATTGCTTCCATAATCCCTGAAATTAGTGGAATATCCTTGAGTTTTGCACTTCGTCCAGTATCGTTTCATTGGAATATTGATCTAAACTTTCTTATTAAATATCAATATTTTTCTTAGGATACTATTCACAGGTTACTATTCACCCAGATACTATTCATTCTAGTATTATTCACTCGGGGATTCGGGGTATTTTTCATGTCGGGGTACTATTCACGGGTTACTATTCACCCGGGTACTATTCACCCTAGTATTATTCACTCGGGTATTCAGGGTACTTTTTATGCCGAGGTACTATTCCCGGGGTACTATTCACGACAAAAAATTAATTTCTTTTCTGTCCAAAATTATTTTTGATACATGAATATTATTCTTGAATTTTACTCCACAAAGCAGTATCATGTTGACAATTTGAATATTTTTAAACTCTGGATAAATTTAAAGTCTTTAATATTTATCCTTGATTTTGTTTGATTAATGCTTATATCATTGTCATCATCCACATGCTTATATTGTGATGAAAGTCATCTTTGGCTTACGTGCATAGATGGACTGTTGATTGGTATGATTATGACCAGGGATCATTCAGTATAATCATGACCCGTAGTGTTATAAATGATGTGGTAAAAGTCCTCATTGGCCGTAGTGCATTGATGGAAAGTTGTTGGTATGATTATGACAAAGGATTATTCGGTATGATCATGACCATTGGTGAAAACACGAATATCCTTGGCCCGTAAGGCATGGATAATTCGTGGTTGTGATATTAATTATTAAGCTGAGTCCCAGCAACAGTTGTTGGTATGATCATGACCATACGTTCTCTTTGGCCAAGGGTGCAAAGATGAATTGTTGTTTGGCGTGATCATGACCATTGATGAAAACACGAATATCATTGGCCCATAGTGCATGGATAATTCGTGGTCGTGATACTATCGAATATCCTTGGCCATAGTGCATGGATAATTCGGTGATGTGGATTATTTTTTGAGTTGAGTCTCAGCGATAAAATATTGATAATAAACTTTTAATTCGTAGAAGATAGTAGATATCATGCTCTACTTGACTCTTCTAAAATACAGTTGCATGTCTTTGGCCTGTAGTCCAAAGATGAACTGTTAATGAATATCTTTAGCCCGTAGTGCAAAGATGAATTTATTAGTATGATTATGAACAGGAACTGCGATTTGGTATAACCATGATCTTTAATGTTTCAGGTAAAGTCAAGTGATGAAAATTATCTTCGTCTTAGGTGCGAAGAGGAATTTAGAATCACAATTATGATTATCAGTTACACATAATTGTGGATAGGAACTGTTGATTGATGTTATAGGGATAAAACATTATTGGTGGACTTTTAACATGGAGAAGATAATAGACTTTATAGTCTATTTGAATCTTCTAATAGATTGCTCGTTCCGCTGCCACTATGGTTGAAAAGTTTTATCATCTATCATATGTTCTAAATCTCTGATTTTTTACTGACGAAGACTATTGATAATTTAATTATCTTTAGTCATGATATTCTTTACTGGGCTAGTTGTGCTCACCCTTTTGCTTCAAAATTCCTTTTAGGTAATAAGAGTGTAGCTGGGTCGAGCGGGGGTAACAGGGGAGTAGAACGATGGTCTATAGCTATTGAGGTTTTCCCTAAAATAGTATGGAAATAATTTTATTGAGAATTATAGATAAGTGTGTCGTATTTTATACGTCATTTTAACCGTTGATTTTGGTGAACCGAATAGGGTGAAGTGAACCGAACTTTGGAAGGGCATTTTGCCACTATCATACAAGATGTCTAATGACAGACAACTTCGTGTTATCATAAGATAGGGTTGTGCACATGCACTTGCTAATTATATCTATGACCGCTACCTATATAATCTTGGAGTTTGGTTGGAATATAATTCTCAATTGGAGACAATGGAGATAATTATATGTCAAGAGAAGACTCACCATTGGAAAGAACATGATAGTAATCTTCTCGTTTTTCTTTGGGGTCTATTGGGTCAACCAAGGATAATTCTCAAGTCATATGATATCTATCATAACTAAGATGCATGGCCTCCCATGTACGAAGGTTTCCTTGAGCATTTTCCAAAGATTTTAATTTCTAAAATAGTTATTGATTGTACTTTTATGTAAAGTACCATTGTAAAGTGTCGTGGTCGAGGCACCATTAGAGTTACATATATTTGTATTAAAACTCACAGCTTATGTATTGTCGTACTCTGCATGACAGTTCAATAGTTGTATTAATTAAGTTTGTATTTGATTTCTGTAGTGTGATATCTGGCGACTCAGAATAGGTCATGTGTACCTATTTTGGGGGCGTCATTGATATTCATCAGCTCTAAAATTTCCTCTTCCGCCTCTTCTACCTCCATTTCTACCTCCTCGGACACTTCTTCCTCGGCCTCTACCTCGATCTGCTGATTTATAGGTTGTCTAAGAATCATTGTTTGGTGAAGCCTTTAGAGCTTGCTCTTCTTTGTCTTCATGAATAATTTTCTGCTCGTGAACCAACATTGATCCTTGAAACTCATCTATTGAGAGTTTATCAAAGTCTTTAAATTCCTCGATAGAACAAACAACGTAATTAAATTTCGGTGTCATTTCGCTTCTAGCTTTGCTTTCTGCGCATCTGTCATTGTGGCATCGGCTCCTGGTTCCGTAATTCCATCTGAGACGACTCGCTAGTACTCCTTGGATCTTAGAAAGTTCTCCATTAACATGTTCCAATGATCATAGTGACCATCAAAGCGGGGAATAGCCAGTTGAACAAAGTTGTCTGTAGCCATCATTAATTTCCTGCTGCTGCAAAAAATAAAACAACCTGAAAAGAAATAGCTACTACTATATCAAAAAAAATTAACTCTCAAAAGTGACTCTCTTTTGCAGCCTTGCTCTGATACCACTGTTACTAAACAGGATTGTGTATTTACTTTTGGAGGAGTAAATTCAGATCAATAAAAGACTCAATGTTTATTGAAAGAACTGAAGGCCTATAAATAGGTAATACATCAACTAACAAACCAATAAAATAACAATCACTACTACCACTAAGAACATGCTAATAAAGCAGTAATCTGAGCTAAAACATGGCTTCAACAAGAGCCACAACAAAGTCCTAAATAAAAGACACTCCTAAATAGTAGGTCTACTCCTATTGAATATGTCCTTATTTGAAAAATAACAGTAAACATCAACAGTGACCAGATATTGTTGCTAAAAATAGCTTTTGATGGTCCATAATGAGGTAATTTTACGTATTATGATCTTTCTATTGCACATTTTATCTAATTTCTTTTATTATATATTTAACAACACAAATTTTACATTACGAAACAATAAAAATAATCGTAAATAATTACATTGCTAAAATTATCGCAAAGTAATAATTGTGTCATTAATGTATGCAGACACTCAAAATTTTATGCACTCCTATTACTGACATTGCAGGAGGGTAGATTTATCTTTTGGAGATAACCCTGAAAGATAACTTACAAACCATTCTGGATACTGCCGGAAGTTCAGCTCCAACCCGGAACACAAACCGGGAGCATTGGATCAAAACCCGGAACACACACCGGGCATGTCATTTCCAATCTCGGAGATAACTCCGAGATATGCAGATCAAAAGACCGGCAACAACACCGGAGAAAACAGCTCTGTCTCGGAGATAACACCACGACGTTCAGTTCTAGTCCCAGAGACAACACTGGGAGTAGCAACCCCATCCTTGGTGATAGCCCCAAGAGATGTCATTGCAGTTCCGACGATAACTCTGGAAATGCTTGTTTCAAACACATGCGATCAGCTTCAACCACATACATCTTGTCAATGCAAACATACCTCAGACAAGAACGTACACAGATGACAGTGAGGCACACAAACAAGCAGTCCAATCTCATATGTAACCCTGAGCAATGTCTATTTTCTACTTGAACCGGAGATAACCCCGGTGAGGAGTCACAACGTCATCTTACCACATCAACAGGATGATATCGCAACATACTAACAAGTAGTCCAATCTCAGCTGTAACCCTGAGCAACGTCTACTTTCAACTCAACCCGGTGATAACCCCGGCAAGGAGTCAAACATCATCTTTCTCATCTGACAAATTGCACGTCGTCTCAACACTTCATACATACATACATACAACAATGTCCTACAACAATCGAGGAATGACAATCCCGAGTGACTATTACGTGTGGCAGTACTTTGGATAGAATTTGAAGCTTGAAGACCATAGGCATAGACCCCTCTTCTTGACTTCGTACAACCTCTAATCCATGTCATTACGTAACTCTCGACACAAGCAACCCGAAGAAGTACATATATGTTTCGTTTGGATGCTCGGATTGAAGTTCTGCAAGTTCGATTGGACATTATAGTGCATGACTGCACGTACTACGAGACGACGGGACCCGCAAAGCCCGGGCCCACCACCACGACCAAACAGAGGTTCAACTCTGGTACGCCACGGAGTTGACTGCGGCCATCCGTCTATAAATATAGAGGGGGGGGGGGGGGTCAGCCATTTGAGAAGAGAGAGAGAAGGAAAAAGGCGAGGAAGCCCTGTCCATTTAGCTCTGCATACACATCTTTTGAGTGTTTTCTCTTCTTTAAACACCAGTTAGCTCATATATTGATACTTTTTATCCGGTGGGAGCTGAGTGTTTGTCCATTTAAAGTCAAAGAAGTCTACTTTGGCAGTCCACTGTAAGCCTTCTTACATTCAAGAAAGCCTCTTTCTCTTATTATCACACACTGTTGTACATGTTGAGAGTCGTGTGAGTGTGTTTGCCCGAACTTCTGTCCGTGATTTTCATTTTCATCTCAGATATATATATTATATATATATATATATATATATATATATTTCATATATATGGACTAACATTATCGAGTTATGCCTCGATTGAGCTTGCATTTTGGCCCGGAGCGTTTATCCGCTTTTATATATATATACTTATATATATATAACCGTGGTCGACTACATTTGATGAGCCTAGACTTTGATGCGAGCGTTTAATTTTTTTATATATATATATATACTTATATATATAATCGTTATCGTATATATCTCGATGAGCCCTCTTTTATATAAAGGTCATTTACTCGCTTTAATATATATACATATATATAATTGCTGTTGGACATATCCGATGAGCCTGGATTCACATCCGGTGCGTTTACTGCATATATATATATATATTTGTATATATATATATATATATATTTACATTTCTGTCAGGCCTGGAGTTTACTCCATGGCTTTTTACAGCTTTATTTACATTACGTCCTGCCTGGAGTTCACTTCGTGGCAGTTGATCGTTTTTATAGCTTTATTTACATTTTGTCCCGCCTAGAGTCTACTTCGTGGCGGTTGATCATGTTCATATATATATATATTTACAGCTTTTATATATATATATCGCCATCGCTTTCCATACAAATTGCGGTATCTTTTGAGCTAGAATCATGTGATCATCAGGTTGATTTCATGAATCTAGATTCGGTTCCCATGATGGACATTTTCCGTCAGAAGCAACTTATACATTATTTTACAAAGGTCTCGAGTTTCCTTGGATGGTCATGTCATACCATGAGGAGTTCTAAGACTATCAGATATTGTTTTTTTCGAGGATGCTTCGCATCTCGAAAATAAAAGCAAACAAGCCGAACATTTAATAATAAAAATAGAAGTATGAAAAGGTCTCAATTCCTATTGAGCACAGGGTTTGAAAAACCTCTTTTACAAAACTTCATTGCTATATCTTGTGGTTAAAATTGATTTTTCTTAAATAAAATTCAAACCCGTGTATATAGGTGCGAACGTGGCCTCGCACTACTTTCATATAATTGCACATTGATCCACACACACACACACATTCATATAACAGTTTCTTTGAAAAGTGGCGGTCACCGTGGTAACACGGATGTCGGGGGGTGCCTAACACCTTCCCTCCGCATAATCAAGCCCCCGAACCCTTAATGAATGTAACATTCTAGAATTTTAATAGTGATATTAAATATTTATTGAATTATTTAAATATTTAATGGATGTGTTTATTGTTGAATAAATAATTGTTCAAATTTGAATTGATGTGGTTAATTATTTGTTAAATAAATAATTCAGGAAAATTAATTATTTTGCTAATTTAATTTAATTATTAAGTTAGAGAATTTTGATTAATTGAATTACTATTCTTTTATTGGAATTTGTAAATTTAAAAGGATGTGTTAGTTGATTAAATAAAGTTATAATTATATAGAAAATTATAATTTTGTGATATTGATTTATGTGTTAAAGTGATTTAATAAATTATTATTATGATTAATTTAATCAAGTTAATGTGTGACAAATAACCTTGTTATAAGGGAGTTACTAAAATAAATTAAGGGAGTTTAATTTAGTTTTGCCAAACAAGGCTTATTGCTTTAGTCTTTATTCTAATTGTGTTTTTCCAAACAAGGCCTAAAGATTAATTGGTTATTTTTTTGTGACTAGCCAAACAAGCCTTATGGCTTTTGGTTTTCAAATATTATATAACTGATATCAGTTATATCTATATTATATTATATAATTAATATATTTTATATCTTATATGCGTTATAATCCTAAGACGTATGTTAGACTAGAGAAAGAAAGAAAGACTCAGTAGAAGAGAAGAAGAAAACTTACAGAGAGAAAACAAGAGAGAATTGGGAGAAGTCTAGAGAAATTGAGAAAAGAAGAAGCTTGAGAATCAAAAAGGGTTGTCCATCATCTTCTATCAAGGTATTCTTCTACCCTTTTAGTTTTAGCTTTCTCCTATTTCTCTGTAAAATTCTTGTGTTAATATAGTTGTTGATTTTATGTGTGTTCATGTGATAAACTAGTGTTGTAAGGTTATTTTCATAGGATATATATGATTATAATCAATGTATTGTGGTTATGTATATGTTTGTGAAGAAAATGTTTTTACAGAGAGTTTTTATGAAAATATATTGTTTAGCTTAAAGTAGAAATTGAGGGTGAATTAGCGGTTTAGTTGATAAATTGAACGTTTAATTTGTTAGAGTATATATAATCATTGATAAAGACACTTTGAGTTAGTGGTTTTGGTTGAAAAACAAAAGTTACAGTGTTGATTTTCATTGAAATATAAAAAAAATGAGTTTTAGCCAAAAACAGTGAATTTGGGTGTGTTAATTTTGTTGTTTATGTTGTTGTATGGGTAGAATCATGTTTAGAGTTTTTGAAATATATTTACATGAAGTCTCTATATGATTTATGTGCTAATTAGTCTGTTAGAAATGAGCTTGTAGGCCAAAATTGGCTTTTTTCTCAGATCGCTGAAATTTAGGTCTGTTCACGAGAGTCTCATGTCGGCCACATGACGCGGACTTAAGAAGATACCTTTGTGAAATAAGCAAATAATTTATGATCATCCATGCATCACTTACCTTGTAGCCTTGATCTCTCTATATATAAATGGCGCCATGCCACGCGTCATAGAAGGCGACCCACAATGTAAACCGTGGCGTAAGGCATGACAGGAGTTAGCAGAATGGTCTGATAGTGTACTTTTTGTACGAAATTTTAAAAAAGTTATGTGATGATAGTAGGATCGCTAAATGTTGATTTTAGTATTTCTATACTATGAATAAGTATGTTATTAACAATTAACTTGTGTTATAACTCGATTATGTGATTAAAATCCAATTTTAAATGAAGAACCGTACTAGTTATGTTTGTAAGATGGTAATGACTAATTATGTCATGATGACATATGTTTATAGGATATTGTGATTCGTATTGATTTGGTTTATCCCGAACAAGGCAAGTTCTTTAACTCTACTTTTAGAATTGTGCAATTGCTTAAATTTTCTTTGAGCAATTTTTCTAAACTCTCTTTTTACATTGAACAAGTTTTTTAATCTATTATCTTGTTAATCAAACTACTATTTTCAATTCGATTATGATATAATGATGTACGTTATTCTTGAGCAAGTTATTCTTGTATTTAACTTGTTGTTTAGCATGCAAAATTTATATATTCTAATGTTGAACATTTTTATCAATCAAATTGCTATGCATGCTTAGTATTCAATTTTAATTAACCTTGGCTTAGTATTGTTCAAGCAAGGTGTTGTAGCTATTCAAATTGTATGCTCTTAGATTATTCCTAAAGGATGACTTTAGTTTACTATGATTGATTCAATCATGATTATTCTATAGTGAAATGTTCTTGGTTTCATTCAACTAATCCTTAGTTGATGTTCGTTGAATTCTAAATTACCCTGAAAGCTTATCCAAACCAAACTTCTTTTGGTGCGGACTTGTACTCTAAATACTGAGATGAACAACCCTAATGTTATGATTAGGGGTTAACTTACGACAATAGCGTTAAATGTTTGTGCACAATACATGGTACTTAATGGTGATCCCCAAGTACGAGGAGTCCTTATTGTCTTACGATTTGTTAAAGTTGGAGTTGAAAGATTGCTCTTGAATCGTGGACATAGTTCATGGTCTTATGACCCTCGATTATATTTATTCCACATTTTGGATTTCAGTTTCTGATTATAAATGATAGAGTTCTATTCATTGTTGATGAGCCTATTATTGGCAGTTATTATTACTATACTCCTGTTGATTTCATATTGTATCCAGTGAGCAATTGTTTTGCTCACTCTTGCATATTTTAAAACTCATTGCAGCTAAAGAAGAGAAGGTAGATGAACCTTCGTCTAGCAAAGGAAAGAGAAAAATGTGCAAGTGATGAAGACTTGTAATTTTACTTTGATTGAGATGTTAGATTTTTATTATGATGATCTTAGACTTGGTTTTAATGAAGTTTATTTAATTTCCGCATTTGAATGATTGTAATTAAAGGTTAGATAACCTGGGAGATTTTATTATGTAACCCTTTAATGGAAAAGGTTTTATTTATCCAGTTTTATTGTGATTGGGTAGTTAGATATGAATGTTTGATTAAGTGAACACCAGATCCTGTGGGAATGAAGTACCTGGATTTGGGGGTGTCACAATGAATCTCGGTTTCACAGACCCATTTAATAGTGTCAAAACACTGGGTCAATGTGCAAAACCTTTTCGGTTGCGTTGGTGCAACCAGTTAAAAACACCAACTGGTGACTCTTAAAGTCAATCGTCGACATTATACATGCTCGGACCTTTTTCACTCTTATTTTTCAAACAAATCTCACATTAACATGAGAACACCAAAAGACAAGTAACTAAAAGGACACTAAAAATCCCGACGTCGACGTGTGGCGACTCACTGGGACTCCAAAGAAGAGGGCTTAAGCCGCTATTACAAGCTTTTTAAAATTGTTATATGCTTGTGTGTGATTGTTGCATTTACATTTCTGATAAATGTGTATGAATGCATCTTACTTACTGCACTGCTAAATATCTATCTGTGATATTAGTGCTTCGCATGTATTAGTGCTTCACACATGTCATCATTTTGCATAAATGGTGAGACACGTTGTATGTGAATGTATGCTGTGTGGTCCCTCCGTTAGGAGGCTATCCTGTTGGTGTTTGATTACTGGACCCGTGGGAAGAATAATTCCCCAGGGCTCAGGAAAGGCACCACCCAGATTTGCTCTAGTTGAAAGACCGAATTAACTTCCCGTTGAGTAGATTGCGATGATCTGGGAACCTTCATTGCCAAAAAGCCGCGAGAGAAACCCTAGGATAGGTCAACCTCTGATAAACCAAATGCGGAGGAAAGTCTCTTCATACTCTCCATTTTCAAATTACTTGTAAAAGCATTTACTTGTAATTTTATTCCATGTTCATCCATATGTAATGGAAAATATGAAGAGTACTTGTGCACTACATGTTATTTAACTAAACCGGTTTTGCAGGACAAATTCCTAAAACGGGCATGTTATAATAACATTTATATTTCCCTAAGACTAAACTACGTAAGTCTTTTGTAGGGAAGCAATTGGGCCGGTTACCCGCTCTAATCCAAAAAGGCCTCAAACCTACAACCAATCATGTCTTCATCTGAACAGTTTAATCCTGTTTCCCGAGAAGAATTTGATGGATTGAGTAAACAAATCACAGACTTGGCTGTTATATTGAAAGAGATACACCAGTCTACTGAGGGTACGAAGATACCCGCACATACAGAGTCCTCTGCACAAGGAGGAATTCAAAATCTGGAAAAGACAATTCCAGAACGTCAGTTGGATACCAACAAAGACCCTGAAAGCACCCATCTCAAAGCAGATCCAGACACCGGTGATATCAGGAAGAAGGTCCTTCAGATGGAGGAAACCATTCGCGCTCTCAAGGGGATTGGAACTCATGGCAGTGTTTCATATATAGACCTTTATGTATTTCCTGGTGTTCATTATCCAGAGAAATTTAAGACCCCTGATTTCGAGAAATATGACGGATTAGGGGATCCTTACACACATTTGAAGGTGTTCATTGGAGAACTTGGATCTTATACTCAGGATGAAAAGCTCAGAATGCAGCTATTTCAGAAAAGTCTGACTGGAGAAGCCCGTTCATGGTATACCAGATTAGACAACTCTAAGATCCATAGCTGGGAAGAATTGGCTCATGCATTCCTTTCTCAATACAATTTTCAGTCTCAGATGGCTCCTGACCGGTATCAAATTACCAAGGTCAAGAAACAGTCTAATGAGTCATTCAGAGAGTATGCTCAAAGGTGGAGGCGCCTTGCTGCTCAAGTTATTCCTTCCATGACAGAATCAGAGATGGTCATGACCTTCATAGATGTACAGGAAGCCCCTTTCTATGAAAGAGTTCAAGCTGGTATTGGCAAACCATTTTCTGAAATGATCAAACACGGCGAGATGGCAGAAATGGGATTGAAGTTCGGTAAAATTCAAGACCTAGCCGCTCTCAAAGCAGTTGCTGAGCACATCCAGTCCGGATCTTATGGAAACAACCCCCGGAGGGTCCATAAAAAGAAAGAGGAGGATGTTTCCTTGATACTACAAGGACATAAAGGCAATCCAAACATGCCTATGCAAAGGAGAAACTACTCCCCTTTCCTTGCATAATCTTCAAACCCTCCATTGCCTAAAAGTGGAGAAGTAAAGCGACTCCGAACGTTCACACCCTTAGGGGATTCGCTCGAGAACATTCTTGCTCTTCTGACTACTCAGAAGAAAATTACACATCTTCTTCCGCCAGCCAACCCTAATGGTAGGGGTTTAATGCTAACCGGAAATGTGCATATCATGCTGGGGCACCCGGACATGATACTCAAGATTGTTGGGTCTTGAAGCACAAAATTCAAGATTTGATCGATAATGGTGAGATCGTGGTCACCAAGCCCGATCAACCTCACGTACAAGACAACCCTCTCCCATAACACAAAGAGGAAGAGGTCAACATGATCAGTTGGAGCACTGGACATGGCTCCAATTCTACTAGTGAATCATCCCAACCCATCAAAGACGGTGTTGACAAATGGGATTATGCAAAGTTTCAATTCACCATGGAACGAAAGATGAAAGCTCTTTGCAAACAAATTGAACAATTGGCAGAGCTGGTGACCCACTAACATCAAGTCACGCGCCAATTAATCAGGCAGGAGCATGCCTATATCATTCCATTTATTATGAATGCTCCATCAACACCTTCAGAAAGCGAAGCTATGGAGGAAAAGGTTGCAAAGAGAGCAAGTGCTAAAGCCCGTCGGGATTTCGCTAATCAAAGGGAATTCACCTATTTGGGCCAATCTATGGAGGAGATACTTCAAATGTTGGTCAACGAAGGAAGAATCACATTCCTTCTCCCTCCGATCAATCCCCGCTCAGGGCGGTTCAATCATGATGAAATGTGTCAATATCATTCACATTCTCGCGGACACAGCAAAGAAGAATGCAGGGCACTCCGCCATCTCATTCAGAATCTTATTGATAGCGGTGTTCTGCAAGTAGCAGATGATTACACTGTGCAGCTTAAGGGTGGGAACACATACCCTATTCAATGGAAGGGATCAGTAGTAGTTATATCCGAGGTGGATGACGAGACTGTTAAAACATTTCCCATACAACCCATTCGACTCAAAGGAAGTTACAATCCTTTGAAAGTGGTCGCACTAGAGCCAATTCTTTTGCCTTGCAAAATACAACATCTTGTTGTCAGCTCCATGGAATTATGGAGAAGCTGAAGGATCTACATCTCATACTACTGCTGCAGTGTCGAAAGAAAATCCACTGTACCTTCCTCAAAGGGTTATCAAGCCTCCCTGCGAAGCAAAGGGGAAATTATCCCTGGAGAAGATTGAAAAATTCCTCCAAACTATGGGCCACAATGAAGCCAAAGTGGTTTTAAGCTTGTGAGAAGCTCCACACCAGATTTCCATAGTGGACTTGGTTTTTTCTTCCGAAGATCATCGGAAGGTCTTGCTAAAGGATTTGGAAGAAGTCTACTTACCGAAATCAGTGGATGTGGAAAAATTTCAACATTTGGTTGATCACATTTTCAACAACAATGTGATATCCTTCACTGATGATTACATTCCTCCCGAAGGAACCGGTCATTGCAAACCACTGCACATCGCAGTGCTATCTTCTGGGTATATGCTTGCAGGAGTATTAATAGATGGAGGCTCATCTGTCAATATCTGTCCTTATGCCACCTTGGTGAAGATGAACATCAATCCCAATCAAATACAAAGTAGCCATACGATCATCAGAGCTTTTAATGGATCTCGGCAAAATTCTGTTGGGAAGATTGAATTACCAATTGAGATTGGTCCCCATACATTCAGCGTATCCTTCTACGTCCTCAAGATAGATTCAGGATACAACCTGCTATTGGGGAGACCATGGATACACATGGCTGGAGATGTTCCCTCCACCTTACATCAACAACTTAAATACATCATTAACAACAGTCTAGTCACTGTTAATGTTGAGCCGGAAGGTCCTAGACCAGAAACTCTACCAATTATCAGCTTCAATTCAGAGGTTGAGCCGGCCAGTTTCCATACTCTGGAAGTGAGTAACACGCAATACCATTCTATTGGAATGCCACATCTCGTACCCAAGATTTCTGACGAGGTTATGTCAGCCACTCAGGAAATGATGTTATTGGGTTACCAACCTGGACAAGGGCTTGGTAAGGATCAATAGGGTATTAAGCACCCTATCCAAATGTCCAGTCAAA
This sequence comes from Panax quinquefolius, assembly GCA_020205615.1. Lineage (NCBI taxonomy): Eukaryota > Viridiplantae > Streptophyta > Magnoliopsida > Apiales > Araliaceae > Panax > Panax quinquefolius. The sequence continues at coordinate 34,873,533 of CM035163.1, forward strand.
TTGGGACAGTCGGGCTAGGCTATTCTGCTAGTTCTAAGCACAGGAATCCTCACAAGTAGGTTCCTTAGACTTTCGCCACACGGCGATCATCCATTTCTTTACCACATCAGTTGATACAATCTCCAATAAAGGTTTCAGCCCGGACTGTGGCTATGCTGTTTCCAAAACCAGTGCCAATCAAAGCTAAAGAGGTGCTGACTCCTGATCCCGAGGTGGAAGAAAAGGAGCAGAAATACAAACATGACCTTACCGTGATGATGGCAGGCATTCGTGTCATTGTTCATGATGAACATACAAACAGATACACCCCAGACGATGATTGCCCAGATGTCATGGTCATCATTCGGGAGAAGGAAGACACTGACAATCCTTCTATCACTGTAGTCCTTCAGGACTTTGCCCTCGACAATTGGAGTAGCACTCCATGCATTGGTTAATGAGGGTAAAATGGGCAGAAAATCCCTTTGCCTTGTAGATAACTTTTAATTGCTTGCTTTCCTTTACAACATTAGCAGTTATTTTATCACGTACATGCTAACACTTTTGTATGATCGAACAGCTGCATATATTAAGTGAAAGCATATTTTGTTTTAGGACTCTAAATTTAGATGTGCCTATACTTGCTGATAGGGTGCCTTCTCTCCACAAGAGCTGTAACTTTGATGCAAAGTTGAACTCAGACTTGATGGACATCCAAGAGGACATTGAGACACCTCAAGAGATTAAGGAATGGGTCGCCGACAAACCCAAACCAAATCTTGATCAAACCACTCCTTTCAATCTTGGAACCTTAGACAACCCTAAGCTAATCCAGATTGGTTCAGACCTTTCCATAAATCAACAGAATGACATGGTTGCACTGTTAACCCAATTCCAGGATGTGTTTGCATGGTCTCATGAAGACATGGTGGGTTTGTCCACTAACATTGTCCTTCATCGCTTTCCCATTAAAGAAGGATTCAAGCCAGTTAGGCAAAAGCTCAGGCGATTGAAACCTGAGTGGAGTTTAAAGGTTAAAGAGGAGATTGTGAAATAATTTCAAGCTGGCATCATCATGGTGTCTACATATCCGGAGTGGATATCCAACATTGTTCCCAGGGGGAAAGGTACGAGTCTGCGTGGATTATCGGGATTTGAACAAAGCTTGCCTAAAAGATAGCTTTCACGTGCCATTTATCCACATTCTTATTGACAATACTACTCAATACGACATGTACTCCTTTGCTGATTGCTTTGCGGGGTACCATCAAATTATGGCCGCTGAGGAAGATCGTGAGAAAACTGCTTTCATCACGCCTTGGGGAACGTTTTTCTACAGACGGTTGTCATTCGGCCTCATTAATGCCAGGGAAACTTACCAGCGAGCTATGATGGCTCTTTTCCATGATTTAATGCATAAGGAGATAGAGATCTATGTGGATGACATCATTATCAAATCCCGTAAGGAGGATGACCATTTAGACCATCTTAGAAAACTATTCAACATGTTACGTAAGTACAACTTGAAGTTGAATCCCGCCAAGTGCGCTTTTGGTGTTAAGTAAGGCAAGTTGCTAGCTTCCTCCTAGTCACCACAAAGGATAGATTTGGATCTCGCCAAAATCCAAAGCCATCAAGGAAATGCCCATTCCTCGTATGTAAAAGGAAATACTGGGATTTTTGGGAAGGATCAACTTCATTAGCCGATTCATTTCTCAACTCACAGCAACCTGTGAGCCAATCTTCAAATTGTTAAGGAAGAACTCCCCCCATGAAATGGAATGATGAGTGCCAGAAAGCTTTCCTCACAATCAAAGAGCAGCTGATTAACGCTCCTATTTTGGTACCTCCTAGGGATGATGTTCCCCTATTCATGTACCTGTCCATAAATGACAATGCTATGGGCTGTATGCTGGGGCAGAAAGACAATAGAGGCCAAGAACGAGCTATCTATTATCTCAACAAAAGATTCAGCACCAGTGAACACAAGTATACTCTGATCGAGAAAACTTGTTGTGCTTGGCCTGGGCTTCCATGAGATTACAACATTATCTCTATGGTCACACAACCCATTTCATATCCCGCATGGATCCTCTTAAGTATGTGTTCAGCAAACCCATACTAAATTGTCGACTGTCTAGATGGCAGTTGATCCTCCAGTAATTTGACATCATCTACGTGACACAAAAGTATGTCAAAGGTCAAGGAATTGCGGATCAACTGGCCGCCGCACCTGCAGGGGATTACAAAACCTTAGAAACATACTTTCTTGATGAAGGAGTAATGACAATTCAGCTAACACATCAGTACGATACATGCCAACTGTGGAAAATGTATTTTGATGGAGTCATCAATTCGTAAGGCTCGGAAATGAGCGCTTTTAATATCCTCGTATGGGGAGCAGATCCGTCACCGTCAAATTATAGTTTGTCAACACCAACAACACAGCTAAGTATGAAGGCTGTATCATGGGACTCAAACTTGTCCGTTCAATGGGTATCAGGCGGTTAACTGTCTTTGGGGATTCTGAATTGGTAATCAAGTAATCCACAGGAATCTATCAAATAAAAGAATTACATTTATTGCCTTACCATCGGCAAGTCCTACAGATGGCTTTGGAGTTCAAAGAAATCTCTTTTCTACACATTCCTCGTAATAGGAATGACTTTGCAGATGCATTAGCAACGTTGGCCTCCTTGGTTTACATACCTGACAAGGAGAACATGCCAAATATTATAATTGCTATGCAAAAGGCCCCAGTCTATGGGAATTACATTGGAGAAGTATCGGATGATTTGCCTCCCATCCACCACTCTTGGTATCAGCATATCAAGGAATATCTACGAGATGGATCTACACCCGCTGAGGCGAGCCTAACTGAGAAGAGGCGGATTCATCGATTTGCTATGAAATTCTATCTGGTGGAGATGCACTCTACAAAAGAGATGCAGGATTAGGTCTCCTCAGATGTCTAGACAAAGACCAAGCTCAGCGACTCATGGATGAGATCCATGGTGGAATATGCGGCCCCCATATGAGTGGACCCCTACTTGTCAAGAAAATTCTTAGAACGGGACATTATTGGCTTACACTCAAGGCTGGACTGTGATGATCACGTCAAGAGGTGCTATAATGTCAAATCCATGGGAATGCTATTCACGCCCCTCCAAGGGAACTGCATAATATGAGTTCGCCCTGACCCTTCTCAATGTAGGGAATGGACGTAATCGGGCCCATCGAGCCCAAAGCCACTAATGGACGTCGATTCATATTCACCATGATCGACTACTTCACCAAATGGGTCGAAGCAGATTCCTTCCCCAAGGTTACTAAAGAAGTCATCATTGCGTTCATCAGAAACAATGTTGTTTGTCGATATGGACAACCAGAGGTCATTGTATCAGACAATGCTAAGAATCTCAACAACAAAATGATGGAGGAGTTATGCAGACAATTCCACATCAAGCATCTTAACTCTGTCATCTACAGACCAAAGATGAATGGTGCTGTTGAAGCGGCTAATAAAAATATCAAGAAGATCATGCAGAAAATGTCCACCAATCACAAAGGATGGCCTGACCTCTTTCCCCTGACTTTATTTGCCTACAGAACTTCAATGCGAACTTCCACTGGGGCAACCCCCTACTCACTAGTTTATGGGATGGAAGCAGTGCTCTCCATAGAAGTGGAAATGGAATCCCTCAGAGTCCTGATGGATGCTCAGTTGGATGAAGACCAATGGGTACAAGACAGGTATCACCAATTGTCTCTAATAAATGAAAGGCGAACCGCGGCTATCTTCCACAGTCAGTTATATCAGCAAAAGATCGCATGGTCCTACAACAGAAAAGTCCGATTACGACAATTCAAACAACATGACTTGGTTTTGAAGAAGATCAGTGACAACCAAGATCAGTCTAAGAGAAAATTCGCTCCTAATTGGGAAGGCCCGTTTGTTGTCAAGGAAGTATTGACAAGAGGTGCTCTCAGATTGCAGGAAATGGATGGCGATAAATTTCCACAGCTTATTAACTCGGACACCGTGAAACGGTACTATGTCTGAAGTTACCATCGAACAAACATCCTGGTTTTGATCCTCAAATTACCAGTCGTTCCGGTTTTGAACCCTTTCTTTTTACAAACTCTTCAGCCCCTCAGGGAAACATACACTTCAAACCAGCAGCCTGGTTTCTTGCAGTTTCTCCTGAAAATGAGGTTAAACTTTTCACACCTGCAGTTTATCCTGAAGACGGGATTAAACTTTTCACACTTGCAGTTTATCCTGAGAACGGGATTAAACTTTTCACACTTGCAGTTTATCCTGAAGACGGGATTAAACTTTTCACACTTGCAGTTTATCCTGAAGACGGGATTAAACTTTTCACACTTGCAGTTTATCCTGAAGACGAGATCAAACTTTTTCTACACCTGCAGTTTATCCTGAAGACGGGATCAAACTTTTTCCACATTTGCAGTTTATCCCCATCATGGGATTAAACTTTCTTCTCCCCGCAGTATAGCCTGCACATGGGATTTGTGCTTCTCTTCAGCTACGACTCGTCCTGAGGGGTGAACTACGTTGACCTGATCTCCCGAATACCTGGGGGTATGTAGGTAACCATATTCTATATGGCTCGGTCGTAATAAAGAAAAACAACAAAAACATATTTGTCACACGGTACTGGGATCAACCTTCAAATTTCCCTACTTCATCAGTTTCAGATCAAAGGGATGGAATTATCCAACCTCTTCTCACAAATAGAAGATACGGTGACCATCTAAGCTGTGATCTTGCCTCGAAGAGCAATACCAACCCATAAGAGATGGAATTAACTAGGCTTCTCACAAATAGAAGTACTAGCGACCATCTGTGGAGCGGTAAATCTCAGAGAGGAAGAAACTATCATCCTCTCCACCTTTTCCATACAGATACCAGTCCCAAGACACCAAAGATGGTAGGGATTTTCAGAAATTAACGATCCTTTCTGAGAGATCCTGCGGCATCTCAATGTCCATCTGTCAAGGATAAGTTCAGAATGCATCAAGATCAAAGGCCCTGGAGAGACAAGCAAATATTGAGCAAGTATCAAGACATAACTAAAAGGGAAGTGAATCAACATATATTTCCCTGCCATATATAATACTGTTTGATATATACATCTTTGCTGTACATGACAAAAATGGCTAAGCTAGTCTGTGCAGGAAAATACAAAGCTATCTACAGATCTGTAAAGATGCGAACTATCAGATCTAACATAGCATCCCTCTCTGAAGACGAAGGTAATGCTGCGAGCTCTTGCCCAAGGGTATCTACACGAGCTAACAGATCAGAGGCTGACTGCATGGTGGCGGAGTGCTCATGAATGTATGCACTCATGTCAGCAAGACTGACTGTCATCTGGGATCTCACTGAAGTGCTATCTGTAATGGCTGCATCCCTAGCAGATAAGGCGGCATCCCGCTCCACTATCAACGCATCCCTGGCTGATCTAGCCTTGTCCCTCTCTAACAGAGCAGTATCTCTCTCATCAAGAGCTGTCAACATCGTGGCCCTAGCCTGATCTCTGTCGTAGGTCATCAGATGTAAGCTTTGCTCCAGATGCTGTGCCGAATACTGAGTAACAGTAGCACTCAGGGTGGGAGAATCTATCACAAATCCTAGCAGCCCAGCAGTCAACTCAATGGTGGGAATGATAGCCTCCTCTATAGGCTCCTCATCATCATAATTTGTCTCCTGCACTGTGGATACTGCCGCAGCCAATGCAGTCTCTGTCTCCATCCATGCGGAATACTCTGTTGAACTACCTGGATGACTGATAGAAAACTCAAAAAACTCTCGCTGATCCCAACAGGCATACAACCTAGATCTCATCCCTCCGACGAGCGGTGCATGACGCGAAGTTACCGACTCACCGCCTCATATGGATGAAAGTCCTAAAACTGGTTAAACTGACACATCACGGCCAGTGGGTGGTAGGTAATCATGCCCCTCAAACCAGCCAGAGGGAGGTAATCCATGCCCGGAGCATGAGTAATGAAGCTGTAGGGGGAGATGAGCCCTGAATACGGCAGTATATCAAAAGGATCTCCAATCTCTGCCAGGAAAGCGGACCAAGATGCATCATCTGTACACCCCGCAGGCTGAAAGGAGTACGACATGGCTATCTCATGGGTAAAACAAAATCCACGATGTCTGAAGGTGCCAATTGGTCTCAAGTGTGACATGAACCACACATACAGCATGACCGAGCTATCTGTGAATACCCCTGCCGGATAAGTGCAACAGTATATAGCCGACCTCAAGGTCTCGGCAATGATCATCGGAATGATGGTATGACCCTCCCTGAGAGCTCTCACTGCCATAATAACGCCGATGTCTAGCTCATCTATGTACCGCGGCATATAGACGTATGACAATATGCACAAAAGCAGTACATCTACTCGGGCTGAACGCCAATGATCCTCCGGTGTGGTGAAATCCCCGAAATTCCGTGAGTAGCTGTCCTCAGAGCCAAACCTGTCTATCAGGAAACGCTGGGATATAACATGGCCGGATGTAATCTCATCTTGCACTACTCTGCGCCTCAATCCTGTGAGAGTCATGAACTGTCTACTCATGTCTCCCATCGCCATATGCACGCAAGGTCTGTCCAGAGGCAGCATCGTCAATCGTGCATACTCCTCCAAAGTAGGAGTCAGTTCACGGGTCCCGAAGCGGAATACCTGTCTATCTGATATCCAATGCTCTAGCATGCCCTCTACAAATCCTGGAGGAACCTGAAACATCAGTAGGGTCATAGTATGCTGCAGCGAATCATCTACAATCACCATGTCTGATGGTGATATAATATCATACCATGATCGCATACCAGCTACCACCGCAAATGGTGGGGTATGATCAATACGGCTAACTGTCGAAGAAGACATCTGTACGAGCCGTGTTATAAGACCATCCAGGGGTTAATGCTGAGTATCTCTGGACATACATATGCATAACAATAACATGCATGATACAATAGATGACAATATGATATAGGGAATAGAAAACTGTGCATACATTCCTAAGTATATCATCATCTAATACATCTCTGTACAGCTAAAATACAGGGAAATGGGGCGAAGCTACCCAACAACTAACAGAGGCCTATCAAAAGATAAAGCGAGAATGGGGCGAAGCTACCCAGCAGCTAACAGAGGCCTATCAAAAGAAATAACGAGAAATACATCAGAAAAAGTCAATAGTGTCAATGTCCACATCATCGATGCTATCCACCTGATGTAACTCCTCCTGAGTCACTGGATCTCTATCTACAGGGATGTCAGGCCTATACAAAGGAGGATCTGTGCTGGAAAAATCGAATGGGTCATCCGAGGGACCAGCTCCAGAGCTGGAAGGATCAACAGTATCAGCCTCTGAAGGACCTCTGCCCAAATACCGAATGAAAAGATGTGACCGGTCCAGCTGCCGAGTCAATCTCTCGATCTGTGTCACATGAGTCGGATCTCTGACACAGGCTAGATAATCCGTCATCATCACGGATCCTCGGAACCATATCCCCATAAAGCGTGTGGCGCGGTCCGAGCTCCAATGGTACGAGGATCCACCAATGCTCGAACATCTCCTGTGAGCAGGGGCCCTCTGACAATGTGAAACTGTCAATCCCCAACAATGGGATGTCAATGACGGGTAACTGCAAAACAGGCCAATAACGCCTGGTAGGAGGCAAGATCAGCATACGAATCTCTCATGTGGTGCTTCTAATAGCACGTTCTCCCAAATAGAGCTCACATCCTCCATCTGTAAAGAGAGGAATCCTACGGGTGGATATAATGTACTCTACTCCAGTCGGGTACCCATCCTCAAAGCCAACTCCTAAATGTTGTCCAGAGTAGGGAATCCACGTGATGACATCAACTGTCAATAGCTCCAGCTGCAGGCGACAATGAGTAAAACCCTTAGCAACAGGGACCTCCGCCAGTATAGAATGATGCCATCTCCGTCCTCATGGATAGGTGTCTAAACATAACACGCTCATAGGACGCAAACAAGGGAGCCTCTCATAAGCCCAAAACTGCCAACACAAAGGCAAACATCTGCTGTCAGTCAACACTCTTAACCTGTACATGGGAAAAGACAAGAGAAACACTCACCAGCAGAAACGGGTAGAATCCTAACCACGCCTCGGTCAAGCCCTGCGATCGCATGCGCATTCCCCTGAGGAAGTAGGCAAAGGTGTAGGAACCCCAATCATACTCTCCTATATGGTCCACGTGTCGAGTGGCGCTAATCAAAGCGAAAGACACCGTAGAAGAGTTATCTGCTATGAAGCAGCCCCTAATGATCATCAGGAATAATCACCGAAGAATGCGATCCCTGACTCTCACGTCATCGGGTATGGGCTCACTCAATAGCCCACTCATAGCATCTACGCTCAAAAGGACTGGCCCTAATGCCCCTACCCTCGAAAGTGCCTCACGGTTGGAACTCCCAACAAGGATCTGATGGCAGTAGGGGTGATATCCGCCGTACAAGGCATCGGCTCCCCTCTAAACTCAATACCTGTGATAAACTGCTAATCCATCGACGTCATCATCACCTCACAGTCCAACAAATGAAATGATCGAGGTGCGGTGAAACCATCGCCTTCGACAATGCCCTAAGATAACCCTGAGGGACAAATGACGGGTAGAATAAAGAAGAATCTCTCGAATCCCCAGCCATGGACGATCGCTCTATCGTCATCATGCAAGGCCTGATACATAGAGTGGATGCTAAACCAGTTCCCTCGAGGCTGTGTGAAGTCGGGAACCTACATCAAATGCAGATCAACATCAGACTCCTTGAATCCTCATCAATAGGAAATAAGGAAGATTAAAGATCTAACTTCATACCTCGTTTGCATGCAGGTATACTGAAGGATTCCTACTCAAGTCACCTAGAAGATCTGGGTTCGCCACTTGAATACCTGGCAATTCCCTATGGGGAACACGTACAACAGGAGCGTGAACCTCGAACGGTACATCCTCCTCCTCGTCTTCAACATTCGGCACCTCAACCCGAATAGGACGCACCATCGCCTCCACCAAACGACGAGGCTGTCTCATAGAACGGACCTGAGGCTCTTCAAAAGCCCTTCTCCGTATACGTAAGTGGTCCTCATGAGGCGCTTTACGGCTGATCTGGATCCATAATATCTGGACAACAAGTCTCCAAATCACCTTAGAAAGGGTGTGGTAATTTCGTACCTGGAGTCTTTTTCAAAATGCATTCTGTGATTACATGCATACATGCATTATTTTAACATACATCTACTGTAGAGTTAAAAATGCATAACTGCTTAATGTCTACATTTTGGAAAAAATTTGCCATAGCCCCCTTTGTAAATGGGACTATCCACATGCATAAAGGCATGACTAGGTGGCCATTCAGTAGCACACCTTTACACAGTCATATACATCTTGTATGCATTCATCACATCACAGTAAAAATCCGTAAGTGTGCTCTAATTACCAGGATTATTTACTATTCTACCTTTACTCATTTGTCCTCAAATAGGATAAGAAATGACAGTAAAAGGTGCCAATTTGACTGCTTCAAAAGTCAAATTTTTTCACATCATTATGTTCAACATGGTTTAATACTAACATTTGCTATGTTGAATATTTTTTATCAAGTCATATCAGCATGCATATTCACTACTATGTGTCTAAATGCATTTCATGCGATAAGTCATCTTCCAACGGATAGAAATTGGAAAAAATACATGAATGTGATACCAGGACAGTAAAGAACGCTTGTATGGTGACAGAATATGCAAAAAGTTGCCCGAACTCAGCAGATCTGCAAAGAAGCTCTCAGATTTCCTTCGCGGCGCAGCTTGAAAATGACTTATGAAAGCAACCATCCGCTTTATACATAAAGCACGGTGGTCGTGAAGTCAACTCTGCTTGCACTGCAGTCCACCACCCATCGCCCCTACATGGGTCCCACACCTTCGGCTCATTCCAGTTAGAGTTGTAAAGGAGGTCTTGCAAGCTGAAAAGGCCAAATCAGGAATAAAAATGCTACGCGATTGAGCGGAATAGCCTAAAATCCTGGTTTCTTATCGGTCAGAGTTTAACTCTCGTCACTTCGATGGTATTCACCCAAATGCAGGGTATACTATACCAATGAGCTCAGCTTTCATAAAATATGCTCGGCAATACACCACAAAGGTCCGATGCCGTTATTTGCAGGGATACAACCCTAAACATCCCCGGCGGGGGTTACAACGCAAAAACCACGAATCATCCACGTATCCCCGACGGGGGTTACAACGCCGAAGTTATCAAACATCTACGTATCCCCGGCGGGGGGTCACCACGCAATGCAACCATTGATATACACATCAATGAAGGTCAAACAGCTTTGACATTATACCAATGGCAAGTAAATCCATTGAAGCAACCTTCCTCAACAAGGTTGACAATACAATACATCCGGTGATACACACATCAGCGAAGATCAAGCAACCCTGATACCAAACCAACTGTTGGCAGTAACTTCGACAGTCTGAGGGAACATGTTATACACATTCTCAAAAAGCAGACATAATTTTATCCCCACAGATCTCTTCCACACAAGAGATACTTCTATGGAGTATAAGCCAGTGTCTAGGATTCAAGACTTTGGTGGTAGTCCCAATGTCAACATCCTTGGAGACTTGGATCACATGTCCAAGCCATCACTGATTGTCATCCCCAACAGGATTACATGGCAATCATGCTACATACATTTGCATCATGTTACTGCATATCGCATCATGATTATCTTACTTGCATTTCAAGTGTCTAGGATTCTTTATCCTATCCATGCCTTGCATTGGATGAATATGATAAAAAAGGGCATCTGTAGACACTCAAAATTTTCTGCACTCCTATTACTGACATTGCAGGAGGGTAGATTCGTCTTTTGGAGATAACCCAGAAAGACAACTTACAAACCATTCTGGATACTGCCGGAAGTTCAGCTCCAACCCGGAACACAAACCGGGAACATCAGATCTAAACCCAGAACACACCCCGGGCATGTCATTTCCAATCTCGGAGATAACCCCGAGATATGCAGATCAAAAGACCAAAGAATAACAACCAGAGAGAAACGGCTCGTCTCGGAGATAACTGCCGACGTTCGGATTCCGGTCCGAGATATAACACTGGAGTAAAGAACCCCATCCTTGGTGATAGCCCCAAGAGATGTCATTGCAGTTCCGGTGATAACTCCGGAAATGCTTGTTTCAAACACATGCGATCAGCTTCAACCACATACATCCTGTCAAAGCACACATACCTCAGACATGAATGTACACAGATGACATTGAGGCACACAAACAAGCAGTCTAATCTTAGATGTAACCCTAAGCAACGTCTGCTTTCCGCTTGAACCGGCGATAACCCCGGTGAGGAGTCATAACGTCATCTTACCACATCAATAGGATGATATCGCAACATACTAACACGTAGTCCAATCTCAGCTGTAACCCTGAGCAACGTCTACTTTCAACTCAACCCGGCGATAACCCCAGCAAGGAGTCAAACATCATCTTGTTCATCCGACAAATGGCACGTCGTCTCAACACTTCATACATACATACATACAAAAATGTCCCACAACAATCGAGGAATGACAATCTCGAGTGACTATTATGTGTGGCAGTACTTTGGATAGAATTTGAAGCTTGAAGACCATTGGTATAGACCCCTCTTCCTGACTTCGTACAACCTCTAATCCATGTCATTACGTAACTCTCGACACAAGTAACCCGAAGAAGTACAGATATGCTTCGTTTAGATGCTCGGATTGAAGTTCTGCAAGTTCGATTGGACATTACAGTGCACGAATGCACGTACTACAAGACGACAGGACCCACAAAGCCGGGCCCATTTCACGACCAAAGCAAGCAGTTGACTGCGACCATCCGCCTATAAATATAGTGGGGGGTCACCATTTGAAGAGAGAGAGAAGGAAAAAGGCGAGGAAGTCCTATCCATTTAGCTCTGCATACACATCTTTTGAGTGTTTCCTCTTCTTTAAACACCAATTAGCTCATATATTGATACTTTTTATCCGGCGGAAGCTGAGTGTTTGTCCATTTAAAGTTAAAGAAGTCTACTTTGGCAGTCCAATGTAAGCCTTCTTACATTCAAGAAAGCCTCTTTCTCCTATTATCACACAATCGTTGTACACGCTGAGAGTCGTGTGTGAGTGTGTTTGCCGAACTTACATTCGTGGTTTTCATTTCGCCTATATATATATTATATATATATATATATATATATATATATTTCATATATATGGACTAACATTATCGAGTTATGCCTCGATTGAGCTCTGAACTTGATGGCCGGAGCATTTATTCGCTTTTGTATATATATGATTATATATATGAGCGTGGTCGAATTCTATCGATGAGCCTAGACTTGATGCGAGGCGTTTAATTGCTTATATATATATATATATATATATATATATAAATAACTGTTGTCGACGATCTCGATGAGCCTAGATTTTATATCCTGCATTGCATTTACTCGCTTTTATATATATATATATATAATTTGTCGCTTCGGACATATCCGATGAGCCCGGATTCACATCCTAAGACGCGTATCGCTTTTATATATATATATTTGTACATATATATATATATTTACATTTCTGTCAGGCCTGGAGTTTACTCCGTGGCTTTTTACAGCTTTATTTACATTACGTCCTGCTTGGAGTTCACTTCGTGGCAGTTGATCGCTTTTATAACTTTATTTACATTTTGTCCTGCCTGGAGTCTACTTCGTGGCGGTTGATCATGTTCATATATATATATATATATTTATAGCTTTTATATATATATAACTGCTTACTGCTTTCCATACAAATTGCAGTATCTTATGAGCCTAGGAATCATGTAATCACAAGTTCAGTTTACTGAATCTAGATTCGGTTCCCATGATGGATATTTTCTGGCTGTAAGCAGCTTGTACATTATTTTACAGTGTCTGAGTTTCCTTGGATGACTGCTATGCCCATGAGGAGTTCTAAGATCATCAGATATTGTTTTCTCGAGGATGCTTCGCATCTCGAAAATAAAAGCAAACAAGCCTGACATTTAATAATAAAAATGGAAGTATGAAAAGGTCTCAATTCCTATTGAGCACAGGGTTTGAAAAACCTCTGTTACAAAACTTCATTGCTATATCTTGTGGTTAAAATTGATTTTTCTTAAATAAAATTCAAACCCGTGTATATAGGTACGAACGAGGCCTCGCACTACTTTCATATAATTGCACATTGATCCACACACACACACACACACACATTGATATAATAGTTTCTTTGAAAAGTGGCGGTCACCGTGGTAACACGGATGTCGGGGGGTGCCTAACACCTTCCCTCCGCATAATTAAGCCCCCGAACCCTTAATGAATCTCGGTTTCACAGACCCGTTTAACAGTGTCAAAACACTGGGTCAATGTGCAAAACCTTTTCGGTTGCGTTGGTACAACCAGTTAAAAACACCAACTGGCGACTCTTAAAGTCAATCGTCGACATTATACATGTCGGACCTTTTTCACTTGTTTTTTCAAACAAATCTCACATTAACATGATAACACCAAAAGACAAGTAACGAAAAGGGACACTAAAATATCCCGACGTCGACAATGTACCTTAAGAGAAATTGGATGAAAAGTATGATGCATAAGATCTTAATTGATCCCTATTTTATAACATATTTCCGTTATTAAAAAGCATGTCACCAAATGAGATTTCGTTGTACGTGATCATGAAGAAAACATTGCGACAGAGTCAACATAAATGAATTATTGTGAAGACTAAACAAGCCCATTGCGAGTTCTTAAAAAAATTGAGCAATTAATTTTTTTTAATATAATTTACGATCGAAATAGTCCGTCAAACATGTGTGAATCTAAGCCTGGCAATGGGTGAGTACATTTCCTACCATCGAAAACAATTATCCCATACCTGTGACGCCCCCAAAATATGTCTACACAACCCATTCTGAGTCGCCAAATACATGGTATAGAAACCAAATACAAAATTCATTAATATAATTGTCGTGCAAAATACGACAACACATACGCTGTGAGTTTTAATACAAATATTGTCTCGTAGACAATATCTAAACTCAAATAAAGTTTTTATTATAATTATTATCACACTATTTTACAAAATAGTCTCATTACAAAATAGTGAGAACTACTATAATAACTATCTTAGACCATTACTCCACTCCCCGACTAGTCCCAGCTACATTATTGCTTCTTGAGAAGAATAATGGAGTCAAAAGGAAAAGGGTGAACTCAACTAGCCCAGTAAAGAATATTATGACTAAGATAATGATGAACAAATTATCCTTAATCCTCAACAGTGAAAAATTTGATATAATACAATAGACAACAAGTTTTAGATCAATAACTGCAGCGAAAATAGTAATCCATTAAAAGAGTCAAGTAGAGCATGCTATCTACTATCTTCTATGATTTTAAAAGTTCATCATCAATATTTTATCCCTATAACACCAATCAATAAATATTTCACATCAACAAATTATCCATGCACTGCGGGCCAAGGATACTCGTTTGTATCACCAGTGATCATGATCATGCCAAACAACAGTCCATCTATGTACTACGGGTCAAAAAGGACTTTCACCACATCATTTGTCTGTAACAATACAAGTCATGATTATACCAATACATAATTCCTAGTTATAATCATATCAATCAACAGTCCATCTATGTAGTACGGGCCAAAGATGACTTTTACCACAAGATAAGTATGAGGATGATGATAATGATATAAAGAATGAACCAAGTGAGATCAAGGATAAATATTAGAGATTTATAATTTAATTTATCCAGAGTTTAAGAATGTCCAAATTGTCAACATGATAACAAATTGTGGAGTAAAATTCAAGAATGATATTCATGTATCAAAAATAATTTGGACAAAAAAGAAAATAATTTTGTCATGAATAGTACCGTATGAATAGTACCCATGAATAGTACCGTATGAATAGTACCATATGAATAGTACCCATGAATAGTACTGTATAAATAGTACCCATGAATAATAACCTGACATGAAATATTGAAATTTAACAAGAAAGTTCAGACCTGAAGCGCAAAACTTAAGGAATTTCTAATCATTTCAGGAATTATAGAAGCAATACTTCTCATAGTAAGTTTAAATTTAGGAATATGAAATAAAATAATATCCCTTACATAATATGGAGTATGAAAGAAAATAATATTTCTTACGAGTATTGCAATAAAATAATATATCCTTTACCTTAGTAGAAACTAGTTTTGACTGGAATATCAGATATTATCCTGAGAAAATCTTGCACAAAAATCACACTCAAAAGTATTCTTATACTCAAAAGAAATACTCACAATTTTATAGTAGAAAAGCTTGAGATTTTTGGTGTGTTTAGGGAGAAGGGGTAACCTCCTTTTTATTGTGCAACCTCGGAGGAAAAGATAAAAAAATCTGCCTAACTTTTTATTCTTTTTCTACCATGCCTAACTTTTCTTTCTCTTTCATGCCTAACTTCAATTCCTTCTCTGCCAAATTCCTCATTTTCCTTATGGTGAGGGACCACAATTTGGAGGAAAAGGATTTACAGGAGAAATTCTTTCGCCTTTCTTTCTTTCTAATTACCTAACCTCCTCCCATTTCTTATGGGCGAGGCCCACCAAATGATTACAAACATGCTTTGCAGGCATATATAAGCCACCAAAAGAAAAAGAATGTGCAAAAGTGCACGGAAGTGGTTTTGGAAAAAGAATTCAAAACCAAAATGATAACCTTCACTCCACTTTTATTCACATGTTAAAAATTATATATTATAATAATAATAGTACCATTATAAAAAAAATTATATTATGATATTATCACATTATTATAATGTAATATTATAATAATATATTTGAATGAATATTTTATCGGAGAAGATAATTGTCAAACTTTCAACAAATATTTCATGCAAAATTCTTTCATTTATATCAAAATTGAACTAATATCCACCACATAATAATTATTCATAATTAATATTATAAGCTCACAATATTAACAACCAGATCATTCCCATGAAAGAGAGGGCTTTTCGATAAGGATTTATCCTTATTGGCACGCAATTATATAACCTAACCCCTTTATTCGACAGAATTTTCTAGACATTGTCAATAATGCTAACTAATAATATGAATAGTTGTGTCGCGTCAATTATTGATTTAATAATATAAAATATTGTGTAGATGATATTGTGACAATAATTGAATCAATAATATGAGATACTATGCAACAATTATTGTGGCAATTATTGAATGAAACTGAGTGACTTCTTACGTAGGAATCAATAATCGAGAGATATGCTGTCGTAATACTGCAGTATGCCATCGTGCAACCACGCCAGACATCGTATTTTTTATCACTGTGTATTTCAACAGTTAACGGTAAAAGTTTTGCCGTTATTTTTATAAAAAGGTTATTTCATCACTTTCTATATCAAGCGGTTATTCCGTTATGGTCCATTAATGATCTTGGCCGTCGCACGGATATTCCCCGACAAAAAGAATATTCTCCGACCAAACGAATATTATATGACAAATTGCTTACTTTGCAAAATTTGCACATATCACCCATAACTAAAGCATTATATCAAATCAACACCTTATTATTCAAAATAATAATTAGAAAATTAAATCTTTATTCATAAAAATTAGTTTGTGGTCTTAATAATACCGCCCCGTCTCCGTCTGTCCCATTTCAGTAACTCCTTTTCTTTTTCAAATTAATTTCTTTCATAATTTTTTATTACTTTTGTACAAATATTTTAATTTAAAATCAAATGAAATGTAATACTTAATATATATATATATAAAGATCGCTAAAGTATATAGTATTTACTCATTGTATAATACCAAACTATCGTCGAATTCTGTCTGTCGCTAAAGTGGGGTGAAGACGCAGTAAAGTAAGATAAGAGATATATGACTGATCCGGATCATATAGTATATATATATATATATATATATATATATATATATATATATATATATATATATATATGGGGACGGGGTCGGGAGAAGGGATGATATATTACATACCTAATCCTAATATTATAGAGTTTGAAAATTTACGTTCCATTAGGGTTAGAATTGGACGGGTCTCATCGAGTTTGGAAAAATAATTTTACATTGGACTTCCACCACAAGGTGACCACCCAAATGATTTGTTTTTGGATTTTGCGAAGGATATGTAGGCAATGAAATTTTGTTGCAACTTAGTCAATTTCTTCTAGTACAAGCATTAATTTTTTAATTTTTTTTAATTGGATATCAATTTGTAAGTTGGGTGTCAGTACAAACACCAAAAATTAATTTTTCCCTACTCTTATTGCCATTAATTTGTTGTGTGAGTGAAAGAAGGAATTGAGAGCTAGCAAATACCCAACTACTCATTTTATTTATTATTTTTCCATTAAGTACAAACTATTATATATATACTTATGAAAAAGACTTATTTTTTCTGCACTTTATTTTATTTTTAGTGTGAAACTCAATGTTTGTATATGACATTACTCATTAGCCATAGTTATTCTTTAATGTCAAATACGTTTAAACTTATTATTGATAAAAAAAAATATATATGCAAGTGTTATGTACAAATCTTAGTTCCTATTATACTTCTTTAAAAAAAGGGTAAAATTTTAAAGGGTTAATTGCTTATCTTATCTCGTGGTATACACCGACTTAGAATTGGGACCCAAAAAATTAAAAAAAAAATCGCTCTAAAGCTAAGTAAACTCGATTGAACAATTTTTGAGTTTATTTGAATAGTACTTAAATATTTAAACTAAATGAGTTTGTGACCGTTTTGACTTTTTTGCTTCGAATTTTTCTTCATGTCAGTTACTTATTGGTACTTAATAATGAACTAGATAATTAATGATTTGACAAATCAACTAAAAATTATTATTTTATTAAAGGTGGATATCGAGAGGATTAAAATTTTGTAATCCCAATTATAAATAAGTGTATACTTTAGGAATAAATTTGCTCTTAACCCAATTATTATATACTATAAATAAATAAACAATTTAGTTCGTCCTCTTTCTTTTGATTCGCCTTTTTTGGTTCACCTTTTTTTGATTCGACCTTTTTTTTATGTAACATAGTTTTATAAGAAAATAAAATTAGTAATATAATTTTATAAGAAAATAATTAAAATAAAATCATCTTATACAATATTATTTTGTTAACTTTATTGAAATATATATACATATACATAATTAGAGTTTAATTAAAATTATATTACTATTCGGATAATATAGTTTGAGAAATAAATAAAATTCTAAATTATAATACTTTCAACAATTAATTTGTAAGTATTATTACAATATGAGTGTAGCTATATTTCAAGTATAAGTAGGATTTTGTTATTACTAGATGGTATAATTTTAGAAGGAAATTATTTTCTTACGAAAAATAACCTTATCAAATATTTCACTATATTATTATTTGAAGGGCAATATGGTCATATATGAGTTGTGTATTTGTGTACAAATCTGTTAAAAGCAGCGCTAAAAATAAATATGTCAAAACGACATACTTTTTTTGAGATCACAACAAATAAATAAAGATACATATATGTGTATGACCATTATTACCTTATTAGAATATATGGCTATAAAATAATACATTGGCCAATAACATGTTCAATTATTAAATTAAAATTTAAATATTGAAAATGAATTAATCTTTTCAATAATATATTTGTAAAAGAACTTAAAAACATCTTAGTTGTATAATAAGATAATTTGAAACAAAGATAAGTAATACAATATTACAATAAAACAATTATAAGATTATCTTATCTAATATTATTTTGTTGTTGTTATTATTATTTTCATTATTAATTAAATTGTAAGAATGATTATATTTCAAGTATAATTAGGATTTCACTATTGTTACATATATTAAATAAATAAATAAAAATTAATTTCTTTATCCTATAATAATTTGTAAAAATAAAAATAAAAATGTCAGCATCATCATAATTTGGTTCAACCAAGTCAAAAACTAAAATTAGTAATATATTTTTAAACAAATAAAATAAATCATAAGACCAATATTAATTTGCTACCATTACTAAATAATATTTTATTATTACTTAGATAATATAGTTTGAGAAGAAAATATTTTTTCATAAAGATCATCTTAACTAACTTGAATTTTGTGGGCTCAAGTGCAAATTAGAGTTCACATGCCCTAATTGAATTAAATGCACAATTAGAGTTCCACGACCTCATTAACTGTACAAATTAGGGTTTACATGACCTAATTAAAATGAAGACAGAAAAGCCGAAAATAAAAAGGTTGGACCTGAGAGAAGCTTTCACGTGTTCTGAGGCAGAAGGCTCGTGGAGGCGGCTCATTTTGGGAATTGATTGAGGATTTGGATTGGTGGCTAGAAGGACAGGATGACCTGGGCATTACTTTGATGACTAAGGGTAATTAAATTTGGGATTTTCCTGAAGTCATGTGCCTAGCACATCCTCTCCGTAAAAACCCTATAAATACCCATTCCACTCCACCGGGATGGGACCTCACTTTTGACTCTTGAACCTTTTGGAAGACTAGGAGATTTGGAGATTCTCTCAACCTTAGAAGACTCATGAAGGCTCTCTGAATTCTTGCTACCCTAACAAGATTCTCGAATTCTAAGAGTTCTGCCATGTGTCGTTAGAGTAATCGTTCACCTGTTCTTCTCCCCTCTTCAATCAATCAATTAGATTTTGTACTTTTCGTGGATTTCTCTCCTCCTCAGCCAACACAAAACCCTAACCCTAACAAGGTACTATTTCCTTGCCCATATTTCTTTGTCTACTCTGCTGGGGAGGTGTAGAATTCGTGAAGGGTATGCCTGTAAGACCCCAACTTATTATTAATGAAATTTAATTTTCTCTATTTATTATTTTGAAATAGTAAGGGTTGATGTGATTAATGTGGATAGTTAGGGGTAAAATACGCAAATACTTCAAAATAAGCAAGTGGTTATAAAATATTCATTGTTGTCGGGGAATATTCGTTTGGTCGTGGAATATTAAATCTTTGTCGGGGAATATTAAATGCGACAGTATTGACCATGTGTGGGCCCCATAATAAAAAAGCGATTGGATGAAGAAAGCGACAAATATAAGTGGTTTAAAAATACTTGGCGTAGTTATTCACAGATTAATCTTTGTTAAAATGCTAAATTGGTTAAAACACAAGTGTAGCTGCGGTATTGCACCAATTGTTGATTCTTACGTGAAGAAGGCTTTACTCAATAATGGTTCTGATAATTCTTATTCGATTATTTTATTGAGTTAATAATTCTTTGCGTTGATATTTTATATTCTTTGTTGTTTGATAATTGTCATTTACGGTATTTTTCATTATCGAAGCAATAATTCATATTATATGAATAATATTATTAGATAACATTATTGGCAATGTCTAGAAAGTTACATCTAAGGAGAGGTTTGGTCACCTAATTGCGCTACCAAGAGAGAAGAAATTCTTATTGGAAAGCCCTCTTTCACAGGAAGCGCGCACGGTTGTCGATATTGTGATTCTCGTAATATTATTTGTGAATAATTAATTATTGATTCATATGATGATGAGAAAATATTGATTTTATGTGGATATAGATGGAGAAAAATTTTAATGTGACAATTGTTGAAAATTGAAATTTTATTTTTTACGATAAAATAATTCATTTAAATATATTATTATATTTTAATAATATAATAATGGTGATATTTTTACAACGAATGTGGGATATATGAGTATCTGAGGAGGAAGAGTATTTTTGTTGCAATAAATGTTTAAAACATGTTAAACATGTCGGTGGACCCCATTTATTATTTGAAATTTGATTATAGCTTTGTAAAATCGCCGTTTGTGGATTTTGGTCAATTTCTATTTGGAATTTGGAAAAACTTTCTTCTGCAAAGTTGTAGAGAATTGAATTTCCTATAAAAACTCGCGAGATTCGAATTTTTTCTGATGAAAGGGCTATTTATTATGAATTATTGAAGTTAGAAGCTCAAAATAATTGATTTTTGGAAGTTTAAAATATTTAAAATTAGAAAAACGTTTTTTTTTTCATTATGGTGTGTTACACATATGCATGGGTTGAATGAGCTGAATTCAGTTTTTGGAAGGTTGGCGTAGGAAATTTTATTATAAATAATAATATTATATTAAATTTTTACGCTTTGGTGTTCTAAGCATTTTCTATAAATAGGGTCTTAGGTTAGAATTGAAAATCACACGTAAAGCTGAAGTTTTCTCTCTCTATATTATCGGCGTATTCTTGTGAGTATTTTGAGTATACTTTGAGTATTGTTAGCGGTGCAAGTTCCCTTGAGACTATATACAGTATTCCAAATTTAGAAATCTTAATCTTTCGAGGTAAGGGATGTTATTTTCTTCTCAAATGATATTATTTCTTCAATATCATTATCTTTGAAATATTGGTTGGAACTTTTTATCAAATTTGGACTTTTTCATATCGGGGTTACTATTCATGAGTTCTTATTCACGAGTTACTATTCATGAGTTCTTATTCACGATTCTTATTCACGAGTTCTTATTCATTCGAGTTACTATTCACGAGTACTATTCATGAAGCGTGAAGATGTTTTTTTGAGAAATTTCTATCTTTTGGTGTAGATTGAGTTACTATTCACGTATATCACTACACTATTCACGATACTGACCTTATTCATAGAAAAATGAAATTTCTTCTTTTTGTCCAAAATATCTATTACGGATACTAGCTTTGATTGTATCCATGTTTTGATCATTCTTGAATTTTACACCACTATGATTATTTTTGAGGTATTTTTGAACATGGATAAAACAAATACGAATCCTTAATCCTTAATCCTTGTCATTTTGTTTCTTTGGATTCGTTTCTTTAAAATATATTTTTCATCATCTTGGTCTTAAATGATGATATTATTGAATATCTTTGGCACAGTGAGTGCGAAGATGAATGATTTAAGAATATCTTTGGTAGTAGTGCAAAGATGAGCAGTGTTTAGATGAACATGACCGGTGATGAATATCTTTGGCTGTAGTGCAAAGATGAATATTTGATTCGGATGTATATTGATTGATGTTCTGAGGGATAAAAGATGAGCGATGAACTTTTAAATTCATACATAGAAGATAGTAGTTTGCATTCTCTACTTAACTCTTCTAATGAATTATTATTTTCAGCTGCGAATATTGATTTAAAATTTGTTGTCTATTGTATTCTATTAGATTTTTCCTGTTGAAGACTAACGGTAATTTGTTGTATATTATCTTAGTCATAATATTCTTTTCTTGGGCTAGTTGAGCTCACCCTTTTCCTTTTTGTTCCATTTTTTTCTCGGGAGGCGAGAATATAAGCGATGCAGTGGGGTATGGAATGAAGGTTTTAGAAAGAATTGTTTAGTAGTCCTCACCATTTTTGTAAAATAATGTATCAATAAATGTGATGAGGATTTATTTGAGTATAGATATTATCAGAAGATAATATTTGTATTCAAACTCACAGTTTTCTTGTTGTAATAATAAAGTTGTAGTTGTTTACGTACCATGTATTGACAACTCGAGAATGGGTGATGTATACCTATTTTGGGGGCGTCGCGGTTGGTATCGAGCTTAGGGATATGATCTCTGGCGGAGATCGGGGAATAGAACTAGGGGGGAGGCGAGTAAAATCCTTCGCTAGTGTGTCCTACTAAGCTTATTTTTTTAGTTGGTCAAGTATATAAGGATATTATGTGATATATTGATTTCCTTAATTAACCCTTGTTTTATGGTGATATTTGAGAATGTCGATTGAGAATATTAACAATGGAAATGAGGCCAGTGGAGACTTTGTACTCACCAACGCGAGGAGAGCGTGCAACAGTGGCAATGTTCCTCTGTGAACAACACCCGAAAGCGAGATGATGAGCGAGGGATGTTTAGAAGTTTTTTGCGATTCATGCAAAATCAGACGAGGAGACTCGTGTTCAAAATCTGAGGAGGAAATGATAGCAATTCACGGGTTGTCACTGACCAAGCGATTCAAAGAGTTGGGACCACGAATTTAAAGGAAAGCGGATCCGATCATGGCGGAAACATGGGTCAAGCAAATTACCAAGATATTCGATGTCTTGGGATGCGGAGGAAGACGAAGGTTCCATTCGCCACCTTTATGTTAGTGGCGAGGCGGACTCTTGGTGGGAGTTTGTGAAGCGTACCCATCGTGCTTTTCGGCATGTCTTGGGAAACGTTTGAAACTATTTAATGACAAATACTTTCACGAAAGTGTTCGTCATATGAAGGAAGTGGAGTTTATTAGATTAGAGCAAAACAACATGGCGGTGTCTCGATGCGAGGCAAAGTTTGCGAGTTATCCGGTTTGCACCTCATTTGGTGGAGAATGAGGAGCGTATGACGCGGATGTTTCTTAGAGGTTTGAACCCGGCGATACGTCAATATCTCATTTCTCATAAATTTTCTCTCTATTCGGATGTTGTAAGCGAGGCTCAATTATTAGGCGAGATAACGAGTGCAGTGGTTTGAGGACCACAACGAGGATCGTACGGAGATAGCGATCAGCAGAATAATGATAACCCGACGGAGAAAAGCAAGACGGACAAAATGGTAACCACTACTGGTGGTAATCATGGCCATGAAAATAGAAGAAGCGAGTCGGGGAGGAGATTTAAAAAGGAGATTTAACAATGACCCGTATGAAGGCAGCGGTCGCGTGAAGAATTGGTTCTAAGGGAGGAGAAACGACCACCGGTCGTATATGTTATAAATCGGGAAAGAGGACATATCGGTCAAAGCGCCCACAGCAGATTCAAGGTATGCTATAATTGTGGAAAGGAAGGACATATCGCTCGAGATTATATAGTAGCGAAACCTAGTTTAGTGAGGACGGTGACTCAAAAGACATCGTCGAGAAAAGTCAAAGTCAGCGATTAGGGAAGAAGCGTTTGTTGTGGTGGTCATAATCGAGGAACCCAAACGAGGTGATCACGGGTAAGCTATTTATAAATTCTTGCGAAGTTTATACCTTACTTGATCTGGGTGCTACCCATTCATTTTTATCTCTCCTGCATGTGCTCAGCGTTTAAACTTGACTCAGGAGAAATTAGACTTTGACCTATCTCATGGAAACTCGTTAGGAGAAACTTTCATCACATCCCTTTATTTATAAATCTTGTTTGATTCAAGTTGGCACCATCACCTTTACATTGACCTTATCTCTTTAAAGATACTTGCTTTTGATGTGATTTTAGGGATTGATTGGTTAACTACTCATCATGCCAAAATTGATTGTTTTCGTAAGGTTGTTAGTTTTCATATTCTAACCAACTGTTATGCAATTCAAACAACTAAACCATTAAAATCAATCTTTGTCATATCTAATCATAAAGCTATTCGTTTATTGAAAAGCGGATGTCAAGCTTTCTTAGCCCATGTTATGGATTTGAATAAAGACACGTCAAATTTGAATAATATTCTGTTGTTATTGACTTTCACGGCGTATTTCTAGAAGAACTTCCGGTCACCCGAAAGCGTGAAGTTGAATTCTTTATTGATCTTGAACTTTGGTACAAAGCCCATTTCTAAAACCCATATCGAATGGCTCTATTGAACTTGGGGAGTTAAAGGTCCAACTACTGAGGAATTGTTGGACATCGGTTTTTCATTAAATCTAGTACATCTCCTTGGGGTGCTCTGTTTTATTGTAAAGAAGAAAGAGGGAGTATGCGACTTTTGTATTGACTATCGGAGAATTGAACCATGTCACCATCAAGAATAGGTATCCTCTACCTCGTATTGATGACTTGTTTGACCCGATTGCAAGGGGCACAATTCTTTTCAAAAATCGATCTTAGATTACGGATATCATCGGTGAAGATTAGGCGAGGATATTCAAAGGCGCCTTTAGAACTTCGATACGGGCATTATGAATTCTTAGTCATGTCTTTTGGATGACTAATGCTCTATGACTTTCATGGATATGATGAGCCCGAGTATTCAAGGAATATTTGGATCGATTCGTTGTTGTCTTTATTGATGACATCCTTATATATTCCAAAAGTCGTGAAGATCATGAGCACCATTTGAAATTTGGTACTCAAAGGCCGTGAAAACAAACTATATGCCAAATTGAAGAAATCACGAGTTACGGCTTGAGGAAGTAGCATTTCTTGGGCGCGTGGTGTCGAAACATGGAGTATCTGTTGATCCGTGAAGATTGAAGCAATACAAAGTTGGGAGCAAGCAAAGTCGGTGGATTTGAAATACGTAGCTTTTTGGGCTTATTTGGTTATTATCGGAGATTCGTGGAAGGGTTTTCTCGAATCGCTACTCCATTAACTCGACTAACTTTCGGAAGGATACAAAATTCGTTTGGAGCGAAGAATGCGAGAAGAGTTTCAAGAGCTTAAGAGGAGACTTATTTCAAGGCTTTTGTTCTAACAATACCATCTGGTTCGGATGGATTTGTTATCTCTGATGATGCTTGAGGCAAAGGGTTAGGATGTGTTCTCATGCAGCGTGGGAAAGTCATAGCCTATGCCCATGACAACTTAAAGAGTATGAGAGGAATTATCCTACTCATGATCTAGAGTTAGCGTGATCGTTTTCCTTATTAAAGATATGGAGGCACTATCTATATGGGAGAAAGTGGAGATATATTAGGACCATAAAAAGCCTTAAATATTTCTTCACTCAAAAAAGAACTCAACATGCGGCGTGACGTTGGCTCGAGCTATTGAAGACTACGACCACACTATTTAATACCATCACGGAAAAGCGAGCGTGGTAGGCGGCGCGTTGAGTAGAAGATCATATCACGAGGAGCGAGTGCGATGATGTCAAGTATCGCATAGAGCCGACTTTAATAGAAAAAGTTAAGGTTGCTCAAGCCGCTGAGGCGGGGGTGATGCGTATGAAGAAGAAAAATCTGAAGGAGCTATTAGGGCGAGAATTGATGAAGAAGGAATACTTGAGTCCACTCTAAACTTTGTGTTCCTAACGACTACGATTTGAAGTACAAGATTATGATGGAGGCACACAATACACCATTTGCAATCCATCTGGAAGTACTAAAATGTATCGTGATCTTGACATACATTTTGGTGGAACAATATGAAGAGAGAGATTGCAAAGTTTATCTCGATGTGTTTAACTTGTCAGCGTGTAAAAGGCGGAGCATCTAGTACCTAAGGGTCCGTTGCAACCACTTGAGATTTTGAAATGGAAGTGGGAACACATTACCATGGATTTTCGTTCACGGGTCTTCTACGGTTTCTCGAGGCATCAATGCTATTTGGGTTATTGTTGATAGATTAACCAAAGTGCGCTCATTTCTTGCCGTCACGGAGACTTATTCACTTGAGCGTCTTGCTAGTATATGCGTGAATGAGATTGTGAGGTTGCATGGCATGCACTGTATCCATAGTTTGGATCGTGACCCAAGATTCACTTCAAGATTTTGGGTTAGCTTGCAAAAAGCTATGGAGCGCAGATTTTACGATTGATTCGGCATACCATCCTCAAGCAGACGGACAATCGAGAAAGGACTATTCAAACTCTTGAAGATTTATTAAGACTTTGTGTCCTAGACTTCAAGGCGGTTAGGATAAGTATTTACCATTGGTGGAATTCTCCTACAACAATGACGAGTTATCGAGCAAGTATAGGTGTAGCTCCATTTGAAGCATTATATGGCCGAAAGTGTCGCTCTCTCGGTATGTTGGGACGAGGTGGGTGAAGCAACATTGTTGGGACCGAGTTAATGCGTATGACTCGGAAAAGATCAAATGATTCGACAAGCGTATACAAAGCGGCACAAGATCGACAAAAGAGTTATGCGGATCTTCATCGAAAGGGCGTGGAATTTAGTGTAGGGGATCATGTATTATTGCGAGTTGCTCCATGGAAGGGAGTTACAAGATTTGGGGAGAGAGGAAAGCTCGATCCACGATTTATTGGTCCATTTCAAATTCTTGGCCCGAGTAGGAAATGTAGCCTATAGACTTCGCGTTACCTCCAAGTATGTCTCGTGTTCATAATGTGTTTCACATATTTGTACTTCAGTAAATATGTGAAAGACCGAACCACGTTATAGAATTAGAAGCCGGACGAAATAGTAGAAGACTTAGCGTATGAGGAGGTACTGTCAAGATCTTGGATAGGAAGGAGCATGTCCCTACTGCATGAAAGGTCATACCACAAGTTAAAGTTTTGTGGAGGAATCATCTTTATAGAGAAATGACACGGGAATTGGAAAGCGGAAATGAAAGCGAGGTATCCTCACCTTTTGAAACACCAGTGCGTCGTCGATTTCGAGGACGAAATTTCATAAGGAGGGAGGTTGTAAGACCCCAACTTATTATTAATGAAATTTAATTTTCTCTATTTATTATTTTGAAATAGTAAGGGTTGATGTGATTAATGTGGATAGTTAGGGGTAAAATATGCAAATACTTCAAAATAAGCAAGTGGTTATAAAATATTCATTGTTGTCGGGGAATATTCGTTTGGTCGTGGAATATTCGTCTTTGTCGGGGAATATTAAATGCTGACAGTAGCGACTATGTGTGGGCCCCATGTGAAAGCGATTGGATGAAGAAAGCGACAAATATAAGTGGTTTAAAAATAATGGCGTAGTTATTTACAGATTAATCTTTGTTAAAATACCAAATTGGTTTAAAACACGGTGCTTTGCGGTATTGCACCAATTGTTGATTCTTACGTGAAGAAGGCACTACTCGATAATGGTTACGATAATTCTTATTATTCGATATTTTATTGAGTTAATAATTCTTTGCGTTGATATTTTATATTAACATTGTTTGATAATTGTCATTACACGGTATTTTTCATTATCGAAGCAATAATTCATATTATCTGAATAATATTATTAGATAACATTATTGGCAATGTCTAGAAAGTTACATCTAAGGAGAGGTTTGGTCACCTAATTGCTTGGCTTGATGAAGAAGAAATTCTTATTGGAAAGCCCCTCTTTCACAGGAAGCGCACTGGTTGTCGATATTGTGATTACGTAATATTATTTGTGAATAATTAATTATTGATTCATATGATGAGAAAATATTGATTTTATGTGGATATAGATGGAGAAAAATTTTAATGTGACAATTGTTGAAAATTGAAATTTTATTTTTTACGATAAAATAATTCATTTAAATATATTATTATATTTAATAATATATAATAATGGTGATATTTTTACAACGAATGTGGGATATATGAGTATACGAGGAGGAAGAGTATTTTTGTTGCAATAAATGTTTAAAACATGTTAAACATGTCGGTGGACCCCATTTATTGACTGAAATTTGATTATAGCCTGTAAAATCGCCCGTTTGTGGATTTTGGTCAATTTCTATTTGGAATTTGGAAAAACTTTCTTCTGCAAAGTTGTAGAGAATTGAATTTCCTATAAAAACTCGCGAGATTCGAATTTTCTGATGAAAGGGCTATTTATTATGAATTATTGAAGTTAGAAGCTCAAAATAATTGATTTTGGAAGTTTAAAATATTTTAAAATTAGAAAAACGTTTTTTTTTTCATTTGGTGTGTTACAACATGTGGGTTGAATGAGCTGAGATCAGATTTTGGAAGGTGGGCGTAGAAATTTTATTATATATTAATATTATATTAAATTTTACGCTTTGGTGTTCTAAGCATTTTCTATAAATAGGGTCTTTAGGTTAGAATTGAAAATCACACGAGAAGCTGAAGTTTTTTCTCTCTATATTATCGGCGTATTCTTGTGAGTATTTTGAGTATACTTTGAGTATTGTTAGGCGGTCTGCAAGTTCCTTGACTATATACGGTATTTAAATTAGAAATCTTAATCTTTCGAGGTAAGGGATGTTATTTTCTTCTCGAATGATATTATTTCTTCAATATCATTATCTTTGAAATATTGGTTGGAACTTTTTATCAAATTTGGAACTTTTTTCATGTCGGAGTTACTATTCATGAGTTACTATTCACGAGTTACTATTCATGATTCTTATTCACGATTCTTATTCATGAGTTACTATTTACGAGATTCTTATTAAGTACTATTCATGAAGCGTGAAGATGTTTTTTTGTGAAATTTCTATCTTTTGGTGTGAGAGTTACTATTCACGTATCGACACTATTATATCTGACCTTATTCACATTATATTAAATAGAAAAAATAAAATTTCTTTTTTGTGTCAAAATATCTATTACGGATACTAGCTTTGATTGTATCCATGTTTTGATCATTCTTGAATTTTACACCACTATGATTATTTTTGAGGTATTTTTGAACATGGATAAAACAAAGTACGAATCCTTAATCCTTAATCCTTGTCATTTTGTTTTCTTTGGATTCGTTTCTTTAAAATATTTTTCATCATCCTCGGTCTTAAATGATGATATTATTGAATATCTTTGGCTTTGTAGTGCAAAGATGAATGATTTCTGAAGAATATCTTTGGTAGTAGTGCAAAAGATGAGCAGTGTTTAGATGAACATGACCGGTGATGAATATCTTTGGCTGTAGTGCAAAGATGAATATTTGATTCGGATGTATATTGATTGATGTTACGGGGATAAAAGATAGGCGATGAACTTTTAAATTCATACATAGAAGATAGTAGTTTGCATTCTCTACTTAACTCTTCTAATGAATTATTATTTCAGCTGCGAATATTGATTTAAAATTTGTTGTCTATTGTATTCTATTAGATTTTTCCTGTTGAAGACTAACGATAATTTGTTGTATATTATCTTAGTCATAATATTCTTTCTTGGGCTAGTTGAGCTCACCCTTTTCCTTTTTGTTCCATTTTCTTCTCGGGAGGCGAGAATATAGCGAGTGCGAGTCGGGGTATGGAATGAAGGTTTTAGAAAGAATTGTTTAGTAGTCCTCACCATTTTTGTAAAATAATGTATCAATAAATGTGATGAGGATTTATTTGAGTATAGATATTATGCAGAAGATAATATTTGTATTCAAACTCGCAGATTTCTTGTTGTAATAATAAAGTTGTAGTTGTTTACGTACCATGTATTGACAACTTTCGGAATGGGTGATGTATACCTATTTTGGGGCGTCGGTTAAAGACAACTCTCTCATCACACTATCCCTGAATCACCCCTGCAAACCTGCCGGAAGAAAAACACAGCATGAGCCAATTGCCCAGTACGGATACAGATATACAACTGATATACAAAAACAACTGAGATAAAATACTGAACTAGGCCTCAAGTGTAAATACGGACGAAAATTTAATCTCCAAAGATCTGAATGAAATATATCTGAATCAACAGAATTGATGAAACCAATAAAAGAATAAAGAAATAACAAATTGAAGTAATTAACTCAATGAAATGAACTGAACAAAAACCAACAAAACTAATAAAATAAAATAATAGGCTGAAACAAATGGCTGGAGTTATTTCATACCGAATGAGCTCAAAAATATATCTTGCCACACAGGCAAGTCAAACTAATGTCACACAGTCAAGTCAAAATAATGCCACACAGGCAAGTCAAATAATGCCACACAGACAAGTCAAAATAATGCCACACAGGCAAGTCAAATGATGTCACACAGGCAAATCATACATTGGACCGCGAATCCAAATGTATGCAAATCGGATAGGTGTGTTTGGCACAACATCACCAATCCGCAGAACAGAAAACTAGGGTTAACCCATACGCCTCCCACAACAAAACACCAAATGGCCCACTTCCTTCGGAGCCCAAACCGAGACGCCGTGGACTAATCACACCGCCACGGAGAGTGTCATGTCTCTCGTGCCAAGACGACATGCCTGTGGTACCCCCACAGGTGGTTATAGCTTAGGTATACCCTACGGTATATTCTAACAAAAAGACTATGTCACAACACATGCGACATAATACCAACAAAAGGGTTCTATATGTACATATTGAACCAAATCAAATTATAGTCACAAGGTCTCAAAAAGAAGGTAGCAACATGTACCGCTCTACAATGATCAAAAATAAAAAGTACTAAACATGATAACCTAATTCAAAGAGTACAAATACGAGTCATATGTATCAACTCTAAAATGAAACTAATATATTTATTTCACAGGAAACAATAATGTGTAATCATAACGAAATTCGAACAAGCAACAAAACGAACAAATCAAATTTAACAAGAGTATCGCGAGAAGAGTGCAGAATTATTGCACGATACTTCCAAACCATTTATATACGATCCACAAAATCTTACCCTCAAATGCCAGCGATATCAAATATGAAACGTTATTCGTGAACTCTAAACATATTCACCTCAAATTAAAAACATTCCAAACTAATAATTCTAAAATAATTCATAATCTATTTAATATGCCTTTAATCATCGCCTTTTATCAATTATTAATACTCCAAAATTTATATTCCAAAAATAACTCTTTAAATTCCTTGAATTCAATTTAAACAATTTAATAAGATTTTATTACAATCCAATCATTAATAACAATATACTATTAAATTATTATTAAAAACTTTTATAACTATGTCGGCAAAATTAATTAATTCAAATTAATATACATAAATCCAATTGATTTACAACTCCGATTATAAATTTCATGACCAAATGATTATAAAAGAAATATATATATATATATATATATATATATATATATATATATATATATATATACGAATAAATAACGCAAAGAATATCTTCTGCTTTATGCAGCCACCAACATATAACATATATAAATAAGGTATATATGTATATAAATATAATCATTATATAATAATAACATATATAACAAGCCTGCAGACAGAGTGATTTTTTTTTTTTACAAATCGTACTATATATATATATATATATATATATATATATGCCATCATTGAAGCTAGAAAGCACTTTTTAATCACTATGACACTTCACTTTTTAATCATTATATCTACATAACACATGAACAAAGAATTACCTTGGTTAATTGCTTTTTTTTTTCTTTTCTCCGATCCACTGCCGACTTTTGCTATTGCTTCTCTTTTCCCCAATTCGTATAAAGAGTATGCGAGTTAGATTAGGTTTTACTTATTTATTTACTTATTATTTATCTTATTAATTCTCTTAATTAGAATAGGATTAATATTACCCACATAAATTAAACCCAATTAATTTTTAAGGCCCAATTTGTACTAAATTAATTTACCCATCTCTTATTAATATTTTTATTAACCCACACAAAGTAAAATAACTATTTTGACCCAAAATAATGGACAAAGTCCAATTAATATGTTTTCAAACAAAATAATTTTTATTATTTAATATGATTTTTTTCCCGGGTATTACATCACCTACCCCTTAAAAGGATTCCGTCCCCGGAATCAAAAGAATGGAACGCACCAAATTTTCAAAGAAATGTGGATACTCCGCTCGAATAGACTCCTCTATCTCCCAAGTAGCTTCCCACTCCGAATAATTTTACCACAAGACTTTAACAAAAGGAATTATCTTCCTCAATTTTAATTTAATCAGTTATTTAATTATTTACTAAAAGAATTTAATTTTTCAAACAAAACAAGGAAGAAAAGAGGAAAAAAATATCATTTACCTTTTCCAATTTAAATACAATTGTATAAAATAAAATCAATTAATATCTAATTATTAAAAAAATGGGTTATTACACCATACATGGCTGATCAACAACCAACTAGTGTCAGGCAGACAGGCGCAGGAAGGCCAGACGAGGAAGAAAGTGGAGAGCAGACAAATGTTGTACAACTGGAGATGCTCAAGGCGTTGAAGGAAGCACGAGAATGACAAGGGATGATGATGGCTATGATGCTGGAGATGCAAAGGATGCAAGAGGAAATGGGAATTTTCCGCCAGCAGTTGATGCAAATCCCCGTTTTCAAGGCTATGTTTCCAGACAATTCACAGGGAGAACAAGCAGGAGTGGAGGACAACAACAACGATAGCAAAAATAAGGAGAATCAGACTGCAGCTCCATTGACAGAGAATCAGTCTATTCCAATTATCCACTCGGAACCTCAGAACAGTGGTGACGTGCCACAACCCAAACTGGAAGTCAGCAAGCCTCAAACAAACATCATTTCGACCACTATCCCTATATTTTCACAAGTGCAGGTACCAACCATCCCAAGCCTCGTCCAATGAGGCAGCTCACAAGCACAACCGATACAAAATTTACATGATGCCAATCACTACAAGAAATCACACAAAAAATGACGCTAAAATTTGTCACATAAAATTCATTTTTCGTCACTAAAACATTTGGTGATGAGTGTTAACAATCATGAGAGGCAAATCACCGTATATGGCGTGGTATTAGGTTTATTTGACAATATTTGATGTCGTCACTAAATTTTTAACTTATGGTAACGATCTACATCATTGTCACTATAATTAATTACTTTTAGTGACGTTAATAGCTTCACTATTTGAATGAAACTTTCGTCACTCTATATTATGTTTTGTCATCAAAACTTGGTGCATTAAATGACAAAAATTATTTTTCGTCATTAAATGATATTGTTTTAGTGACGAAAATATGTTACTCTATTTAAATCATTTAATTTTAATGACGACAATATTGTCATATTTATGATTATTCTTTCGTCATGTTATTGTGTTTATCGTCACCAAAAATAAGAAAATAAATGACGACAAAACAATTCGTCACTTAATAATATATTTAACATGACATATATGTCGTTGTCATTTCATATTTTAAATAATATTACAAAATAATTTGTCACCAAAGAGTTATTATTTGGGACACATTTTTTAATGTCACTAATTGAATACTTATGGTGACGATACATCTCGTCACAAAAATTGTTACTAATAGTGACAAAATTAGTTGTTGTGACTAAATGAATATATAACAGTGACGATATTGTTTGTCACCAAAGAGTTAATTTCTATGACACATTTTTCTCTGTCGCTAATTGAATACTTATGTTGACGATAGAACTCGTCACATAAAGAGCTATTAATAGTTACAAAATTAAAAGTCATCACTAAATGAAATATAATAATGACGACATAACTTGTCACCAAATAGTTAATATTAGTGACAAGATCAATTCTTATAACTAAATGAATATATATAATGACAATACTATTAATTCTAAAGAGTTAATATTATTCGTCATTAAATTTTAATTTTCATTGACAAAATATTATTTGTCAATAAATAATAATAAATCGTGATGATGTGGTGGTCATATTAAGTTGTTTGACATTCAAAATGTATTGTTATATTAACAATTTTCAATTAAAAATATAATACATTTAGTGAGCTTTTTAAATCAATTTTACACACTGTATAATATAAGAGACAAAAGGCAATAAACATTTAAAATAAAAGTAATTATCTTATAAAAAAAATAGTAGATTCAACGATTCAACAAAATACCCTACTAGCTAGGCAATAAATAGTTGCTTAAATAATCTAAGTACCACAAAACCAAATTATATAATCCAAAAAGCTAAAATTCTGAAATCCATATCCTAAAAAAATGCTTAATTAAGACCTTCAACCTTCTGGTTATTGAACTTCCAGAAAAAACTCTATCTGCAAATCAAAAAAATATATAGACATAAATCAGTCAAATAGTTATGAAATTAAAAAGCTTTGTTGCAGAATCTTCGCAAGAAGATAGATGCTTAAAATTATGGTTGAGATGTTTCTAATCAACTTAATAGCACTCCATACTTTTAACCCAAGGGCATTATTGTTTAAAAAAATGGCACATCATATATGCACAACACAAAACAAGTTGAGTGAGCTGAAATTGGGAAGACTACAATAATAAAACAGAAGAGCAACATTCGTACCAAGTTACCAACAGGATCAGACAACATAAACTACGCTCATAATTTATCAGAAAATAACTAAAACTGTGTATGTAAAGCAAACCCAAGTTGTGGCATTCATTACTATCATGCTAACATAAAACTGAATCTAAATTTAAGCATCAAAACCCAGATAAAACTAAATCTAAGTTTAACCAAAAACTACTTTTTTGAGATATCCTAAAATAAGAGTCCCTTTTGAAATGTTAAATTATTGATGCAGATGACTTCCTAATATGCCACCAGAATAAAACATTGATATGAGACTTTTATTGATACTCATTCCTCACAGATTATCAAGTACCAACATTAATTATTGAGCAAAACAATATAGAAAACCCACAAAACAAACACAAAAAATTACCACATTTAGCCAATAAAATCATCAATCAAAAATGCAAAATACCATATAAAGCTAAAGCGAATAAGATCAATACCGAAAGCATCAGCTGGAGCTTATCATCTCCACCAACGTGTAATTCAAAAGGCCCTTCAAACTTAAACGCATCCAGTACAACCTTTGAGCTTACTTCATTAACCAAACTCTCAAAATCTCCCCCTTTCTTAAATTTCCTCCATTTCAATACTTCATCATCCTATAATTTGAAAACTGATTCACTCTTTCCAAATCGAAAGCTAATCTCATACCTCTGCAGATTCCCATACCTAACCTTCATCGAGTCCAAATTGGAAACCCTAACATCTTTTGAATTCCACTTTTTTCTCACCGAAATGGCATCTAGCACATCCTGGATCTAAACAATCATAAAGATGTAAGAAATTATGTGAAATCAAAAGACTTGAGTAATTAATGAAGAAATTGATGGACCTTTAAGAAGAGGGAAGGCTGAGGATGAAAGTCTCCTGAAAATGGTATTTTCATTTTTGGCCCATAGTGATTGCGATTCGCTTGCGCCATTAAATTATAAAGAAAAAAGAATTCTTCTAACAGCCCACATCTGATCAACAAAAAGTTTAATTTCAATCTTAGGCTCCATCAAAAATAAGAAGTTATCATTAAACACCTCGTGATATGTTACTGTTAATACCTCGTGATATCATTAAAGTTTTATTGTGAATGACTGATTTAATCTATAAGTTTTCTTGTCATAGAAAACACTGATTCATGTTCAAATTTATTGATGCTCAACTGTTATTGATTTTTGTTTTACTATCATTCTGCTACCAAAGTAGGAATTCAAGCTCACAGGTAAACCAAATTAAACATACCTCTATTCACAGGTAATTTTGTGATGCCTCCTCTTCCATTGTCGTCCACCAAATGTCCCAGATTATTCAAGACTCTGCATTGAATGTGAATAATAACATTAATAATTTGTCATCAAAAGATGCATATGAGTTCTCTAAATCTCAAATATAGAATGCGCAATAATTTATACATTTCGTCCGCTTATTTGACCACCACTAGAATTCTTGCTTGAAACAGTAAAGCTTCAAAACAAAAACAAAAACAAAACCAAAATCAGAATCCAAATCAAGGTGATTAGGAAAAAACATGATGTTTTAATTTTGTTGATCAATAAATTTAGTGATACCAACCTTCTTTGGCTGCTATCTAACAAAGAGCAAACCTGAGAATTCAATCCTAAACTTCATGGCAATGCCTCATTTCATACCATTTTTGGTATCTTCTGATTCCTTTGACTTTGGTATTGAAAGAAGATTCTCAAAAGCCTTAACCAAAAGCATTTCGATATAGGAAACTGAAAGCAGATTCACATTTTAAATGAGGAATGGGAGGGTTGTTCATTTGGAATTCTTTTTTTTCTCTGTTTGGAACAACTGGATCAACTACTCAAGAATTTTAAACTACAGTCGTGAATTATAAACTTCTGTCATGAATTTTAGACTTCCAAACCACAATAAAGATCTTAACACATCTCAAAATAGAAAGATTTAAACATTCATAAGTCTTTACATAACCAACTGCACCAACTTTTTCATTTTTTCATTGCTAGAAGCGAACAAATATTATGAGAAAAACACAAAAACATATCTTCTCATTAGATCAGTCATTAGAGGCTACGATTGAGCATTGACACAAAAACTTAAAAACTTAAAAGTCCAACATATTTAAGCCAGAAACACAATATGAAGAAAACAAATAAGATACCATCGAACATTATACAGCCAAAACACAGCTTGGGTTCAATATAACTACATAACTATATACAATATTCACACATATACATAAATTCGTTATAGAGGGAGATAGAGCCATTCAAATAGAAAAGATCAAATGTCTGAAAATATGTTATAGATTTTTCAAAAGCCAAATATGTATAATTTTCTCTTTAAATTTTGATTCAAGAATGTTAACTCTTTTATCATTCAGATTTTTGCCAACCTTATTACTTCGCACAACCACACTAATCTCCATGGCTCTAATTTTAGTCCTTCACATAATGACAATCAATTTGTTACTAATTTCTATCAGCTTCGACTTTCGGGCATAATGAGCAATGCTGTGACGCCCCCAAAACAGGTATACATCACCCATCTTGAGTCGCCAGATACATGGTACAAAATACAAATAAAAACTTAATTATACATCTATCCTGTAAAATACGACAAAACATATGTTGTGAGTTTTAATACAAATATTGTCATCTAGACAATATCCACACTCAATGGAGTCCTCATTACAATTATTATCACACTATTCCATAGAATAGTGAGGACTACTAAAGCCACTTATACTGGATCATCACTCCATTCCCCGACTCATCCCAACTATATTCTCATTTCTTGAAGAGAACAACGAAAAAAAGGGTGAGCTCAACTAGCCAAGTAAGAAATATTATGACTAAGATAATACTAAATAAATTATCCTTAGCCTTCAACAGTATAACACTGATAGAATATAATAGACAACAAGTTTTAGATCAACAACTGCAGCGAAATAAGCAATCCATTAGAAGAGTCAAGTAGAGCATAAAATCTACTATCTTCTATGATTTAAAAAGTTTTTCATCAACTTTATCGCTGAGACTCAACTTAATAAATAAAATCAAATCATCCCTGCACCACGGCTAAGAATATTCATGTAATCATCAATGGTCATGATTATACCGAATAATCCTTGGTCATAATCATACCAACAACTGTCCATCAATGAACTACAGGCCAATGGGACTTTCATCACATCATTCGTCACATTACGGTCATGATTATACCGAATAATCCCTGGTCATAATCATACCAAGTCCATCTATGCACGTAAGCCAAAGATGACTTTAATCACAATATAAGCATGAGGATGATGACAATGACATAATAATTCAATAAAACAAGTTCAAGGATAAATTTTAAAGATTTATAATTTAAGTTATCCAGAGATCAATAACGTCCAAATTGTCAACATGTTACTACTTTGTAGAATAAATTCAAGAATAATATTCATGTACCAAAAATAATTTGGACAGAAAAAAATCAAATTTTCATCGTGAATAGTACCTCGTGAATAGTACTTCGGGAATAGTACCTCATGAATAGTACTCTAACATGAAAAGTACTCAAAATACCCGAGTGAATAATATTTGGGTGAATAATAATCGGGTGAATAGTAACCTGTGAATAGTAACTCGTGAATAGTACTCCGGCACGAAAAGTGCCCTGAATACCCGAGTGAATAATACTAGAGTGAATAGTAACTCGTAAAAGAAAAATACCAAAGAAAATGATATTCCATGACGAGTACAAAAGAAATGATATCTCATACGAATATAATAGAATATACAAAACTGCAAATGGATTTTCACCCGCCATGCGGTAATCCACGTAGACAGATCATTTCCATAATTTAATAAAGAATGAATACGAAGGATCATTCACCATCCATGCGGTAGTCCAAATAGACAGGTTATTCCAACAGAATAATAAAGAATGGAATAACAGAAGAATTCACCATAAATGTGATAGACCGCATGCATGTGTTATTCCAACGAGAATAATAAAGAATGGAACCAGTCATGCATAATCCGCATGACATGGATATTCCAATGTAATAATAAAGAATGGAACCGAGTGTCATGCGTAATCCGCATGCATGACGAGGATATTCCAATGAATAATAAAGAATAGAATAACAGAATTCACGAGCATGCGATAGAATCGCATGTATGAGTTATTCCAAATGTAATAATAAAGAATGAAATAATGAAGAATTTCACCATGTATGCGGTACTTTGCATAGACAGGTTATTCCAACATAATAATAAAGAATGGAATAACAACCCTTACGAGTATTGAAAGAAAATAACTCTCTTCATGAATACGAAAGAATAATACCCCTTACCTCAAAAGAAGACCGGATACTGGAATAATGAGGTAGCAGACTTTTCTTCTTCTTTCTCTTTATAATTTCTCTCTATAATAATTGCTCTATAGCTTTAGTGAATTGGTAAGAAATGAAGGAAGAATGAGCTTCTATTTATAGGAAAATATAGTTTCGATAATTGCACATTTTGGGGCTCAAAATATTACTGTATAATACCTTCCTCTTTTCCTTCATTTTTAATTTAGTCCTGCAAGTATTATCAAACTTGCACCATCTCCCATAATAGTAAATCATGTGAATCAATAGTAAATCATATGAATCAATAGTTCTAGACATGTGAAAATACGAATTACAGTATAGTACCTTCATCTATACCTCCATTTTTAACTTAGTCATGTAAGTATTATCAATCTTGCGCCAACTCCCCTCATAGTACAAGAATGTGAATCAATAGTACACACATGTGAACAAATAGTTATAATCATGTGAATTAATAGCAATTAATTGCTCATTTATCCGGTTAAATACCCGATTGGTCAATATAACCTCCAGACATCAATTATTATCGAAATAAATGTCGATTTTCACTAACACTAATAATTCCAACACAATGGAACTATCAATTTCATCTTTAATCAACACGAACTTATTCATCATTAATATTATAATTCACAATATTTAACAACCAGGTCATTCCCAGGAAAGAGGGGGCTTTTCGATAAGGATTTCTCCTTATTGGCGCGCAATTAGGTGACCAAACCTCTCCTTGACAGAACTTCTAGACATTGTCAATATTGCAAATAATAATATGAATAACTTTGTCGTCTCAATTATTGATTTTATAATATAAATTATGCATATTATGCTGTGACAATAATTGAATCAATAATATGAGAGATATGATGCAGCAATTACTGTAGCAATAATTGAGTATAACTGAGTGACTTCTCACGTAAACATCAATAATCAATATTGTGTGCTACTATGCAACCACGCGTATTACTATACTTTTACTACCGAATAGTTCAACAATTTTAACGGTAACACTTTCGCCATTATGATAATTCTATCGTTTTCTAATTACGACTATACTTCTGTTGTGGGGTTCACCAATGATTGTGCCATCATACGGATATTCCCGACAAAAGAATATTCCCTGACCAAACAAATATTTTATAACAACTTGCTTACTTTGCAAAATTTATAAATATTACCCACAACTATAACATTATATCAAATCCACACCATAATATTCAAAAAAATATTTCGAGAAATTTAAATCTTTATTCATAATATTTGGTGTCTCACAATCTCCCCTCCTTATGAAATTGGCAAAATTTACGTACGTACCTGGTATGCCGAAGAGGTGAGGATACCTTGACTTTATTTCAGATTCTAACTCTTGAGGTATAACCTTTGAGTGTTGAATACGATCCTTCTTATCCAAGATTTTAACACATATCTCCTCATACGTTAAATCTTCTGCTATCTCGTCTAGTTCTAATTCAATAATGTGGTTCATGTCATTTACATATTTACGTAACATCGATACTAAAAAAAAAACGTTATGAACACGCGACATACTTGGCGGTAAAACGAGTCTATAGGCCACAGTTCCTACTCGATCGAGGATTTCAAATAGGCCAATTAAATTAAGGGTTGAGATTTCCTCTCTTCATCGACTCTTGCTTCTAGAATAACGCCCTCTTGAACCTTCTTCTTCGTATTCATCAGCTCCGGGTGTGTAGCTTGAGCGGCTTTATCTTTATCGATTTAAAGTCGGTTCAAATCGTATATTCGATATCTTCACGTGGGTCCCTAGAGTCTTTAACTCTATCTTCATCATTTGTAAGTTATACGAAATGGATTTTTGTGTTAACAACATCGCATTCGTAAACGCATACGATCTTCTACTCAACGCGTCAGCTACCACGTTTGCTCTTCCACGATGATATTAAATGGTACGATCGTAATCTTTAACAGCTTGAGCCAACGTCTTTGGCGCATTATACGTTCGTTTTGGTTGAAGAAATATTTAAGGGTTTTAGAAATGGGTTTTGTACTGGGGTCAATACAAAATTTGATTTCACGCTCTAAGAGTAGGCTAAGAAGTCTTCAGGAATACGTCAGGAAATTTATTAACAATAGAAATATCATTCAAATCTGTGACTCTCATGCAAGACTTGGATAACACATGTAATGAAGGTTTCTCCTAACGGAGTTTCAACCGATAAGTCAAAGTCTAACTTCTCTGGGGTTAAATTTAAATGTTGAGCGCAAGCAAGAGAGATAAAAGAATGGGTAGAACCGGTATCTAATAAGGTAAAGACTTCGCAAGAATTTATAATTAACTAACCCGTGCTAACTTCGTTCGGGTTACTCGCTTTTGAGAAGTCACGAAAAAAGCTCTTCCTGAAACCACCGACTTTGTTTTGTCCGTATCCGCCTTTGGTACCACCGTCCCAGCTGGACTTGATTTCGCTATAGGACAAAATCGAGCTATGTGACCATCTTTTCCACAACTAAAACATACCTTGGAAGGCTGTGAATAGTTTGGACTTGTGTGTCTCTCCTCTCTGTATCTATAGCATCTAACTGGCGGTCATTCTCCTCTCCTAGAATTTGTGGCTACTGCCGACGTCTTCCCATCATCGTTAAATATTCTCATCTTGAATTTTTCACTTCTATTATCTTGGCCATGATTACCACCAAAGTAGTTACCATTCTTGGCATGATAATTTCCTCTACGATGGTTATCGTTGTTCCGATGGCCATTGCCACCGGTACGATTATTATCGTGTTGTTGATCGTTACCTTTTGGTTGTTCTGACTCATTATCGTGCTCCAATAACTGAGCCCTATTCATAACATCTGAATATAAACAAAGTTTGTGAGAAATGAGGTATTGACGTATATCAGATTTTAAACCTCTTAGAAACATTCGCGTCATTCGCTCCTCATTATCGACCAAATGGGATGCGAATCGAGACAACTCGACAAACTTAGCCTCGTACTGCGACACGGTTATATTGTTTTTCTCCAGCTTGATGAATTTCACCTCCTTCATGTGACGAATACTTTCGGGAAATTACTTGTCGTTGAACAACTCTTGGAACTTCTCCCAAGACATCTTGAGTGCGTCAGGCTGGGTACGCTTTACAGATTCCCACCAATAATCTGCCTCTTCACGCAACATAAAGGTGGCAAAGGGAACCTTTTGCTCCTCGGAGCATCCCAAGACATCAAATATCTTAGTGATATGCTTTAACTATGTCTCTGCCTTAAGTGGTTCTGGCTTTCCCA
Source organism: Panax quinquefolius (assembly GCA_020205615.1). Classification (NCBI taxonomy): domain Eukaryota; kingdom Viridiplantae; phylum Streptophyta; class Magnoliopsida; order Apiales; family Araliaceae; genus Panax; species Panax quinquefolius. The sequence goes on from CM035163.1 coordinate 34,916,112, forward strand.
AAAACTCCGGCGGTCCCAGCTCCTTGAACTGCTTAGCAGTGACTAGCCGTGAGTTGCCATTGTTTCCACCTGCATTATGAACATGAGTCTCTCTCGTTTGGTGTTGCATGAATTACATAAAGCCTCTGAACATCCCATCGTTCATCATCTGATCGGTGTTGTTGTTTACCTGTGGATTATTGTCTTCCTGTTGCACATTATCCTGGGTATTGATCGTTGGTGACTCAACGGTCTCATGTGCTTCTTTGCTAATCTCAACATTTTCAAATGCCATTTTCAAACACTGCATGCCACAAGACAATGGTTAATTCACATATCACATATTATCCCTATACTTTGACCGACCAATTAAATACCAAATAAACTTAGGTAGGTCATACTAGCGAAGGAATTCCCCGTCTCTCCCCTCCTAGTTCTTGTCTCACATCTCAGCCATGGATCATATCCCTAAGCTTTTATACCAACTGTGACGCCCCCTAAACAGGTATACATCACCCATCTTGAGTCGCCAGATACATGGTATAAAATGCAAATAAAAACTTAATTATACATCTGTCGTGTAAAATACGATAAAACATATGTTGTGAGTTTTAATACAAATATTATCATCTAGACAATATCCACACTCAATGGAGTCCTCATTACAATTATTATCACACTATTCCATAGAATAGTGAGGACTACTAAAGCCACTTATACTGGATCATCACTCCATTCCCCGACTCGTCCCAGCTAACAACTGATAGAATATAATAGACAACAAGTTTTAGATCAACAACTGCAGCGGAATAAGCAATCCATTAGAAGAATCAAGTAGAGCATAAAATATACTATCTTCTATGATTTAAAAAGTTTTTCATCAACTTTATCACTGAGACTAAGCTTAATAAATAAAATCAAATCATCCCTGCACCACGACCAAGGATATTCATGTAATCATCAATGGTCATGATTATACCGAATAATCCCTGGTCATAATCATACCAACAACTGTCCATCAATGAACTACAAGCCAATGAACACTTTCATCACATCATTCGTCACATTACGGTCATGATTATACCGAATAATCTCTGGTCATAATCATACCAAGTCCATTTATGCACGTAAGCCAAAGATGACTTTAATCACAATATAAGCATGATGATGATGACAATGACATAATAATTCAATAAAATAAGTTCAAGGATATATTTTAAAGATTTATAATTTAATTTATCCAGAGATCAATAACGTCCAAATTGTCAACATGTTACTGCTTTGTAGAGTAAAATTCAAGAATAATATTCATGTACCAAAAATAATTTGGACATAAAAGAATCAATTTTTCATCGTAAATAGTACCCCGTGAATAGTACTTTGGGAATAGTAACTCATGCATAGTATCCCGACATGAAAAGTACTCAAAATACCCGAGTGAATAATATTCGGGTGAATAATAATCGGGTGAATAGTAACTCGTAAATAGTAACTCGTGAATAGTAGTCCTAAAATACGAAAAGTGCCCGAATACCGAAAGTGAATAATACTAGAGTGAATAGTAACCGGGTGAATAGTAACCCCTGAATAGTAACTCGAAAAAGAAAAATACCAAAGAAAATGATATTCCATAACGAGTACAAAAGAAATGATATCTCATACGAGTAGAATAGAATATACGAAATAGCAAATGAATTTTCACCCGCCATGCGGTAATCCACATAGACAGATCATTTCCAAAATTTAATAAAGAATGAATACGAAGGATCATTCACCATCCATCTGATGAGTCCAAATGACGAGTTATTCCAATGTAATAATAAAGAATGGAATAATGAAGAATTCACCATGCATGCGATATAATCGCATTGCATGAGTTATTCCAATGTAATAATAAAGAATGGAACCGGTCATGCATAATCCGCATGATGACATGGATATTCCAATGCGAATAATAAAGAATGGAACGGTCACGCGTAATCCGCTTGCATGGGATATTCCAAGCAGAATAATAAAGAATGGAATAACAATAGAATTCACTAGGCATGCGATAGACCGCTTGCAGATAAAGTTATTCCAGCGCGAATAATAAAGAATGGAATAATGAAGAATTTCACTATGTATGCGGTACTTTGCATAAACAGGTTATTCCAACATAATAATAAAGAATGGAATAACAACCCTTACGAGTATTGAAAGAAAATAACTCTCTTCATGAATACGAAAGAATAATACCCCTTACCTCAAAAGAAGACTGGATACTGGAATAGTGAGGTAGCAGACTTTTCTTCTTCTTTCTCTTTATAATTTCTCTCTATAATAATTGCTCTAGAGCTTTAGTGAATTGGTGAGAAATGAAGGAAGAATGAGCTTCTATTTATAGGAAAATATAGTTTCGATAATTGAACGTTTTGGGGCTCGAAATATTACAGTATAATACCTTCCTCTTTTCCTTCATTTTTAATTTAGTCCTACAAGTATTATCAAACTTGCACCATTTCCCCTAATAGTAAATCATGTGAATCAATGGTTCTAGACATGTGAAAATACGAATTACAGTATAGTACCTCCATCTATACCTCCATTTTTAACTTAGTCATGCAAGTATTATCAATCTTGCACCAATTCCCCTAATAGTACAAGAATGTGAATTAATAGTACACACATGTGAACAAATAGTTATAATCATGTGAATTAATAGTAATTAATTGCTCATTTATCCGGTTAAATACCCAATTGGTCAATATAACCTCCAGACATCAATTATTATCGAAATAAATGTCGATTTTCACTAACACTAATAATTCCAACACAATGCAACTATTAATTTCATCTTTAATCAACACGAACTTAATCATCATTAATATTATAATTCACAATATTTAACAACCAGGTCGTTCCCAGGAAAGAGGGGGCTTTCCGATAAGGATTTCTCCTTATTGGCGCGCAATTAGGTGACCAAACATTTCCTTAACAGAAATTCTAGACATTGTCAATATTGCAAATAATAATATGAATAACTTTGCTGTCTCAATTATTGATTTAATAATATAAATTATGCAGATTATACTGTGACAATAATTGAACCAATAATATGAGAGATATGATGCAGCAATTACTATAGCAATAATTGAGTATAACTGAGTGACTTCTCACGTAAGCATCAATAATCAATACCATGTGCTACTATGTAACCACGCGTATTACTGTACTTTTACTACCGGGTAGTTCAAACGTTTTATCGGAAACACTTTCGCCGTTATGATAATTCTGTCGTTTTCTAACTACGACAATACTTCTGTTGTGGGATCCACCAATGATTGTGCCGTTGTACGGATATTTCCGATAAAAGAATATTTCTCGACCAAACGAATATTTTATAACAACTTGCTTACTTTGCAAAATTTAAATATTACCCACAACTATAACATTATATCAAATCCACACCATAATATTCAAAAGAATATTTCAAGAAATTTAAATCTTTATTCATAAAATTTGAGGTCTCACGAATGCCCCTATATAATAGTGTTAGATTGTGATATGTAATGCAATGAACCTGCCTCAGCCCAAAAAGCAATGTGCTTTCATTTGGACCCTGAGATGTCTCGAACTCTCTCTTATGTACAATAACCTCAAATTTTCTATAATGTTAGTGAAAATGATATATACGACGGCCAAGCAAGAGCAGTATACAAGGTGCAGTAACTTAGACAAATTGCTACTCCTTGAGTTTTTGTTATAGATAAGTAAGTGATTTTTTTTAGGTTCAGCTATGATATTGATACGAAATATATACTGTAGGCGGAGACCATATATTACATTTGACCACTACAGAAACACGAAATATGAAATCTACCTATAGTATACACATGCTGAAAGTATTCCCCAGAACTTTTTAAAAATCTTTGTACTGGCAATATGTTAATCCTCCAGCTTCAAGAAAAAGTGAAAAAAGATCAACCTTCTCAGGTTCTAGAAGCCCCCTCTGCATTATCTTTTTAATATGCTTGGCACACTTTTTTATATGTCTGGAAACATAATTAACCAACCTTCATCGAGTAACCATATCGTGGTAGATTGTATCGAGAAATCAACACCAGAAATAAGAACAAAGATTTATGCATAGAAGGCCAATTTTTAAGGTGCAAACCTGCAATGTTGCTAAGAAAATATGCCCAAAAGAATGGCGAATACCTCACGACATGGGCATGAACCCCAAGCAAGAGTACGATCCTCATCATATATGACACGCACATATTGGGATGGTTGCAGAGCCGGTAAAGAATGTGTATATATACAATATATGTGTGTTCTTGTTTGTGCACAGAAAGCTGAGACTAAGTACTCGAAGCTCTTTGCTCATAGATGAAGGTTAAGAATAACTACATTAAGCTAGTTGGAAAGATGTTAAGTCCATATCATATTTTGAACAAGTGACATGGAAGGATAAATGGTAGGTACTTCAACACCTTATACACAGACAGAGAGATAAATTCATATGTACAGACTCAGGGCCATTGCTCAGCTTAATTTCAATTATGTAAAGGTGCAACATGGTTTGAACTTTCTAGTATATCAAATGATATACCCCTTTATTCTATTTTCTTCCATTCTAGGTTATATATGCATGCAAAAATTCTAGTTTATTTAATTCTTACGCCACTCTGTAACATTTTACAACCATAAGAATCCCTAACTTTCCGCTTGAACTAAAATAAAAGGATCAGAAAGTAAGCCGTGCCTAATAGGCTGATATGTATCGATTCAAGGAATTTGACAACAACACTGCCAATTGGCTTTGAATGCTGATAAACTTTTCTAACAGATACTGAAAGAGAATATAAATAGTCAAACTGAATGACTAGGCAGACCATAATTTTAACTATAGTTTAAGCCAAATAGGTTTTCACAAAACTAGAACTACTGTTGAACTTTAGCATCCAAATTATCCCATCTATGAATGACATTTCGATATTATGCTTTTATTAAATCACTTTGTTCTGTCCATCTCACTTCATCACATAACATTACTACCCATTAAAAAAATACTCGGAACCAAGATTAAAGAGATGATGTTTTTACCATCCAAAATTTAATCTTTTCACCACTGAAACAGTAACTACATATATTAAAATATGTGCGTAAACGGAGAACCTGCTAAGTTCAAGTTTATCCCTATAGCACCGGAGAACATTTGGCCTAGACTACACCACTGATTTACTTAGCATTTAGTTAAGGTTCACAATCTGTTAAATTGAGGGACAAACATATTTATAAGAAAATAAAAATATAAAATAATGAAAATAAAATCTCATTAAAAATTTAAAGAATGAACACATCTGCGCATTTGTATATTTGATCCACCCTTGAGGTGATTTCGCGATTTGTCACTGATGATGACGAAGATGGAAGGGTGTCTGGTTTTAAGGCCGTTTTTGATAATAATTCTGATTCCGTCATCCACTTTCTTCCTCATTGCTCTGATTGTTGAGTTCAATTCGATTGACTAATAAAACCATTTGCCGCTCTAAGACGCGATTTGGGGTCTTGGGTTATGGCAGGCAGAGAGAGAGAGACGATTTGGGGTTTTGGGATAAGGCAGGCAGAGACGCGATTTGGGTTTCGCCTTTAGGTTATAGCCGAATGATTTGGCTGTGTAAATTTTAATGTTTAAATTATTGTAAATTTATTTACTTGGCTTAAAGAAATAGTGGATATTGTAAATTATTTGTAAAGTATTATTAAAAATAAATTTATTATGGTAAAAAATTAAATGTATTTATATTACAATTTATATTCATCACAATTAATTCTAAAAAAATTATTTAGAATAAAAGAGTGACCAATTTTATCTCTCGCAAAAAACATCTAAACAATAATATATAGTGACTAATAATTCTTTCATTAAAAAAAAAATTCCTCACAATTTTTTATCATAAATTAGCGTCAAAAAATTTAGAAGGATGTTTCTTTCGCTAATAACTATATTGTCACTATATTTTTTTTCTTCACAATTCCTTCGCTAAAAAACTTCACATGTGAAGGAATGAATTCTTTCACAAAATTTTCTTCGCTACATCCATAATTTCTTGTAGTGTCTATGAAGTTGCTTCGTCAAAAATTTAAACCAAATAGTGATTTAGATTATCAAAATTGTACAAGATCATCAACAACAATAGCAACCATCAACAACAATGACATGAAATCATTTTAGAATCATTGTTGTTCAATTAGAACAACTACTAATCTATTCAAATCAAAATCTAGAAATATACCTAAAATGTCAAATAATTTCTACCTTCAAATTAGGATTATTGAAAATTGATAATGGAGGTTCTTGACTAAATGGAGGCTGTCAATGATAAAAGGAAGGCCGGTGACGTACGTCGCTTGGATACAAGTTTATTTGGGAAAATTGTTGCCTCCATATAAAAATGTGACGTCATTGCATACTTTGTCACTAAATATAAGGATTTATGACGAACCAGTTTTATCACTTATCCACTCATCTAATTAGTGACGCACTATAATCTTGTCATATAAAATTGGTATTTGTGACAATAAAAATTATTATAATTTATTAATTTTTCGTCTTTACAAAATTTGCCTCCAAAATTTCTTAAAAACTTTTGCCTCCAAATAAAATTGTAACGATATTACGTACTTTGTCACTAAATATAAGAATTTATGACGAACTATTTTGTCACTTATCCACACATCTAATTAGTGATGCACTATTATCTCGTCATATAAAATTGGTATTTATGACAATAAAAATTATCATAAATTATTATTTTTTCATCTTTAAAATATTTCCTTCCAAAATTTTTCAAAAAATTTTGGTCTCCAAATAAAATTGTGACTATATTACGTATTTTGTCACTAAATATAAGAATTTATAACGAACCATTTTTGTCACTTATCCACACATCTAATTAGTGAAGCACTATTATCTAGTCATATAAAATTGGTATTTATGACAATACAAATTGTCATAAATTATTATTTTTCCGTCTTTAAAAATTTTCCCTCCAAAATTTTTCATAAAAATATTGCCTCCAAATAAAATTGTGATGAATTTGTATTTGGTGTCACTAAATGTGAACATTAGTGACGAAAGCACATTGTCACTATAACGATCGAGAAATTTATAATTTAATTTAAATATTTATGGAATTAAATAAATATTTAAAATAATTTATTTATTGAGGAAAATAAATATTTGATGAATTAATTTAGTAGCTAAATTAATTAATGTTAATTGAATCGAGTAATGATAATTTTATTTGTTGGATTTAATTTAAGGAGATAATTAAATTAAATCAATTGCTTAATATTTAAGAAATTAGTTAAATTAAATGAATTATTTAATTTAATGGAAATAAATAAATTAAATATAGTGATGTGTCTAATTTATTAATTAAATTAGATATATAATTATTTATTAATGATAATAAAATTTTATTATTAGTATTATAAGTTATTTAAATTAACTAAACTAAGTTGTTTAAATTAATCAACTAAAAGTGTGACATAAAACTATATAATATAAATGTTATTAAAATAATTTAGTTTGGGAAAAGTTGTGTTAGCCAAACAAGGCCTTATGGCCTTTGGCATTATTCAATGACGAGTCTTTTTATTTTTCTAACGTAAGGGAACGTGGGAGTGGCTAGCTTATATTTTTCCTACGCGTATTATTTTCTAAGGCTTGCTAGATAACAGAGGAAGAGAGGATTGCAGAGTATTGAGAGTGAGGAATTGAGAGAATAATCTCTGTGAGTTTGCAAGAGAAGGAAGAGACTCACCATCTTGCGCTAGTCTATAATCAAGAGGATTAAGGTATAATTCACTCCTAAATCTCCAAATTTTAGTTTTTATTTGAGTTCTCTGTAAATTGATTTTGTGGGTTTGTGGCTCAAACGTTGTGTATATGATATGGGTTATATTGTAAAATCTGTTGTCGTCATGTATGAGTGATGTATCAGTTATCAAATTCGTGAGCAATTGGTGTGTAGAAAGATAATGAATATCAGTGTTCATATTTGAAAAATGGCCTTAGAAAGTATCAATTTTAGTGGTCAATTTGTGTATAAAACTGTAAATTGACGCTTGCATATGGTAGTTCATTGAGATACGAACATAATGTAATTTGAATGGAATGATTTGGTCAAATAATGAATTCACAGTGATGATTTTTGGGATACACTATCAAAAATGGAGTTTTATATGAAAAACATGAAAACTGAGAAATTAAAATACTTTTAGTTGTTGTTAATTTTTTCTAAGTGGTTGAATATGTTAGCAATCATGTTTATGATAGTTGTATATTTATTTTACATATTGTTATCACCGTTTGATGGGTGAAATTGGTGTTTGTTGGGCTAAAGTCGGCGTACTGTTCATTAGCCTTCTCTGCGTCTGTCTGCAACAACAGGTATGGTACAATGCTTTGCCAAGTGCAATAAGCAAAAAATGGCAGCAAGCTTGTTCTGCCACGGCCCCAGCTTAAGTATGGCAATTGCATTGCATATATACCGGTCTCGAGACAGTGAAGTCTACTTAATTGCAGATCATGTGTAATGGACTTATATTAGTTTAGCATGCATGTTAATGATGTTGAGGCATAATATAAACTACAATAACAGAGTGTCATGCGTTGTTATATAAAGTGTAAAAGAATTTAAGTGATTACTTGAATAAGTTATGTAATGAACCAAAGGGGATGTTTTCAAAAGTTAAATGTAAATGATAAGGTTCATAGTGTGATTTCAGAATTGTTAAGGTTTTAACCAACGTGGTTAGGTGCTAGGTTAGGGTTATGACCTAAATGATGGTTTAAACCCTAAAAGCTGATATTCATGTAATTAATTGTTGTTGCAATTTCAATGATATGTGTAGGATAATTGGAGATTATTTTACATTTGTGTAGCTTACAATCAAGGAAAGTTTTCTAAATCTACCTTGTTATTATTGAGCAAGTTCCTAAACCTTAACTCCTTACAATTGAGCAAGCTTTCTAACTTCATTTTTTTATATTGAATGCAAGTTTCCATTCCTAAATTATTATTGTGCAAGTTCCTAACATTCTTGATGAAGTTGAGCAAGCTTAACCTATCTTGCGTGTGTTTGTACAAGCTTATGTAACCTAATTCGTTACATTGAGCGAGATTTAGTTTTCTAATTATTATTCAAAGCATATATTGTTCTATTACATTGATTCAAGGGAGATTGTTTTAACTCTTCTATAGCGCTTTGCATGTATATCATGTTTACTCAATTATATATTATTGTTATTCAATCTTTGACTTTGATAACCTTGTTCAAAGCTTTATCGTTGTATTAAACCTTCAAGTAGTAAGCAAACCTTTATTGATTGAATTAATCTATATTCGAATAGTGTTCTAAAATTCTAGAAACACTGATAAGCTAGTTCCAAATTGAGACAAACAACCCTAACATAGGAGATTTTGTACGTGTAACGTTTAGATGTTGGTGCACAATACATGGTACAAAGGGCTGATCCCCCTAAGTACGTTAAGAAGGGTCCGTATAGTCCAAATGACTATTAAGGTTGGGTAATAATACCTAAGTACCGTGGACATAGTTCGTGGTCTTAAGACCCTCAGATAATTAAAGTTCAAACTTGTTTTCTATTTTGATTTGTAGAACAAGTTCCTTATTGTTCAGCTTTCATTGTTCACTCTCATGTTATTATCATTGCTACGTTCTATATCAGTGAGCATTTGTTTGCTCACTCTTGCAATTAACACTGCAGCTAAAGTGGAGAAAGTTGATGAGCCATCTACTAGTAAAGGAAAGGGAAAATTGTCCAAATGCTGAAGACATATGAGAAATTATTTAAATGTTTTATGTTTCAAGACTTGTTTTATTTTATGATGTATTCCGCAAACTGATGTAATAATTTTAAGGTTAGATTACCTGGGATTTAATTGAGATGATGATGTAACCCTTTAATGGGAGAGATTATTATTTAAGTTATTTTAATCATATCTTTACCATTTATTATGGGTAGTTAGATGTAATAGTTTTTGATAAGTGAGCACCAAATCCTATGGGAATGGAGTACCTGGATTTGGGGGTGTCACAGGTTGGTATCAGAGCCATAGGTTATGAACTTTAGGTGGGAAAAACTTAGGAAGTAACCTTTAAGGAAATAGAAAACATAGAGGTGTTCAACTCTTATCGAGTTTTAAGGAATGGATTAATGTATCCATTGAAGCTAAATAATAAAAAAAAACATTATGTGCTATGTGTTAATAACTTATGTGCTCGCGAATATCGAAAATATTAAGTTAAATTTAAAACATTTTGTTGTTAGGATGTCTAACGAAGGAGGATCCAGTCCAGCTAGAGAGGTGATACCTTAGGTTACGTAGAGAGGATGAACCCCGGGATATTCATGTAGTATGGGAGCAGTTGATCCAGGAGGATGAGCCTATGACCGATCCCGTGAAGGATAGTTTTGAGGAGGTAGAGGAGGATGATGAGGAAGAGGATCCTGAGGAGTTTCCACCAAACTCCATATTAGCGTAGATGTATGGTGCTTTGTATGACCGTAATGTAGAATTACAGGATGAGGTCGAGGAGCTGAAGGAAATGGTTGAGATGCATCATGCTTCGATGGAGCAGAAGGATGCAGAGATTCAGGAACTTGATTCGAAACTTCGAAACACGGAGTGGGATCTGGTTCATACAAAGGGTTAGCATGAAGACCTACTGGCAGTGCACGATAAGATGAAGACTGACATGGAGAAATTGAAAGATGATTTCAAGGAGGAATCAACTAAGCGTGCAAGAGCAGAGGATGCGTGGATGAAGGCAACTCAATGTGCAGATCGTGCTGAGGCTAAGGTTCAAGTGAAGAAAGTCAAAATGAAAGAGATGGATTATGCTTTTAATTCGGCGATTGATAGGGCCCAGGATCGAGTCTACTATTATCCACCTCAGTTTGAGAATTCATTATGGTTCGTGATGGATCGCAGAGCGGCATATCGTATCATGGAGGAGAAACGTCGGGAAGTCGTACGACGTCTTAATATGTCTAGATAGAATAAGATAGATAATAGTATGCCGTTAAATTATGTGAATAAATAAATTGTGAATCCTTTATTTTGAGATAAATAAAGGGATAGTATGAGTATGTAATCCTGAAACTTGTCTAGTTCAGGAAAGTGAATGTTTATAGCGGTTATGTTATTTTGAGTATGTTCTAAAAACTTTATGAATGAATAAAATATTAAAGTTTATTTGAAATGTTATATGTTAAAGCTTTAATCTTGGAATGTTTAAGTTAAACTTTAAATACCCAAGAAGTTGAGTAATTAGCTAATAAGCGTATATTTTAATAGAAAATGCCTCCTAGAAGAAGACAACCACGTCAGCAAGCACCTCCTGAGGGGTCTACTAATAATAACAATGAGACCAACGCTAATCCGGTTCAGCAGTTGGTAACTTTGTTGACGGGTGCACTTGCGAATCAATTGCAAGCTCAAGTCACGACTTTCAAGGAATTCAAAGTGGTTGGACCGCTAGAGTTTCAAGGATCTATGAATCCAGTGGAAGCCCAACCCTGGATCATGAAAATAGAGAAGGTGTTCGACGTTGCTAGAGTTAATAAAGATCAAAAGACTGCGTTCGCAACGTTCATGATGAAGTCTGAAGCTAGCTACTGGTGGCAAGCAAATAAGGTTCGTGGAGGACAAGGAATGATAGCGTGGGATAGATTCAAGGAAATGTTTTTGAAATGTACTTTCCAGCGAGTTCTCGGAATCAGCTGGAAGTGCAATTTCTGAAGTTGAAGCAAGGAACTATGACGGTGCCGAGATATGCTTGAAAGTTTAACGAGTTGGCAAGGTTTGCCACTTATCAAGTTAATACTGATGAACGCAAAGCAAGAAGATTCGAACAAGGATTGAAGCCTTGGCTTTACAGCAAGGTTTCAATGTTCCAGCTGAATACATTTGCGGCTGTATTGGAAAAGGCAATTATCGCGGAAGGTAGAAGCGATGCCTTGACCAAGTACAACCAAGAACAGAAGAAGAGGAAGAATGAGAATGAAAATAAGGCTGGTGGAAGTAACGTTGGAAGTAGCAATCAAAAGAGGAAGTGGAATGAGAATTCAACTGCGGGAGGACAACAAGGAAATCAACAGAAGAAAAAGTTTGAGGCTTGCGCAAGTGTGGGAAGAACCATACTGGGGTATGTTTGAAGGGAAAGAGGGTATGTTTCATCTGTGATCAGGAGGGACACATTGCACCGAACTATTTTAGTCTGAAGAAAGGAGCATGTTTTACCTGCAGTTTGAAGGATCACATGGCTCGTGATTACCTTAAGAAGCCAGCGAGAAGTGCAAGTGGCGGAAAATGAAACAACAACGATGGTGGTGCATTGACTATCATTGGACCAGCTCAATCAAGCCGACCCACTGCGAGGACTTTCAATATGACCGTGCAGGATGCTGTACAGTCCAAGGATGTGGTGTCAGGTATCATTCCAATTAATGGTATTAATGCTTATATACTATTTGATTCGGGTGCTACTTGTTCATTTATATCCGATGAATTTGCTCAGAACTTAGATTTGCCTCAGGAAGAATTAGAATTTCCCTTAAGTATAGAGATTGCGAATAGGGAAGTGATTCCTGTTAAATTCATATATAGGAATTGTGGAGTGGTTATAAAAGGTCATGAGATGATGGTAGATCTGATACCAATTAGACTTAGTGAATTCGATGTTATACTGGGAATGGATTGGTTATTCAATTACGGTGCAGTAATTGATTGCCAAAGAAAGTGTGTTAACCTTATGACTCCGTCAAAGGTTGTGTTTTATGGCAGCAAGTCACCTCGACAAGAAAGTTGTCTGACGGTGATGTAAGCCAAGAAGTTGTTGAGACAAAGATGTGTAGGATACTTAGCCTACATCGTCGATACACAGAAGAAGAGTGAGAAGTTAGAAGAAATACCGATCATAAGAGATTTTGCAAACGTATTTCCAGACGATTTGCCGGGTCTTCCACCGGATCGACAAATCGAGTTTGTGATTGACTTACTACCAGGAACGACCCCAATATCTAAGGCACCATATAGAATGGCCCCGGTAGAGATGAAAGAGTTGATGGTGCAATTACAAGAGTTGTTCGATAAGAAGTATATTCAGCCGAGTGTTTCACCATGGGGAGCACCGGTGTTGTTTGTTAAGAAGAAAGACGAAACGATGTGGCTTTGCATTGATAACAGAGAATTGAATAAGGTTACGATTAAAAATAAGTATCCATTACCTAGAATCGATGACATGTTCGATCAGTTGAAAGGAGTGTGGTATTTCTCGAAGATAGACCTGAGAAGTGGTTATCATCAGTTGAAGGTGCGGTCGGAGGATATGCCAAAGACATCGTTCAGAACTTGGTATGGTCATTACGAATTTTTGGTTATGTCTTTTGGTTTAACTACCGCACCTGCAACGTTCATGGACTTGATGAACAGGGTGTTTAAACCATTCTTAGACAAGTTTGTGTTAGTGTTTATTGATGATATATTGGTATATTCCGAAACCAAGGAGGAACATGTGGAACACTTGAGATTGACGTTGGAGATGTTATGAAAAGAGAAGTTGTACGCTAAGTTCTCAAAATGTGAATTTTGGTTGGAACGTGTATAGTTTCTCGGGCACGTTATTGATAAGGACAGAATTTCGGTAGATCCATCAAAGGTGGAAGCTGTAATAAACTGGGATCAGCCGAAGACACCGTCAGAAGTGAGGAGTTTCTTAGGATTGGCGGGTTACTATCGGTGTTTTATTCAAGACTTTTCCAAGATCGCGACTCCGTTGACGAATTTAAATAGAAAAACGGTTAAGTTTGTTTGGACAGAGAAGTGTGAGGAAAGTTTTGAGAGAGTTGAAAAAAGGTTGAGTTCAATTTTTGTGTTGTCATTGCTCGATGATCTGAGGAAATTTTGTGGTATATAGTGACGCATCGCATAAAGGACTAGGCTGTGTGCTTATGCAGAACAACAAAGTTATTGCGTATGCATCACGTCAGTTGAAAGATTACGAGAAAGGGTATTCGACTCATGACTTAGAGTTGGCATAAGTGGTATTTGCCCTGAAAATTTGGAGATATTATCTTTATGGAGAGAGGTGTGAGATATATACCGACCATAAAAGTCTGAAGTATATCTTTACACAAAAAGATTTGAACATACGACAAAGAAGATGGTTGGAGCTGATCAAAGATTATGATTGCGAGATTTTCTATCATCCCGGAAAGGCGAACGTTATTGCTGATGCCTTAAGTAGGAAGGGACGGGAGAAGTTAATGTTGTTAACTGATCAAGAGAAGCTAGTGTCAGAAATGGCTAAGATGGAGTTAAAAATTAAGTATCCAACAGAATCCGATGAAAAGTTATTCCAGATGGTAAATAGTTCAACGTTGGTGGATAAGGTGAAAAATGCACAACTTCAAGATGAAGACTGCGAAAAGATAAAACAGAAGATATCTGAAGGTGAGGGAAACAAATTCAAAATCGACTCGGAAGGGTTACTTCGATTCGAAGGGAGAATTTGGGTTCTGCAAGTACCAGAAGTTAAAGAAGAAATTTTGAGTGAAGCTCACAACTCAAGATATTCGATTCACCTTGGGAGTACAAAGATGTACCAAGATCTTAAACATCACTTTTGGTGGCCAAATATGAAGAGGGATGTGGCTGAGTGTGTGGCGAAATGCTTAACGTGTCAGAAAGTCAAAGCTGAACATCAAAGGCCAATCGGATTGTTACAATCGTTGGAGATACCAGAATGGAAATGGGAGCATATCACAATGGATTTTGTGGTAGGTCTTCCAACGACTCAGCAAGGTTACGATGCCATTTGGGTGATTGTCAATCGACAGACAAAGTCGGCACACTTTTTGCCAATAAAGATTCAGTTTACCCTAGATCGGTTAGCAAAACTGTACGTGAAAGAGATTGTGTCAAGACACGGTGTACCTGTGTCCATTGTATCAAACAGAGATCCACATTTCACATCTAATTTCTGGAAATGATTACAAGAATGTTTGGGGACACATCTAAGAATGAGCACAGCGTACCATCCTCAAACCGATGGACAAAGTGAGAGAACCATCCAAACACTAGAAGATATGCTCAGAGCATGTATCATGGATTTCAAGGGAATTTGGGATGACCATCTGCCATTGGTGGAATTTACTTATAATAATAGTTATCACGCGAGTATTGGCATGCCGCCTTATGAAGCGTTATTCGGTAGGAAATGCAGAACTCCATTATGTTGGGACGAGGTTGGTGAACGTCAGCTTTTGGGTCCAGAATTAGTAAAACAGATTGTCGAAAGAATTAAGGTTATTCTAGCAAGATTAATAGCTGCACAGGATAGACAGAAGAAATATGCCGATCAACATCGACAGAATCGAGAATTAGATGTCGGTAGTTATGTTTTCTTGAAAGTATCTCCCTGGAAGGGGAAAATTCAGTTTGGTAAGAAAGGAAAATAAAGCCCTAGGTTTATAGGACCTTTTGAAGTGCTTCGACGAGTTGGTGAAGTGGTGTACGAGGTAGCTTTACGGAAGGATCGAGAAATTTGTAATTTAATTTAAATATTTATGGAATTAAATAAATATTTAAAATAATTTATTTATTGAGGAAAATAAATATTTGATGAATTGTCATGAATTAATTTAGTAGCTAAATTAATTAATGTTAATTGAATCGAGTAATGATAATTTTATTTGTTGGATTTAATTTAAGGAGATAATTAAATTAAATCAATTGCTTAATATTTAAGAAATTAATTAAATTAAATGAATTATTTAATTTAAAGGAAATAAATAAATTAAATATAGTGATGTGTCTAATTTATTAATTAAATTAGATATATAATTATTTATTAATGATAATAAGATTTTTATTATTAGTATTATAAGTTATTTAAATTAACTAAACTAAGTTATTTAAATTAATCAACTAAAAGTGTGACATAAAACTATATAATATAAATGTTATTAAAATAATTTAGTTTGGGGAAAGTTTGTTAGCCAAACAAGGCCTTATGGCCTTTGGCATTATTCAAACCGATTTAGTCTTTTTATTTTTCTAACGTAAGGGAACGGGATTGGCTAGCTTATATTTTTCCTACGCGTATTATTTTCTAAGGCTTGCTAGATAATAAAGAGAGAGAGAGAGGAGAGAGAGTATTGAGAGTGAGGAATTGAGAGAATAATCTCTGTGAGTTTGCCAAGAGAAGGAAGAGACTCACCATCTCTTGTGCTAGTCTATAATCAAGAGGATTAAGGTATAATTCACTCCTAAATCTCCAAATTTTAGTTTTTATCTGAGTTCTCTGTAAATTGATTTTGTGGGTTTGTGGCTCAAACGTTGTGTATATAATATGGGTTATATTGTAGAATCTGTTGTCGTCATGTATGTAAAGTGATGTATCGGTTATCAAATTAAATGTGAGCAATTGGTGTGTAGAAAGAAAATGAATATCAGTGTTCATATTTGAAAAATGGCCTTAGAAAGTATCAATTTTAGTGGTCAATTTGTGTATAAAACTGTAAATTGACGCTTGCATATGGTAGTTCATTGAGATACGAACATAATGTAATTTGAATGGAATGATTTGGTCAAATAATGAATTCACAGTGATGATTTTTGGGATAGACTATCAAAAATGGAGTTTTATATGAAAAACATGAAAATTGAGAAATTAAAATAGTTTTAGTTGTTGTTAAATTGTGCTAAGTGGTTGAATATGTTAGCAATCATGTTTATGATAGTTGTATATTTTTTTTTTACATGTTGTTATCACCGTTTGATGGGTGAAATTTGTGTTTGTTGGGCTAAAAAGTAAACTCATTGTTCATTAGCCTTCTCTCTCTCGTCTGTCGAACAGTGCAATTGCATGCGTTAGGTTAAAAAAAAAAAAAACAGGAAAAATTGTTGCTTGCTGGAGTTTAAGCTTAAGTGTGTATTGCAATTGCGTACACCTGATCTCGAGACAGATGAAGTCTGCGCTTATTTTTGAGATCATGTGTAATGGACTTATATTAGTTTAGTATGCATGTTATTGATGTTGAGGCATAATATAAACTACAATAACAGATTGTAAATGCGTTGTTATGCAAAGTGTAAAAGAATTTAAATGATTATTTAAATAAGTTATGTAATGAAACCAAATGTGATGTTTTCAAAAGTTAAATGAATGATTAAGGTTATGTTAGTGAGTAATGATTTAGAATTGTTAAGGTGTTAACCAACGTGGTTAGGTGCTAGGTTAGGGTTATGACCTAAATGATGGTTTAAACCCTAAAAGCTAATATTCATATAATTAATTGTTGTTGCGATTTCAATGATATGTGTAGGGTAATTGGAGATTATTTTACATTTGTGTAGCTTACAATCAAGGCAAGTTTTCTAACTCTACCTTGTTATTATTGAGCAAGTTTCTAAACCTTAACTCTTTACATTGAGCAAGCTTTCTAACTTCATTTTTTTATATTGAATGCAAGTTTCCATTCCTAAATTATTATTGTGCAAGTTCTAACATTCTTTATGAAGTTGAGCAAGCTTAATCTATCTTGCAGTATGTTTGTACAAGCTTATGTAACCTAATTCGTTACATCGAGCGAGATTTAGTTTTCTAATTATTATTCAAAATATATATTGTTCTAATACATTGATTCAAGGGAGATTGTTTTAACTCTTCTATAGCGCTTTGCATGTATATCATGTTTACTCAATTATATATTATTGTTATTCAATCTTTGACTTTGATAACCTTGTTCAAAAAGCTTTATCGTTGTATTAAACCTTCAAGTAGTAAGCAAACCTTTATTGATTGAATTAATCTATATTTGAATAGTGTTTCTAAAATTCTAGAAACAACGATAAGCTAGTTCCAAACTAAACTTTCTTTAGTGGAAATTCTAAATCAAACCGAGACGAAACAACCCTAACATAGGGGATTTTATACGTGTAACGTTTAGATGTTTGTGCACAATACATGGTACAAAGGGCTGATCCCCTAAGTACGTTAAGAAGGGTCCGTATAGTCTAAATGACTGTTAAGGTTGGGTAATAATACCTAAATACCGGGGACATAGTTCGTGGTCTTAAGACCCTCAGATAATTAAAGTTCAAACTTGTTTTCTATTTTGATTTGTAGAACAAGTTCCTTATTATTCAGTTTTCGTTGTTCACTCTCATGTTATTATCATTGCTACTTTCTATATCGGTGAGCATTTGTTTGCTCACTCTTGCAATTAACACTTATGACTAAAGTGGAGAAAGTTGATGAGCCATCTACTAGTAAAGGAAAGGGAAAATGTCCAAATGATGAAGACATATGAGAAATTATTTAAATGTTTTATGTTTAAAGACTTGTTTTAATTTATGATGTATTTCGCAATGATGTAATAATTTTAAGGTTAGATTTACTGGGATTTAATTTTGAGATGATGATGTAACCCTTTAATGGGAGAGATTATTGTTTAAGTTATTTTAATTATGTCTTTATCCTTTATTATGGGTAGTTAGATGTAATAGTTTTTGATAAGTGAGCACCAAATCTCATGGGAATGGAGTACGGATTTGGGGGTGTCTGAGGTTGGTATCAAAGCTTTAGGTTATGAACCTTAGGTGGGGAAACCTAAGGAAGTAACCTTTAAGGAAATAGAAAACATAGAGGTGTTCAACTCTTATCGAGTTTTAAGGAATGGATTAAGGTATCCATTGAAGCTAAATAATAAAAGACATTATGTGCTATGTGTTAATAACTTATGTGCTCGCGAGTATCGAAAAATATTAAGTAAAACTTAAAATATTTTGTTGTCAGGATGTCTAACGAAGGAGGATCCAGTCCAGCTAGAGAGGTGATACCTCAGGTACCTATAGATGATGAACCCCGGGATATTCATGTAGTATGGGAGCAGTTGATCCAGGAGGATGAGCCTGTGACCGATCCCGTGGAGGATAGTTCTGAGGAGGTAGAGGAGGATGATGAGGAAGAGGATCCTGAGGAGTTTCCACCAAACTCCATATCAGCGGAGATGTATGATGCTTTGTATGACCGTAATGTAGAATTACAGGATGAGGTCGAGGAGCTAAAGGAAATGGTTGAGATGCATCACGCTTGATGGAGCGAAGGATGTAGAGATTCAGAACTTGATTGAAACTTGGAAACACGGAGTGGGATCTGGTTCATACAAAAGGTTCGCAGATGAAGACCATTGGCGAGTGCGAGAAGATGAAACCGACATGGAGAAATTGAAAGATGATTTCAAGGAGGAATCAACTAAAGCGTCTGCAGAAGCAGAGGATGCGTGGATGAAGGCGACTCACGCGTGCGAGATCGTCTTTGAGGCTAAGGTTCAAGTGAAGAAAGCCAAAATGAAAGAGATGGATTATGCTTTTTTTAATTGGCGATTGATAGGGCCCCAGGATCGAGTCTATTATTATCCACCTCGGTTTGAGAATTCGCCGTGGTTCGTGATGGATCGCAGAACGGCATATCGTATCATGGAGGAGGAACTTCGGGAAGCCGTACGACGTCTTAATATGTCTAGATAGAATAAGATAGATAATAGTATGCGGTTAAATTATGTGAATAAATAAATTATGAATCCTTTATTTTGAGATAAATAAAGGGATAGTATGAGTATGTAATCCTGAAACTTGTCTAGTTCAGGAAAGTGAATGTTTATAGCGGTTATGCTATTTTGAGTATGTTTTAAAACTTTATGAATGAATAAAATATTAAAGTTTATTTGAAATGTTATGTGTTAAAGCTTTAATCTTGGAATGTTTAAGTTAAACTTTAAATACCCAAGAAGTTGAGTAATGAGCTAATAAGCGTATATTTTAATAGAAAATGCCTCCTAGAAGAAGACAACCACGTCAGCAAGCACCTCCTGAGGGGTCTACTAATAATAACAATGAGACCAACGCTAATCCGGTTCAGCAGTTGGTAACTTTGTTGACGGGTGCACTTGCGAATCAACCGCAAGCTCAAGTCACGACTTTCAAGGAATTCAAAGCGGTTGGACCGCCAGAGTTTCAAGGATCTATGAATCAGTGGAAGCCCAAACCGGATCATGGAAATGGAGAAGGTGTTCGACGTTGCTAGAGTTAATGAAGATCAAAAGATCGCTGCGTTATAACGTTCATGATGAAGTCTGAAGCTAGCTACTGGTGGCAAGCAAATAAGGTTCGTGGAGGACAAGGAGTGATAGCGTGGGATAGATTTAAGGAATGTTTTTTGAAATGTACTTTCCAATGAGTTCTCGGAATCATTTGGAAGTGCAATTTTTGAGTTGAAGCAAGGAACAATGGCGGTGCTTAGATATATCTTTGCAAAGTTTAACGAGTTGGCAAGGTTTGCCACTTATCAAGTCAAATCTTGATGAGCGTAAAGCAAGAAGATTGAACAAGGATTGAAGCCCGGCTTTACAAACAAGGTTTCAATGTTCAAATTGAACACATTTTAATTTGTATTGGAAAAGGCAATTATCGCGGAAGGTGGAAGCGATGCCTTGACCAAGTACAACCAAGAAAGAAGAAGAAGAGAAGGAAGAATGAGAATGAGAATAAAATTTGGTGGAAGTAATGTTGGAAGTAATAATCAAAAAGAGGAAGTGGAGTGAGAATTCAACTGCGGGAGGACAATGAGGAAATCGGCAGAAGAAAAAGTTTGAGGCTTCATGTAACTTGTGGGAAGAACCATACTGGGGTATGTTTGAAGGGAAAGAGGGTGTGTTTCATCTGTGGTCAGGAGGGACACATTGCACCAAACTATTTTAGTCTGAAGAAAGGAGCATGTTTTACCTGCGGTTCAAAGGATCACATGGCTCGTGATTGCCCTAAGAAGCCAGCGGGAAGTGCAAGTGGCAGAAAAGGAAACAACAACGGTGGTGGTGCATTGACTATCATTGGACCCATTTCAATCAAGCCGACCCTCTGCGAGGACTTTCAATATACCAAATGCGAGGATCTTTGTATAGTCTAAGGATGTGGTGTCAGGTATCATTCCGATTAATGGTATTAATGCTTATGTACTATTTGATTCGGGTGCTACTTGTTCATTTATATCAGATGAATTTGCTCGAACTTAGATTTGCCTCGGAAAAATTAGAATTTCCCTTAAGTATAGAGATTGCGAATAGGAAGTGATTCCTGTTAAATTCATATATAGGAATTGTAGAGTGGTTATAAAAGGTCATGAGATGATGGTAGATTTGATACCAATTAGACTTGGTGAATTTGATGTTATCTTTGGGAATGGATTGGTTATTCAATTACTGGAGCAAAGAATTGATTGCCAAAAAAGTGTGTTAAACTTATGACTCTCCATCAAAGGTTGTGTTTTTTGGTAAGACAAGTCACCTCGACAAGCAAGTTGTCTGACGGTGATGCAAGCCAAGAAGTTGTTGAGACAAGGATGTGTAGGATACTTAGCCTACATCGTCGATACACAGAAGAAGAGTGTGAAGTTAGAAGAGATACCGATCATAAGAGATTTTGCAGACGTATTTCCAGACGATTTGTCGGGTCTTCCGCCGGATCGACAAATCGAGTTCGTGATTGACTTACTACCAGGAACGGCCCCGATATCTAAGGCACCATACAGAATGGCCCCGGTAGAAATGAAAGAGTTGATGGTGCAATTGCAAGAATTGCTTGACAAAAAGTATATTCAGCCGAGTGTTTCGCCATGGGGAGCACCGATGTTGTTTATTAAGAAGAAAGACAGATCGATGTAGCTCTGCATTGATTACAGAGAATTGAATAAGGTCACGATTAAAAATAAGTATCCATTACCTAGAATCGATGACCTGTTCGATCAGTTGAAAGGAGCGAGGTATTTCTCGAAGATTGACCTGAGAAGTGGTTATCATCAGTTGAAGGTGAGGCCGGAGGATGTACAAGAAAATAGCATTCAGAACTCGGTATGGTCATTACGAGTTTTTGGTTATGTCTTTTGGTTTAACTAATGCACCTGCAGCGTTCATGCACTTGATGAACATGGTGTTTAAACCATTCTTAGACAAATTTGTGGTGGTGTGTATTGATGACATATTGGTATATTCCAAAACCAAAGGAGGAACATGTGGAACATTTGAGATTGACGTTGGAGACATTGAGAAAAGAGAAGTTGTACGCTAAGTTCTCAAAATGTGAATTTTGGTTGAAGCGTGTATAGTTTTCGAGACACGTTATTGATAAGGACGGAATTTTGGTAGATCCATCAAAGGTGGAAGTCGTAATAAATCTGGGATCACCCAAGAGACACCGTCGAAGTGAGGAGTTTCTTAGGATTGGCGGGTTACTATAGGCGTTTTATTCAAGACTTTTCCAAGATCGCGACTCGTTGATTTGAATTTAACTAGAAAAGCGGTTAAGTTTGTTTGGACAGAGAAGTGTGAGGAAAGTTTTGAGAGTGAAAAAGAGGTTGAGTTCAACACTGTGTGTTGTCATTGCCTGATGATACAGGAAATTTTGTGGTATATAGTGACACATCGCATAAAGGACTAGGCTGTGTGCTTATGCAGAACGACAGAGTTATTGCGTATGCATCACGTCAGTTGAAAGATTACGAGAAAGGGTATCCGACTCATGACTTAGAGTTGGCAGCAGTGGTATTTGCCCTGAAAATTTGGAGACATTATCTTTATGGAGAGAGGTGTGAGATATATACCGACCATAAAAGTCTGAAGTATATCTTTACACAAAAAGATTTGAATATGAGACAAAGAAGATGGTTGGAGTGATCAAAGATTATGATTGCGAGATTTTCTATCATCCCGAAAAGGCGAATGTTATTCTTGATGCCTTAAGTAGAAGGGCGGGGAGAAGTTAATGATGTTAACTCGATCAAGAAAGCTAGTGTCGAAAAATGGCTAAGATGGAGTTGGAAATTAAATATCCGATAGAATCCGATGAAAAGTTATTCGGATGGGAAATAGTTCAACGTTGGTGGATAAGGTGAAAAATGCACAACTTCAAGATGAAGACTGCGAAAAGATATAAAAGAGAAGATATCGAAGGTGAGGGAAACAAATTCAAAATCGATTCGGAAGGGTTACTTCGATTGAAGGGAGAATTTGGGTTCCGCAAGTAACAGAAGTTAAAGAAGAAATTTTGAATGAAGCTCACAACTCAAGATATTCGATTCACCCTGGGAGTACAAAGATGTACCAAGATCTTAAACATCATTTTTGGTGGCCGAATATGAAGAGAGGATGTGGTGAGTGTGTGGTGAAATGCTTAACGTGTCGAAAGTCCAAAGTTGAACATCAAAGGCCAAGCGGATTGTTACAACCGTTGGAGATACCAGAATGGAAATGGGAGCATATCACAATGGATTTTGTGGTAGGTCTTCCAACGACTCAACAAGGTTACGACGCCATTTGGGTGATTGTTGATCGACTAACGAAAGTCGGCACACTTTTTGCCAATCAAGATTTGGTTTACCCTAGATCGGTTAGCAAAACTATACGTGAAAGAAATTATGTCAAGACACGGTGTACCTGTGTCCATTGTATCAGACAGAGATCCACGTTTCACATCTAATTTTTGGAAGCGATTACAAGAGTGTTTGGGGACACAGCTGAGAATGAGCACAACGTACCATCCTCAGACCGACGGACAAAGTGAGAGAACCATCCAAACACTAGAAGATATGCTCAGAGCATGTATCATGGATTTCAAGGGAAATTGGGATGACCATCTGCCATTGGTGGAATTTGCTTATAATAATAGTTATCACGCGAGTATTGGCA
This sequence comes from Panax quinquefolius, assembly GCA_020205615.1. Classification (NCBI taxonomy): domain Eukaryota; kingdom Viridiplantae; phylum Streptophyta; class Magnoliopsida; order Apiales; family Araliaceae; genus Panax; species Panax quinquefolius. The sequence goes on from CM035163.1 coordinate 34,939,912, forward strand.
TGCCGCCTTACGAAGCGTTATACGGCAGGAAATGCAGAACTCCATTATGTTGGGACGAGGTTGGTGAACGTCAGCTATTGGGTCCGGGAATTGTGGTACAAATAGACTTGTCGAAATAATCAAGGTTATTCGAGCAAGATTAAGCCGCATTGCACAAGATGACAAGAAGAAATATGTCGATCAACATCGACAAAAATCGGGAATTGATGTCGGTAGTTATGTTTTCTTGAAAGTGTCTCCTGGAAGGGAAAATTTGATTTGGCAAGAAAGGGAAATTGAGCCCTAGATTTATAGGACCTTTTGAAGTGCTTGACGAGTTGGTGAAGTGGCGTACGAGGTAGCTTTACCTCTCGGAGTTAGAGCATATTCATAATGTTTTTCCATGTTCGATATTGAGACCATATAAGCGACTATAAACATGTTATCGAATATGAGCCCTTACAATTTGAGAAAGATTTATCATATGAAGAAGTCCCCTGTTCAAATTGTTGATGAGAAAAAGAGCAAATCTTGAGGAATAAGGTGATACCTTACGTTAAGGTAATCTGGAGGAACCACAATCTTTGAAGAAGCTACGTGGGAACTTGAAAGTGTTATGATGAAGAATTATCCTCGAGTTGTTTGCTTGATTTTGTATAGCGATTCTGGGGATGAGAATCTTGTTAAGAGAGGAAGAATGTAATGAATAAAATTTTTTTTGAGTTGTGATTTCGAGGGACATAATCCTTTTAGGAGGAGGGAAGGATGTAACGATCGAGAAATTTGTAATTTAATTTAAATATTTATGTAATTAAATAAATATTTAAAATAATTTATTTATTGAGGAAAATAAATATTTGATGAATTGTCATGAATTAATTTAGTAGCTAAATTAATTAATGTTAATTGAATCGAGTAATGATAATTTTATTTGTTGGATTTAATTTAAGGAGATAATTAAATTAAATCAATTGCTTAATATTTAAAAAATTAGTTAAATTAAATGAATTGTTTAATTTAAAGGAAATAAATAAATTAAATATAGTGATGTGTCTAATTTATTAATTAAATTAGATATATAATTATTTATTAATGATAATAAGATTTTTATTATTAGTATTATAAGTTATTTAAATTAACTAAACTAAGTTATTTAAATTAATCAACTAAAAGTGTGACATAAAACTATATAATATAAATGTTATTAAAATAATTTAGTTTGGGGAAAGTTGGTTAGCCAAACAAGGCCTTATGGCCTTTGGCATTATTCAATGATTGAGTCTTTTATTTTTTTCTAACGTAAGGGAACGTGGGAGTGGCTAGCTTATATTTTTCCTACGCGTATTATTTTCTAAGGCTTGCTAGATAACAGAGGAAGAGAGGATTGCAGAGTATTGAGAGTGAGGAATTGAGAGAATAATCTCTGTGAGTTTTTGCGAGAGAAGAGAGAAACTCACCATCTTGCACTAGTCTATAATCAAGAGGATTAAGGTATAATTCACTCCTAAATCTTCAAATTTTAGTTTTATCTCGAGTTTCTCTGTAAATTGATTTTGTGGGTTTGTGGCTCAAAGCGTTGTGTATATGATATGGGTTATATTGTAGAATCTGTTGTCGTCGTATGTGTATGAGTGATATATCGGTTATCAAATTAAGTGAGCAATTGGTGTGTAGAAAGAAAATGAATATCGGTGTTCATATTTGAAAAATGGCCTTAGAAAGTATCAATTTTAGTGGTCAATTGTGTGTATAAAGCGTAAATTGACGCTGCAGATATGGTAGTTCATTGAGATACTGAACATAATGTAATTTGAATGGAATGATTTGGTCAAATAATGAATTCATGGTGATGATTTTTGGGATAGACTATCAAAAATGGAGTTTTATATGAAAAACATGAAAATTGAGAAATTAAAATAGTTTTAGTTGTTGTTAAATTGTGCTAAGTGGTTGAATATGTTAGCAATCATGTTTATGATAGTTGTATATTTATTTTACATGTTGTTATCAGTTTGTTTGATGGGTGAAATTGGTGTTTGTTGGGCTAAAATTTAACTCATTGTTCATTAGCCTTCTCCTTCAGTCTCTGTCTAACACATGCATTTAGAATTATTGCTTCTTGTGTGTAAAGTGCCAGGCAAAAAAATGGCAGTAGCGTGCACTTGCTGCCTCATGGCCCCCAAGCTTAAGTATGGCGCAATTGCATTTACACCACACAAACGAGAGATAGTGAAAATGCCTTTATTTGCAGATCATATGTAATGGACTTATATTAGTTTAGCATGCATGTTAATGATGTTGAGGCATAATATAAACTACAATAACAAATTGTCATGTGTTATATATAAAGTGTAAAAGATTTTAAGTGATTATTTAAATAAGTTATGTAATGAAACCAAATGTGATGTTTCAAAAAGTTAGAATAAATGATAGTTATGTTTATAGTGTGATTTTAGAATTGTTAAGGTGTTAACCTAACGTGGTTAGGTGCTAGGTTAGGGTTATGACCTAAATGATGGTTTAAACCTAAAAGCTAATATTCATACAATTAATTGTTGTTGCGATTTCAATGATATATGTAGGGTAATTGGAGATTATTTTTCATTTGTGTAGCTTTACAATCAAGGCAAGTTTTCTAACTCTACCTTGTTATATTATTGAGCAAGTTTCTAAACCTTAACTCTTTACATTGAGCAAAGCTTTTTAACTTCATTCTTTTCATATTGAATGCAAGTTTCCATTCCTAAATTATTATTGTGCAAGTTCTAACATTCTTTATGAAGTTGAGCAAGCTTAATCTATCTTGCGTATGTTTGTACAAGCTTATGTAACCTAATTCGTTACATCGAGCGAGATTTAGTTTCCTAATTATTATTCAAAGCATATATTGTTCTAATACATTGATTCAAGGGAGATTGTTTTAACTCTTCTATAGCGCTTTGCATGTATATCATGTTTACTCAATTATATATTATTGTTATTCAATCTTTGACTTTGATAACCTTGTTCAAAGCTTTATCGTTGTATTAAACCTTCAAGTAGTAAGCAAACCTTTATTGATTGAATTAATCTATATTCGAATAGTGTTCTAAAATTCTAGAAACAACGATAAGCTAGTTCCAAACTAAACTTTCTTTAGTGTGGAAATTCTAAATCAAATCGAGACGAACAACCCTAACATGGGGATTTTGTACGTGTAACGTTTAGATGTTTGTGCACAATACATGGTACAAAGGGCTGATCCCCCTAAGTGCGTTAAGAAGGGTCCGTATAGTCTAAATGACTGTTAAGGTTGGGTAATAATACCTAAGTATAGGGACATAGTTCGTGGTCTTAAGACCCTCCAGATAATTAAAGTTCAAACTTGTTTTCTATTTTGATTTGTAGAACAAGTTCCTTATTATTCGACTTTTTTGTTGTTCACTCTCATGTTATTATCATTGCTACTTTCTATATCGGTGAGCATTTGTTTGCTCACTCTTGCAATCTAACCGCATGACTAAAGTGGAGAAAGTTGATGAGCCATCTACTAGTAAAGGAAAGGGAAAATTGTCCAATCTTTGAAGACATATGAGAAATTATTTAAATGTTTTATGTTTCAAGACTTGTTTTATTTTATGATGTATTCCAAAACCGATGTAATAATTTTAAGGTTAGATTACTAGGATTTAATTTTTTGAGATGATGATGTAACCCTTTAATGGGAGAGATTATTGTTTAAGTTATTTTAATTATGTCTTTATCCTTTATTATGGGTAGTTAGATGTAATCAATTTTTTGATAAGTGAGCACCAAATCATGACATTTCCCACCAGCCATGTGATGGTTACATGGAAGGGCAAGAGGATAGCAACTGTGACTTTGGCGAATTCTCAGTCAAAACCACAAGGGGGCAAGAGGGAGAAAAATGAGAAATTTGAGCGAAGTAGAGAAAAGCATGGGGATAAGTATACCAGAATGCCAGTTTTGCAGGCTATCACATGCAGCGAGAAGGCATTCAGAGGCCTGTACGAACAATGGGTTGAGCACGAAGTGGTGAAGCCTCCAAGGCCTCGGTTGTCATAACAGAAGAAATGAAAAGAAGGCCAGACTTCTATGTATACCACCAATATGCAGAACACTCCACTATGGACTGTTACAGTCTGCGAAGGATATACCATGAGAAGTTGGCGACTGGAGAGATTGAACTAGAAAAAGAAACGTGCAACACTATCACCCATGGTGCAGTCCCGGAAGTTAAGATGATGGATAACCTAAATACTGGCTCTACCATCAAAAGAACTCTGCACTATAGATACAAGAATTGATGAATTAAAAATCTAGCCAAGATGGTGGTCCACCAAAAATGGTGGTTTAAGTCCTCAGGAGTATCCCTTGCCAAGAAATTGGATAACCAAGAGAGGAGGCACGAGAATTAACAAAAAAGAAAAACCCACCCAAAATGGTTGTCCACTCTAAATGGTGGTCAAGTCCTCGTAGACTACACTTGCCAAGAAATTGGATGACCCAACTGACGAGGCACCCGATTTCAAGTCCTTGTAGACTGCACTTGCCAAGAAATTAGACGACCTAAGTGACGAGGCACCCGATTTCAAGTCCTCGTAGACTGCACTTTCCAAAAAATTGGACGACCCAAGTGACGAGGCACCCGAGTGTTACACTTTATCATCAAAAGTGAATGAGGCACCTGACTATAAGTCATTGTAAATTATACTTTCAACTTCAAAAGTAGTTGAGGCACCTGGGTATCAGCCCTCAACCTCGAAAAAAAAAGAGTTACACTTTATCTCTAAAAGTGGTGAACGTTATGCTTTCTTCAACAAAAGCAAAAAAGTTACACTTTATCTCTAAAAGTGGAGAACGCTATGCTTTCTTCGACAAAAGCAAGAAAGCATAACGTTCACCACTTTTGAGTTGACAAATTTGATTATCAATGAATTGTCAAATTTTCACTTATACTTGAATGTTTTTTTGATTTCTTAAAAAAGAAGAAGTATGAATTCAAGTGTTGGTTTGTGGAAAATATATATACATGTTTTTGACAAAATTCATGTTTGCTTGTTTATAATACTTATTGTTGTCTTGGAGTATTAATTTGAATAACTTGAGATTCAATGATAAATATTGAGTTTTGAGGAATCGTTCAAATTAAAGGCAATTAATAAGGATAAAAGAAACTACAATTTGATGAATGAAATATATGTACATGGATTTTCTGATACAGGAAATGAAAAAAACTACGAAAGTTTATGATCTAAAGGTCATGACCTGTCGAAATGAAGAGAGGGGAATAGCTAAAGCCTCCAAGTCGACAATGGTGTGGTACCTTGAGCCTTCGTATTAGAGGCTATCGAGCCTTTAAGGTCTTGGGCAGCTGACTTAATTTCCCAAAAGCTTGGTCTTTAATTTATCTGTGGCATCTTGAAGATCCTAAATCTCTACATAAAGTAAGTCATTCTCATGAAGACGTGAAGTGACTTCCGAACGAAGTGCAACCATATGATGATTGGAAATAAAAAGATCCAACCTAGCATGGAAGGGAGACATGTCCAAGGAGAGTCAGGAGATACCACGAGAGACGGAAGGTCATTCAACCCACCCAAAGTGCTATCCACAATACCCTCCCGAGCAATCACCAACTCGGCGGAATCCTCCTTGGGAAGATGATTTTCAGCAATAGTCTCAAAAGAATTCCTCCTCAAAGAAGCAGGAGTCTCATCGGTACCCTCAAAACTTTCATGTGGAGAAGTTGTAAAAAGGTGTGAAGAAAGCACTGCACCACCCACAACAGGCCATCCGAGCTTACATTAGACAAAGAATCCTTAGCATCAAGACAAACACAATCATCATGTGGTGAAAAAGACTCGATACAAATAGTGATATGTCGGGACATCACAAGTAATGGAAGCCGCCGCCGCTGCCCCATTTGCGGTACTCACAAAGAGCCTAATTGGAACATCATCATCCTCTTCATCAACATTGGTTTTCTCGATGACTTCTTGATTCTAAAGAAAAGAGAAATTTCAAGATAGGGTAAGAAGGATTAGATCAAAGATTTTCCAAGATATTTTGGGAGAGCTCCTCTAGGGCTCGCCCTCCTAGGGTTTGGTCCCCTAGAGGTTCCCTCTCCTAGGACTTTTGTTTTTGAGTCTTACAAAGCATCAAGCTTCAAGAAGTGTAGACTTCAACACTCAAAAAAATATTTTACGCGATCATCTCACCAAAGGGGGCAAATGCTTACTGGTAGATGACATAGATATCCTCTAGAGTAGAGGTGCATTCCCCCAAGCAGTGACGAATATGGATGTAGAGGAGCACCATGGTTCTGTTGGATACGAGTGTCCCTGCATAGCTGGATGCAATGAAGAATGTCAGTCTTTTCTTTAGTACATCCACATAATCAACATTCCCAAGTATCTCGTTGATCTAATGCTACCATTCCTGAAGGTGGCTAGATGAATTAGACAAAAAGTGAAGGGGACTGAAATGATGTTCTTATTTCTCTATGCATATGCGATGAATGCAAACAGAATGGAAACAGTCACCCAAATCTCCGCAAGCTGCAACATATAAAAACAAACCTTCTTTCTCTTGCGAGAGAGAAGTTGTACAATCATAAGCCTGAACTTGCTCCTAAAAAATGTTAGAAGAACCAAAAGAGGGGAGCCCTTCCCTAATCATTGAGGAACGGGGTCTCCTTGGCGGTTTATGGGTCTGTAGAATGTTCAATGGAGATCAAGGGTCTGCAAGCAAGAAGAATTCTGCATAAGGGCTCTAAAGAGCAAGGAAACAGATGGCAAGGAAAGCATTTGAACTTCAATGCTTATCATAGAAAATAAGGAAGTCTGAGATTTAAGCTTAAAAACACCTGAAAGAAGAAGCAAAAAAAAGTACAAGTGTAAGACCCCAGTTTTTATAAATAAAGATGAATTTTCTATAAATATTATTTTTGAATATTATGGAATAATTTGATATAATGTTATAGTTGTGGGTAATATTTATAAATTTTGCAAAGTATACAAGTGGTTATATTATATTCGATTGGTCGGGGAATATTCGGTTTAGCGAGGAATATTCGATTCAACTACTCAATCATTGGTGGACCCCACAATGTAATTATTATCGGATTGAGAAAAAGACAAAAATATTTTATTGAAATAACGGCGGAAGTTTTACCGTTGATCTTGTTGAACTACTTTCGGTAGTAAAGTACGATGTACGTGTGGTTGCATAGTAGTAACACCGGTATTGATTATTGATGCTTATGTGAGAAGTCACTTAGTTTGATTCCATTATTGTCGATTAATAATATGAATTATTATAAGCGATAATGACGCTTTTATTTTATTCAGTATTATTAACGTAATAAAAGCGAAACATCTTTTATATAAAAGCGAATACTTTATTAAAGTTATTTTATAAATAAAATATATTATATTTTATTATGCATAGTGTTTTGCATAGTGTTTTGCATAAGTGTTTGCATAGTAAAATGTTTTTATATAAATAGAATATATTATATTTTATTTAAAAGATTTTCTTTAAACATGGACCGTCCGATTAAAGTAAATCAATCTGGACCGTTCATGGATTAGTTACTTATGCATTCCATTTTCCTATAAATAGAAGCTCATTCCTTCATTATTTTCTCACTTAATTCATTGAAACTCTAGAGAGAAAATTATAGAGAGAAGCTATAGAGAGAAAGTTATAGAAAGAAGAAGAGTATTCTGCTACTTCATTACTTCTATATTCAGTTCTTTTACGGTAAGGGGTGTTATTCTTTCTTCTTGAAGAGAACTTCTGTTATTCCATTCACTATTATTCTGTTGGAATAACCTGTAAAAGTGGCATACCCTATACATAACCTGTATACGCGGCATACCCTATACTTGGTGAAATCCTTATGTTATTCCATTGCTTATTTATTCTGTTGGAATAACTTTGTATACTGTGATTTACCCTATACTTGGTGACATTCTTTTATTATTACATTGGAACATCACATGCATGTGTTTTACACAGGACCGGTTCCGCTTTTTATTATTCCATTGGAACATCCTGTCTCATGTGTTTTACAGGACTGGTTAAAATCTTTATCATTCTGTTGGAATATCCTATCGTGTGTTTTTACCGGATCCGGGTTCCATCTTTATTATTCTGTTGGAACATCCCGTCGGTGTGAATTTCACCGACCGTTCCGTTATTATTATTACATTGGAATAACTTTGTCTATCTGCAATACCGCATGCATGGTGATTTCTTTTGTTATTCCATTCTTTATTATACCCGGTTGGTTAAAACTTTGACTTCTATACTCCATGAAATTAGTAGAATATCCTTGATATTTGCGTTTCATCCAAAGATCTTTCACGGAAATATTCTTCCGATCATTCTTGAATTTTACTCTACAAAGCAAAGATCATGTTGACAATTTGGACGTTAATAATTCCCGGATAAAATAATTCTTGAACTTGTTTTATTGAATTCTTATATCATTGTCATCATCCTCATGTTTATATTTTTTTTAAAGTCATCTCGTGGCTTTGTAGAGCATGGATGGACTTGGTATGATTATGACCGAGGATTATTCGAGCGTAATCATGACCGTAATGTTACAAATGATGTGATTAAAAATCCTCGATTGGTCAGTAGTGCATTGATGGACGATTGTTGGCATGATCATGACCATTAATGAATACACAACTATTCTTGGCCCGTAGTGCAGAATAATTGTGATCGTGATACTTAAGAATATCCTGGTCAGTAAAGTGTGGGTGATTCGATGATGTGGATTATTTATTAAAGCCGAGTCTCAAATTTATAACAAATGATGAAAAACCTTTTAAAATCATAAAAGATAGTAGATTTTATTTTCTACTTGACTCTTTTAATGGATCAGATATTCGCCGCAGATTAAACCGGTTGTCTATTGTATTTTATCGTTTAACATTGTTGAAGACTATTGATAATTTATTACGCATTATCTTAGTCATAATATTTCTTCTTTGGGCTAGTTGAGCTCACCCTTTCTTTCACCGTTCTCTTCGTGAAATGAGAATATATTTGGGGACGAGTCTGGGAAACGAGTGATGGTCCCGAAGATAGCATTAGTAGTCCTCACTATTACGTGAAATAGTGTGATAATAATTGTAATGAGGACTTTTGTTTGAGTTTGTATAATATCTAGTAGAGGCGATATTTGTATTTAAACTCACGGTTTATGTCATATTGTATACGATGCATACTATGTTAATAAGTTGTATTTAAATTTTCGTACCATGTAAGTGGCGACCCAAGATGGGTGATGTATACCTAATTTTGGAGGCGTCACGGTTGGTATCGAGCTAAGGATATGATCCACGGCTAAGATGTGAGAAAAGTACTAGGAGGGAGAGACGGGGAATACCTTCGCTTAGTATGACCTACCTAAATTTATGTGCTATTTTATTGGTCGGCCGAATATAAAGATAATTGTTTCATGTCAATTATTTTTTGTTTTGTGGCGAGATCTGAAAATGACATCGAGAATGTTGAGAATAAGAATGGAGAGCAAAGCGATCGTTGATTCACCACATATCAATAATCAGGATAATGTGCATCAGGAAGGCGACAATCCTCATGCAAACAACAACACTGACCAAATGATGAATGATCAAATGTTCAGAGGCTTTATGCAATTTATGCAACAACAGGCGAGAGCGACTCCTGTCCAAAACGTAGGTGGAAACACATCTGAAACTCTCTGGGCGGTCACCGCTAAACAATTCAAGGAGCTGGGACCACCGGAGTTTAAGGGAGAGCCAAAACCACTTCTGGCGGAAGCATGGATAAAGCAGATTACCAAGATATTTGATGTCTTGGGATGCTCCGAGGAGCAAAAGGTTCCCTTCACGCCTTTATGTTGTTGCGGAGAGGTGATTCTTGGTGGGAATCGGTAAAAACGTACTCAACTTCTTTGCATCAAGATATCTTGGGAGAAGTTCCAGAGTCATTTAACGACAAATACTTTTCCGAAAGTATTCGCCACATGAAGGAGGTGGAGTTTATCAAGTTGGAACAAAACAATATGACCGTGTCGCAATACGAGGCAAAATTTGCGGAGTTATCACGGCAGTTCGTCCCACTTGGTGGATAATGAAGAGAGAATGGCGCGAATGTTTTAAGAGGTTTGAAGTCGGAGATACGTCAACATCTTATTTCTCATAAACCGTGTTTGTATTCAGATGTTGTAAATAGGGCTCGATTAGTGGAGCGCGATAACGAGTCAACGCTAACTAAAAAGAAGAAATTTAAGAAAGTTATAATATCACCGAAAGTAGTCATCGAAGCGGTGACAACAAGCGTGGAGGGAATCAAAGGCCGAGATATGGTAACCACTTCGGTGGTAATCGTGTACAAAACAATAAAATGGACATTTCAAGAAACGGAGATTCAACAATGATGGAAAGACGTCAAGACCAAAGACCCGTTGTTAAGGAAGGAGAAAGACCACCTATCATATGCTTCAAATGCGGAGAAGAGGGACACATCGATTCGAGCTGTGCCATGCCAGTCCAAAGCATGTTATAATTGTGGAAGAGAAGGTCACTTAGCTCGATTTTGTTTTCATCAAGACAAATTCAACTAGGATGGAGGCACCAAAAGTAGTCCCGAGAAAAGTCAAAACCGTAGAGTGCAAGGGAGAAGCGTTTGTTGTGACCTCCCAGAGAGCAAGGAACCCGAATGAGGTCATCACGGGTAAGCTTATCATAAACTCTAATGAAGTCTACACTTTATTTGATCTGGGTTCTACCCATTCTTTTATTTCTCCTACTTGCGCTCATCGATTAAATTTGACTCGGAGAAATTAGACTTTGACTTATCTGTGGAAACTCCGTTGGGAGAAACCTTCATTACATCCCATTGTTTATAAGTCTTGTTTGGTTCAAATCGGTACCCTCACATTACCTGTCGATCTTATTTCATTAAAAATACTTGCATTTGACGTGATTCTAGGGATTGATTGGTTAACTACTTATCATGCAAAAATTAATTGTTTTCGTAAGGTTGTTAGCTTTCATATTCCTAATCAACCTATTATGCGAATTCAAACGACCAAACCATTAAAATCAATCACGGTCATCTCAAGCCATAAAGCTATTCGTTTATTGAAAAATGGATGTCAAGCTTTCTTAGCTCATGTCATGATTTAAACAAAAATACGCCGCTTTTGAGCGATATTTCTATTGTTAATAAATTTCCGACGTATTTCTCAAGAACTTCCACGCCTACCCCAGGCGTGAAATTGAATTTTGTATCGACCTTGAACCCGGTACAAAACCTATTTCCAAAGCCCCATATCGAATGGCTCCTATTGAACTTCGTGGAGTTAAAGACCCAACCGCAGGAATTGTTAGACATGGCTTTATTCGACCTAGTACTTCTCCTCGGGGTGCTCCTGCTCTATTCGTGAAGAAGAAAGATGGGAGTATCGCGACTTTGTATTGATTATCGGGGAGTTGAATCATGTCACCATCAAAATAGGTATCCATTGCCACGTATTGATGACCTGTTTGACCCGATTGCAAGGAGCCAAATTCTTTTCAAAGATTGATCTTCGTTAGGATATCACCAATTGAAGATTAGAACCACGACATTCCAAAGACGGCTTTGAACCCCAGACGGGCATTATGAATTCCTAGTCATGTCCTTTGGATTGACTAATGCTCCTGCTGCCTTCATGGATATGATGAACCGAGTATTCAAGGAATATTTAGATCACTTTGTGGTCGTCTTTATTGATGACATCCTTATTTATTCCAAAAGCCGTGAAGATCATGAGCAACACTTGAGGCTGACACTCCAAAAGCTTCGTGAATATAAGCTTTATGCCAAGTTGAAGAAATGCGAGTTCTGGCTTGAAGAAGTAGCATTCCTTGGGCACGTGGTATCAAGTCATGGAATATCTGTTGACCCAACAAAGATTGAAGCTATTCAAAGTTGGAACAACCTAAATCGATTAACCAAGTACGTAGCTTTCTCGGTTTAAATTTGGTTATTATCGGAGATTCGTGGAAGGATTTTCTCGAATCGCTACTCCATTGACTCAGCTGACTCGAAAAGATACAAAGTTCGGTTGGAGCGAAGAATGTGAGAAGAGTTTTCAAGAACTCAAGAAGAGACTTATTTCAGCACCTGTTCTGACAATACCATTTGGCTCGGAGGGATTTGTCATCTATAGTGATGCTTCGAGCAAAGGGTTGGGATGTGTTCTTATGCAACATGGAAAAGTTATAGCCTATGCCTCATGACAACTCAAAGAATATGAGAGGAATTATCCTACTCATGATCCGGAGTTAGCATTTATTGTCTTTTGCACTTAAAATTTGGAGGCATTACTTGTATGGGGAGAAAGTGGAGATCTTTACGGATCATAAAAGCCTCAAATATTTCTTCACTCAAAAGGAACTCAACATGCGACAACGACGTTGGCTTGAAGCTGATTGAAAGATTATGATCATACCATCCAATACCATCCCGGAAAAGCGAACGTGGTAGGCGATGCATTGAGTAGAAGATCGTATATGCAAGCACGAGTGCGTTATTGTCAACACAAAGGCCCATTTTGTGTGACTTGCAAAGGATGGAGATAGAGTTAAAGACTCTGTGGACGCATGTGATGATAGCAAATATACGAGTAGAACCGACTTTAATCGATAAAGTTAAAGTCGCTCAAATTGCTACGGACACGGAGCCGATGCGTATGAAAAGAAAGTGCAAGAGGGTGCTACGCAGGAAGCAAGAATCGATGAAGAAGGAATACTTCGAGTCAACTCCGGACTTTGTGTTCCTAACGACCACGATTTAAAGTATAATATCATGATGGAGGCGCACAACACACCATTTGCAATCCATCTGGGAGTACCAAAATGTATCATGATATTCGCTATACATTTTGGTGGAGCAATATGAAGAGGAGATAGCGTTGTTTATCTCAAGGTGTCTAACTTGTCAACGAAGTTAAAGCGGAGCATCAAGTACCAAAAGGTCCATTGCAACCACTTGAAATTCCGGAATGGAAGTGGGAGCACATTACCATGGATTTCGTTCACGGCCTTCCTAAGGTTTCTCAAGGCATTGATGCGATTTGGGTCATTGTTGATAGATTGACCAAGTCTGCTCATTTCTTACCGATACGAGAAACTTATACACTTGAACGTCTTGCTCGTATGTACATAAACGAGATTGTAAGACTGCATGGTATGCCGGTATCCATAGTTTCTGATCGAGACCCAAGATTCACTTCAAGATTTTGGGTTAGTTTGCAAAAAGCTATGGGCACGGACTTACGATTTAGTTTCTAAGATATCATCCTCGAGACTGACGGACAATCGGAGAGGACTATTCAAACTCTTGAAGATCTATTAAGACTCTGTGTTCTTGATTTCAAGGGGAGTTGGGACAAGTTTTTACCATTGGTGGAGTTTTCCTACAACAACAGTTATCAAGCAAGTATTGGCATGGCTCCATTCGAAGCGTTGTATGGAAGAAAGTGTCGTTCTCATATCTTTGGGATGAGGTGGGTGAAGCAACGTTGTTGGGACCGGAGTTGTAATGCGTATGACTACGGAAAAGATTCAAACGATCCGACAACGTATAAAAACCTCACAAAATCGATAAAAGAGTTATCCGATCTTCATCGAAAGGACGTGGAATTCAATATAGGAGATCATGTGTTGTTAAAAGTTGCTCCATGGAAAGGAGTTACAAGATTTGGAAAAGAGGGAAACTTAATCCTCGATTCATCGGTCCATTTTAATCCTCGATCGAGTAGTAGGGCTGTGGCCTATAGACTCGCTTTCACCGCCAAATATGTCTCGTGTTCATAACGTTTTTCACATATCCATGTTACGTAAATATGTGAAAGACCCGAACCATATTATCGAAAGTTAGAACCGGACGAAATAGCGGAAGATTTGACGTATGAAGAGGTTCTGTTCAAATTTTGGATAAGAAGGAACATATTCTACGCCCAAGAGTTATACCTCAAGTCAAAGTTTTGTGGAGGAACCACGATGTTGAGGAAATGACTTGGGAGTTAGAATCGAAATGAAATCAAGGTATCCTTACCTCTTCGACATACCAGTATCGCGTACCCTAATTTCGAGGGCTAAATTTCATAAGAAGGGAGGTTGTAAGACCCCAGTTTTTATAAATAAAGATGAATTTTCTATAAATATTATTTTTGAATATTATGGAATAATTTGATATAATGTTATAGTTGTGGGTAATATTTATAAATTTTGCAAAGTATACAAGTGGTTATATTATATTCGATTGGTCTGGGAATATTCGGTTTTTAGAGGGAATATTCGCATAACTACCAATCATTGGTGGACCCCACAAATGTAATTATTATTCGGATTGAGAAAAAGACAAAAATATTTTATTGAAATAACTGGCGGAAGTTTTACTGATTGATCTTCGTTGAACTACTCGGTAGTAAAAAGTACGATGAATACGTGTGGTTGCATAAGAAAGACACCGGTATTGATTATTGATGCTTATGTGAGAAGTCACTTAGTTTGATTCCATTATTGTCGATTAATAATATGAATTATTATAGCGATAATGACGTTTTGTTTTATTCAGTATTATTAACGTAATAAAAGCGAAACATCTTTTATATAAAATGAATACTTTATTAAAGTTATTTTATAAATAAAATATATTATATTTTATTACGCATAGTGTTTTCATAGTGTTTTTGCATAGTGTTTGCATAGTAAAATGTTTTTATATAAATAGAATATATTATATTTTATTTAAAAGATTTTTCTTTAAACATGGACCGTCGATTAAAGTAAATCAATCTGGACCGTTCATGGATTAATTACTTATGCATTCCATTTTCCTATAAATAGAAGCTCATTCCTTCATTATTTTCTTTTAATTCATTGAAACTCTAGAGAGAAAATTATAGAGAGAAGCTTATAGAGAGAAAGTTATAGAAAGAAGAAGAGTATTCGCTACTTCATTACTTCTATATTCAGTTCTTTTTACGGTAGGGGTGTTATTCTTTCTTCTTGAAGAGAACTTCATTATTCCATTCACTATTATTCATTGGAATAACTTTTGTAAAAGTGGCATACCCTATACATAACTTTGTGATCATGGCAGATACCCTATACTTGGTGAAATCCTTATGTTATTCCATTGCTTATTTATTCATTGGAATAACTCAGATATGTGTTTACCCTATACTTGGTGACATTCTTTTATTATTATTCATTGGAACATCCTGTCTCGTGTGTTTTACACCGGACCGGTTCCGCTTTTTTATTATTCATTGGAACATCCTGTCTGCATGTGTTTACAGGACACGGTTAAAATCTTTATCATTCTGTTGGAATATCCTATCGCGTGTGTTTTACACCGGATCGGGTTCCATCTTTATTATTCTGTTGGAACATCCCGCTTGTGAATTTCACCGACCGGTTCCGTTATTATTATTATTCGCATTGAATAACTCGTCATGCTGGCAACCGCATGTGCATGGTGATTTCTTTTGTTATTCCATTCTTTATTATACCCGGTTGGTTAAAACTTTGACTTCTATACTCCATGAAATTAGTAGAATATCCTTGATATTTGCGTTTCATCCAAAGATCTTTTCACGGAAATATTCTTCCGATCATTCTTGAATTTTACTCTACAAAGCAAAGATCATGTTGACAATTTGACGTTAATAATTCTCGGATAAAATAATTCTTGAACTTGTTTTATTGAATTCTTATATCATTGTCATCATCCTCATGTTTATATTTTTTTTAAAGTCATACGTGGCTTTTGTAGAGCATGGATGGACTTGGTATGATTATGACCGTGGATTATTTGGCGTAATCATAACCGTAATGTTACAAATGATGTGATTAAAATCCTCAAATTGGTAGTAGTGCATTGATGGGACGATTGTTGGCATGATCATGATTATTAATGAATACACAACTATTCTTGTTCCGTAGTGCGGGAATAATTGTGATCGTGATACTTAAGAATATCCTCGTCAGTAGTGCGTGGGGTGATTCGATGATGTGGATTATTTATTAAAGTTTGAGTCTCGCCTATAATGATGATGAAAAACCTTTTAAAATCATAAAAGATAGTAGATTTTATTTTCTACTTGACTCTTTTAATGGATCAGATATTCACCGCAGATTAAACCTGGTTGTTTATTGTATTTTATCGGTTTAACATTGTTGAAGACTATTGATAATTTATTCGCATTATCTTAGTCATAATATTTCTTCTTGGGCTAGTTGAGCTCACCCTTTCTTTCACCGTTTCTTCGTGAAATGAGAATATAAATGGGACGAGTCGGGAAACAGTGATGGTCCGAAGATAGCATTAGTAGTCCTCACTATTACGTGAAATAGTGTGATAATAATTGTAATGAGGACTTTTTGTTTGAGTTTGTATAATATCTAGTAGGCGATATTTGTATTTAAACTCACAGTTTATGTCATATTATTATACGGCATGACTATGTTAATAAGTTGTATTTAAATTTCTGTACCATGTAAGTGGCGACCCAAGATGGGTGATGTATACCTAATTTTGGAGGCGTCACAACAAGTATTAGGAGCCATTCAAATAAAAATAGGGTAGAGGAAGAATGAAAAAATGTGAAGGAAGAGACCACTAGGTTGGTTCCCCTAGGAGTTGGCCCGTAGGGTTTAGCCACCTAAGGAGCTCTCCCTTCTTACATTTAACTTCTCTTTGCTCGTTAAATCAACTGATTGGAATAAATGCTACTTCGCCGGAATATCGGAGCCAAGATCTTTGTTAAGGTGAAATGGCCTGGAATAAATTCTTCCTCCTTGCGGTGTTGTCCTTTCTTTGAGAATATCCGAGCCAAGATTCTTGTTAAGGTGAAATGACCTGAAATAAATTCTTCCTCGTTGCGGTGTTGTCTCTTTTCTTTGAGAATATCCGAGTCAAGATCCTTGTTAAGGTGAAATGGCCCGGAATGGATGTTTCCTCGTTGTGGTGCTACCTTTTTTTTTTGAGAATATCCGAGTCAAGATCCTTGCTAAGGTGAAATGGTCCAGAATAGATGTTTCCTCGTTGTAGTGTTGTGGTCCGAAAAAAATACTACAATCACCTAAAAAGAAAAGAAACAAATGAGGCAATCACGAAGAATTAAATACAGCCACACAAATTGTTCTACACCTTTTCGTAAAAGATTAGAGCACGAAAGTGCTCCCGCGGCGGTGATGGAATTTTGGAATTAAATTTTCTTACCTGTGAATACACTATTTAATTTTATTCTTTCAACCACACAATTTTGAAAAAAAAAATCACGTGATTAACTGTTTTGTGGGATATGAATCATATGATCACTTTATGCTTCTTCAATCCTGCATAAAGAAGATATATATATATATATATATATATATATATATATATATATATATATATATTATTCAATAGCATAGTGATTCTTCAACACCGCATACATTACATATATATTATATATATAATATTTTTCAAAGTTAGAAACTTCAAAGTGCCTTTAGAGAGCCACAAAACACCCCACGTGAAGTGAATTAATTCTGGGCTAGAAGGAGGGTATACTACATTGTTAGGCGAGCCTAAGCCTCTTCCATGCCGGGATCTTGATGCCTGCTAAAGTTAATATTGGGAATGTTCTTATTAATAATGAAAACTTGGATCCAAAAGCATTCATGGGATGTAAGCAATGATTTGGTTTCATTGTCCTACTGCAAGTAGGGATACTGGTGGTTTTGGACAACATATAAGCTTGTGTTACATATGTGAGATACACCACTACACGTGCGAAGTAGAGTCACATGCACGATTTAATTGAAAAGAAATCTCACCACAAATGAAAAAAAGTATTTTTGCTTTGCTTCTGATTGCCTTCGACTGCTTCTTCACTCTTGGGATAATAGAGGCGCAATACAATCAGATCAAGTTACTGTCTACACTCGCAATGAATCCTCCGCTTGTACAAAAGCCCAAAATTGCCTTTATGTGTATAGCTTGAAATTGGTTTTCATTGAACATGGCTTGGGATGCATTCTTTCAGGAGGGGTAAGTGATATTGACGGAAAGGAAGGCAATCACTTAATTAATGTCGGAGATTGGTAACATCCAAATTTATATAGGAACCGCAAGAATATATATAAGGAATTTGCAGGGAATCATGGAAATTATTGCATATATATAAGGAGTAAAATCCTATGGTTTTAATTATAAATGCATCATATGATTGATTATTACTTTTACAAAAGTCAATCAATTATGCATATAGATATCATTCATACATATAGATTATAAGACAATATTTTATAAATATATATATATATATATATATATATATATATATATATATTGATTTTACATATACATCTAAATTAGAATTAATATACATATACATTGTTATATGAGTAAGGCAAAAGTCTATGTTTACAAAATTTTGAACCTACTTTTGGGTTAATCAGTATAAAATTAACTACTTGATTGTTCTCTTTTTTTTTTTTTAAAAAAAACAAAACAACAAAAAAAAAAAAAGAATTATTTACCGAAGCTGTGTGAAGCTATTAGGTGATTGTAGTCTTGGCAATTGCAGAATAGTAATATTGATTCATTATATCACTCATTATATTATATTATATATATAATTGAGATGTTTCAAAAAAAAACTTATTATTATTATTATTGAAACAAATATCCTATTTTTTAAAATAGGAATGTTCTGATTTTATTTCCAAAATATTTGGAAGGATTTGATTTGATTTTCAAAAATAAGATTTTATTTATTAATATATGATTTCTAAATTTAATTTGATTTATCTTGATTTTGTTTCAAAAAAATTAAGGAAACAAAGAGTGAGTTGATTTTCTTTCCAAAATATAAGGAAGGATGATCTTATTTACAAAATAAAATAAAATTTGATTTTATTTGGTAAATTATAAATATTATATATATATATATATATATATATATATATATATATATATATATATGCATGGGCCGAAAATTAATTGGTTGTTTTGTGCTATCTAGCTATGGTTATTATATATCATATTGTATATATGAACCAGCATGATGAGTAAGGGTGGCTATACTAATTTCGTGCCAGTACATGATGAGTAAGAATAGCCCAGCAAAAAGGGCACACACACACACACACACATATATATATATATATATATATATATATATATATATATATTAAAATAGAGAAGGAGTCTAAGCCTAGCAAAAAAAGTGAAGACAGATAAGTTTATGGATAGCAGGATGGGTGATATTAGATTAATCCATCTACCATGGGCATTATTAATTTTCGTCAAATCAACCAAAAATCAAACATCTTCACAGCAGCCTATAACAAAGCATATAATAAAGCATACCCGTGAGAAGGAATGATGCAGCATCTACGATTTTCCTTGACAGAACACAGTTATTTATCTTTGGCTTGGACTCAAGGCATGCACGAGGATTTGGGAGTGAGGGGCTTGTAGTGTATCAAGGCCCAAGATTGGGAACACCCTAATTTATATAAGGAAACCTGCTATCATAAGAAGATTTTGGGGGAACCACTTTGGATACATGAATATATGCAGCCATCTCGCCTAATCAAATGCACTCAAGTAATATGGCAACAAAACTCCCTACTGCAATTAGAATTCAAGATATGCGGCCTTTATTAATATTGACTCCTTTGTCTTGCCCAAAATAAGTTTCCAGAAAATAAGGAAATAAATATTGGGAAAGATATGGAAAGATTTCAGAAGATTTTCCAATATGTCCAAGGAAGAGCCTTGCTAGGTCTTACCTCCCTAGGGTTTAACTCTAAGGGTTTGGCTCCCTAGAGGTTCCCTTTTCTAGGATCATTGCCTTCAAGACCTATAAAGAGGAGTCCTGCAAAGTCGTTCAAAAGCTTGAAGTATTCTTGCACGATCTTCTCTTTAATACTTTTGGTGAATTTCTCTCCTCCTCAGCCAACACAAAACCCTAACCCTAGCAAGGTACGATTTCCTTGCCCACAAAATTGTTAATAGTATTAAATATAATTATAATTATACTTCAAGCATAAGCATAATTTTATTATTAATTAGATAATATATTTAGATGGAAACTATTTTCTTGTAAAAGATCATCTTACATAATTCCAAATTGTTATTGTCATTAAAATATAAGTATAAATGCAATATATATTAATCAATCATATAATTAAATTATTGAAGAAACAAATAAGACCCCCTACTTTGCACGAGTGTACATGCTAGTTATAATTGATGAAGCAATTTTGACATAAATATATATATATATATATATATATATATATATATATATATATATATATATATGAGAAATGTAATCTAAGGCATTGTCTTAAGCATGCTTAACTAATACTACTTAATAATATGGCGTAATTTTTTTTTATAAAATTATAAATATACATGTGAAAATGTTATTTAAAGCATGCCTTAGATAACATTGACTAAAATTACTTAATAAAACGACGTAGATTTATATTTTAGGGTTTTATAAAAAAATTCTTTAATTATAAATTTTATAAAAAAATTACGTCGCTTTATTAAGTAGTCTTAATCAAGTTTGACTACGACATGGCTTCAATTATTTCCCCCACCCCCAGGGGTGGATACATATGAGGGGCAGAAGGCACCTGCCCCTGCTGGATTTTTGTTTTTATAGGTATAGGAGTAGGTCAGATATATAAATAAATAAATTTAAGGGGGCAGATTAATAAAATAGTGAAATTTGGAGGGGATAAAAAAAATTCTAAACAAATTCTAAATACAAGTACAAAAATTTTCTTAGTTGGTAAAATCTTAGAAGTATTTTTTGTATAGTTTTTTGTTTTGAATGTTCATTAGCGTGTGAACTGTGAGGGATTGTTTGATTCAAGTTTGAATTTTTTTTGTTATTGATTCGGTTGACTATGGTTACTGTTAGCTTGGTTTGATTGGGTTTTTGCTTTTTTGTTTGATCTTCAATTGAAAATAGAATTAATCATTTTGGTTGTGTAGTTTTTATTTTTTATTATGATAGCTTACAATGATTTTGCTTTATTTTATAATAGGAAATGAAAAATGGAAAATGATTATGAGCCTTTAGCAGCCCCTCATTTCTAATTGTCATGATTTTCTTTGAATATAGAAAATAAATTTTGTTTGAGACTTTAAGCATTTGAGGAATCAATTAAATGTAAGTATGACAAGTAACCGAAGTAAATTTCTAAATTTTGTCTAAATGTTTTTATTTGATTTTTTTTAGTTTGGATTATGAATATTTATTTCAATTTGTAAACATTATTATGATTAATTAATATTATGATTAGGTCAATTTTTTTTATTTAACTTGAACAAAAAAATTAGTTAAAATCCGCCCCTACTAGAAATTTTTTTAGATCCGCCTCTATATATATATATATATATATATATATATATATATATATATATATTCAGTTATACTTTTGAGCTGCAAAAATCTAAAATTCTCTCCGCTCTCCAAAGGAAAAAAGAGAATGAAATATGCTTCAAAGCACAAGTGAGGAGAACTATATATTTTATATGAATTGAAGATCAACTAGCCATATGTGTTATATATATATATATATATAACACAGATTAAACGACTTAGATTAGAATTGAAAAATCGTCACCCACTACTAATAGTAGCGGACGATCCCATTTACATATATAATTGCCCCTCAAGTCAAAGTTGGTCAACCAATATTATAGGACGAAGAATAAAATAAAACTGGCATCTACTACTAATAAGAGCGGATAGATATCAGTATACTCTCAAACCAAAACTCACACTGCCTGACAAATTGGAGTAAATTATAGCCCCAATATTAAGAGTTTATGAACTTGGGTTCATGATTTATTAACTAGGGTTTACGGTTTAATAGCTAGAGTTTAGGGTTTATTAATTAGAGTTTAGTAGCTAGGGTTTAGGGGTTTAGTTATTAGGGTTTAGGGTTTAATAATTAAGATTTAGGATTTATTAACTAAGGTTTAGAGTTTATTAATTATTTAATTTATTTAGTATAGAATAGTGCTTTGAAACTTATTTCATTCTCTTTTTTCCTTTGGAGAGCGGAGAGAATATTAGATTTTTGCAGCTCAAAAGTATAACTGAATATATATATATACGGTCCAGATCTTAAGCTCACCCCTTATCTAGCTCACCTTGCTCACCCTCCTTTAGCGACGGACCGGGCGACGATTCGGTCCGTCGCTATATGTAGAACCGTCGTCTTAGCTTTTAGCTACTGACAATATATAGCGACGGACCGAATCGTCGCATGGTCCATCGCTAAAGGAGTGAGCAAGGTGAGCTAGATAAAGAGTGAGCTTATGATCCGGATCGTATATATATAACGTAACACAGATTAAACGACTTAGATTAGAATTGAAAAATCGTCACCCACTACTAATATTAGCGGACGACCCATTTACATATATAATTGCCCCTCAAGTCAAAGTTGGTCAACCAATATTATAGGATGAAGAATAAAATAAAACTATCATCTGTTACTAATAAGAGCGGATAGATATCAGTATACTCTCAAACCAAAACTCACACTGCTTGACAAATTGGGGCAAATTATAGCCCCAATATTAAGAGTTTATTAACTAGGGTTCATGATTTATTAACTAGGGTTTAAGGTTTAGTAGCTAGAATTTAGGGTTTATTAACTAAGTTTAGTAGCTAGTGTTTGGGGGTTTAGTTATTAGGGTTTAGGGTTTAACAATTAATATTTAGAATTTATTAACTAAGGTTTAGAGTTTATTAATAATTTAATTTATTTAGTATAGAATAGTGTGCTTTGAAACTTATTTCATTCTCTTTTTCCTTTGAGAGAAAAGAGAATATTAGATTTTTGACTCAAAAGTATAATCGAATATATATATATATATATATATATATATATATATATATAGAGAGAGAGAGAGAGAGAGAGAGAGAGGCAGGATCTTAGGCGGACTCAACTAACAGACTAAAATGATGGACTGGAGCAAAGAAACAGCACGCGAGTCACAAAGCCAAAAAAGGGGGAAAAACAAACTGAACAAACATAACCCGCGCCATATTAGTTCAACCATCCTCGTTTTCTCATTCTCCCTCTCTCTCTCAAAGCGATGTGTCCCCCCCTCTCTCTCAAAGTGAGTCCGAAAAAAAATCCAAGGGTGTTACATTGTAAATTAGAAGCGGAAGATTCCTTCAAAGAGAATCTCCAAGGTGAGATTCCTACTTAATTTTGTAATTTCTATTTGATTTGAAAGAAATCTAGGGTTTGTTTTGGGAAAGTGTATAATCTCAATAATCTTTTGCTTCAAAGTTGAATCGGTGGATAGCTTCCTTCTATCACAGGTCTTGATAAATATTCAATAACATTTCAAGCAGAGGAAGTATTCGAACTTTATATAGATTTATGTGTTTATTTAATTTACTCCCTCTGGGCTCAACCAATTTCTGTATTATTGAGATCTGTTACTGGTTTGTAGGTTGATATGACTGCCCTTTTACACATGAATGACGAGGGCATGGAGGCTATGGGTATACAAATGGTAAACTGATTACACTCTGCCCTATGTGTGGTTAAATTTTATTTTCTGGTTAAGGTTTGAGGGACTTGAACTTATTCAATTTCTTATTTTTAATTGCTTAGTCAATGCTTTTGTTTACATTTATTTATATTCAAAAGAAAATAAAGACTTCAATGTTTTAGTAATGGAGAAAACATGTGGATATTTTTGAATAAAATGCAGAGCACTAAATACAAAACTAGAAACATTAGAATTAGCTAGGCAATAAAATATTCTGTTGCTACTCTTCTCAGAGCAAAGACATTTACTATATTATTGTCATTTGGTTGTGGTAGTTATTTGCTCTTGTAGCATTTCTGATCTTTATATTTGGATCCATTGGGTAAACATTTAGAGCTTGCTTTCTTCTTGGTTACTACAAACTGGCTATAGACATATACGGTTGAGGCCCTTGATCAATGTTAATCAAATTGCGTTTGCTCAAATTTCTCGACTTGTATATGACTTTTTATAAGTCATTTTTATTTACGAGTCATTGCATCTCAATATGCTTTTGGGATTGCTAGTCATCCTGTTGACAAAAGTTGTTTTCATCGTTTGATTAATTGAATATTTTCCTCCATAACCTTTGATTATAAGTTTGATTCGTTATAGCAATGGAGAATCAACCAGTACGTTGGGTTACTCCTCTTGTAATGTTCCTCCATAACCTTTGATTGTAATGTTCTTAGATATTCTAACTTCAGAAAGAGTCAAAATATTAGTTCTGTTTATGTTCTGTTTATGTTACTGTGGGATTTTCTTACCACTTTTTGTCATACTTTTAATTATTTGAGAGACCATGCAGATCAAATGCGTTATAGTTGGGCTAGATATATGAAGTTTTTTGCATACTTTTCATTTCATACTTACATTTTTCACTCAGTGGTTACTTGATAATGATTTTTTTGATAAAGTATCCTGAAAATTTTGAACATGATATTTTCAAATACTCTCTCAGTGGTTACTTTTTTGTACAGTTGCTGGACGACTTTCAGCTGCAGAGTAGATGGTGGGCTTCTGTTGTACATATGTTTAGAGAGATATCTTCAATCATTTGATGTCTTCCATTATGTCCTTGTTCAATCGTTATGTCCTTGTTCAATCATTAGTGAAAGCAAGATAATGCAAGGTGCGCATTAGTAGCTGAAAGAGCTACAGCAAAGGATTGTTACTCCGAAGTTGATTTGATATAAAATAGAGAACATTTAAAAGTTCAGAAGAAACTCTATGATGTATGATCTAGGACAAATGGGAAGATTCCATAAAGCATTGTAGACATCTATTTCTTCATATTAATGAGGGATCTGAGTGGGTTCACCATATTGGGAGTAACATCCTATAAAGAGATGGTTTGGTGCACGTTTGTCTTCTGTCCATTGTAATTCTATTTAGCTTCAAGACTTGTATTTTTTGTTGTATCAGAACACTCGTATTAGTCGTTCTGCCTTATTCTTGTATCAAGAGTTCTAAATAAAAAGAGAGAATTTTTTGTTTTATGTGATACAGAAAACTGTTACCTATTGATGTACTGAAAGTTTACTTGTGCATGTATTATTAATTTTTTAATGCATTTATTAGGAAGCTAAAAAATTGCCCACATGAAAGCCTGCTAGACTACCAAGCTTCAAACCTGAAGAAAAGGAGAGAATGTAGAAAATACATAATAGGATGAGAATATCAGCAAACCAGCATCCTTGTGTTTATTAAAATACATATTTTCCAAATTCCCTATGAAGTAGCTCGTATAACAAATAATACATGGATGGAACAAGCAGAATCAGCTTTAACTGATAAAATAAAGGAAAAAGTTATACATCGAGTTGTCTTCTCTTATTGAACCAGAGATTCAAATTTTGTAGTGATTCTAAACCAGATTTCTAATGATTGCGCATAGCAAGTTCTTTTCTCCCTCCTAGTATGAACTATTCTTCTATTGTGAATGAGTGAGATCATGCTCGTGCCCGCGGGGTCGCATTCTTCTTGAATAGCATATATGTATCGCTATATGTGGCCACTTAACTTGCAAACACAGCAAGACCAATCATGAAAGCTGCCAAGAGCTTGTCCTTAATAGTAGCTATCCCATGTACATTCCTGAAATAGATGAAGAACGAAATTATCCATGAAGTTTATACAAAAGTCACAAAAACTAATCCATGAAGTTTATACAAAAGTCACAAAAACTATGAAGTTTATACAAAAGTCACAAAAACTAACAATTATAGTAATAGTACTATAATTTCTTATAAAAAAACACATTGACAAAGGTCACGTAGGTAATCAAATTGGAGAATGAAATATAATTTATCAGCTAAATATTTGATTGCCTAGCTAATTCTAATGCTTCTAGTTTATTTTCAGGCCGAGTACTCCATCAGCACTCATAAATGATCCAGTTTGGTATGTCTGAAGTTCTCATTTTTTTTCTTCTAGTTATCACATTCTATACTTTTCAAGAGATCAGCCCAAATATGATATCAAACCATACAACCTCAATTCGGAGTAAAACTAGGATAGATTAGAATGTAATAAGAAATGAAGTATGACAAGAATGGTGAGAGGCGAGAGTGAAAGCAGGAAGCACCAAGATGCCTTGTTGCTGAGGGGAGGTGAACAAGGTAAAGATCTAGATAGTCTAGTGAAGCT
Source organism: Panax quinquefolius (assembly GCA_020205615.1). NCBI lineage: Eukaryota > Viridiplantae > Streptophyta > Magnoliopsida > Apiales > Araliaceae > Panax > Panax quinquefolius. Next base: position 34,966,174 of record CM035163.1, read on the forward strand.
TCTTGAGACCATCTTTTACAAGCCTCAATGACATGTTCATGGTCTGAATTCCAAAGGTGCAAACAGGGCACAAATAATGTCAACACTATTGTTGTTCCCACACAATCTAGAACTGGAAAAATTCTAAAAACCCAAGACAATGAAAGAAAATAGTTTACTACAACATGCTTGCCTTGGTAGTAATGAAAAGATCATCCCTCTTGACAAGCCCTGAATTAAATGCCTCCGTGAGTGCCTCTCCTACTTCTACTTCATTTTGGTAATCAACTGTAAGCGGTGCCAAACATCATCAATGAAAAAGCCCTTGAAATAACATAAGGACACAGTGAGCAGAACTACAAGCAATCTACAGTGTTACAGTACAAATTCTAGATGTTTTTCATTCATAACATTTATTAATAGTAGATCCGAACTTCGCTTTACAGGTATAGCCAAAATGACCTCATGATTTCTATAAATCAATAACTACAAAAAGCATATGCTCGTAAACCCCTGTATTTCTTTCAAATCAAATGAAATTACAAGATTCGGATGTTCAGAATCTTTACCTCTCTGCTTACAACAAGTTACATTCGATCTTCTTTTTTCCTACTCAGAATCGGGGAGAGAGAATCGGCAGGATTTGGGGAGAGAGCATCGGGGAGAGAATGAGTTGCTCAGTGAAAATGATCTGATTTATCATCTCAAAGTATGTCCCCCCCTCCCCTCCCTCCCCCTCCCTCCCTCCCTCCCCTCCGCTTTTTTTATGACCCACCTCATGTTTTAACCCATTTTGACACCCCCGCATTTTTTTTTGCTAGTTTTTGCCTTGGTCCGTTGCTAGTCCGTTTCTTTTGGTCCGTCTAAGAACTTGCCTATATATATATATATATATATATATATATATAAAACATAACACAGATTAAACGACTTAGATTAGAATTGAAAAATCGTCACCCACTACTAATAGTAGCGGACGACCAATTTACATATATAATTTTCGCTCAAGTCAAAGTTGGTCAACCAATATTATAGGACGAAGAATAAAATAAAACTGTCATCTGCTACTAATAAGAGCGGATAGATATCAGTATATTCTCAAACCAAAACTCACACCGCTTGACAAATTGGGGCAAATTATAGCCTCAATATTAAGAGTTTATTAACTAGGGTTCATGATTTATTAACTAGAGTTTAGGGTTTACTAACTAGAGTTTAGTAGCTAGGGTTTGGGATTTAGTTATTAGGGTTTAGGGTTTAACAATTAAAATTTAGAATTTATTAACTAAGGTTTAGAGTTTATTAATTATTTAATTTATTTAGTATAGAATAGTTAACTAAGAATTTAAAATAATATTATTATATAGTTTAAAAGCTTCCTACATAATAGAACTATAGTACGTATATATATATATATATATATATATATATATTGATCTACATCTGCTAGTAATACTGTTAGATTGTTTAATACATCTTTATTGTGTAGATTAATTTAGGGGCTTTATAGTAAAAATTTCGTGGACTACTAATAATGGTGGAATTCGCTGCAAGTAGTGGCGGATTCTCTTACTTAGTGGTGGATGACTTTTTTTTTTTTATTTTTTTTTTTAATCTTGTTTATTGTTTGCTACAGTATAAGGTATTGATGGTGTGTGTCATATTTTTCTCAATAGTATGTACTTACTATGGATCTCTCCTTTTATATATATATATATATATATATATATATATATATATATATATATGAAGAATGATTCATAACATGTATTTACTATACATTAAAAATTGAAAAATATCATTTCATTACAATTATGAACGGACAAGAATATATAACTGGACTCCCACTCTGGTAGAAATTCTAGCGGATTAGTAATTGCCACAGTTGTGACAATTATACCCCATCATACCCCCGTCCACATGGGCATCCAGCAAACAATCCACAAGTCAATGAAACCACTTGGGGCATTGCAAAACAAGATCAACAAAACAGGGGGCCAACACGTGGTAAGGGAACAACCATCAGACACCCTTCCCGCCAAGTCACCCAAGAACCCAACGAAGAAAGCCACTGAAAACACCATAATTGCTGATCAAACAAAACACACGTACCCAGAATTGATTTAATGTCGATACGTCTAGCAATGCTGGCGACGAGGAGTTTCTCGAACTCACCGGCGTTCAGATTAGGAGTGAGCATTCGGTTATTAATTGAACCGAATAAGGATTTCAGTTATAACCGATACCCGAAAATACACTGTTTTAACTATCCAAACAAATAACCGAAATATGTAATAACCGAATTTAAAAGATTTGGCATTTTGCAGTGCAGTGAACTACATTATGTATTGTAGCCTACATAGCAACAATAGTCAACTACTCAACTACATATTACAGCAATAACACAGTTCCTACAATCCACAAACAACAACAACACAGTTCCTAGAATGATTAACACCAATACACCATATTACAATTTACAGCAACAACAGTCAACAACAACACAGTTCCTACAATGATTAACACCATAAACATAATCCATAAACATAATGGAAAACTTAATTTGGCCCAAAATGCTTGAAGCTGCTGTTGACCATTTGCTGCTGCTGCTGTTGAGTTTGACCTGCACCTCCTACCACTTGCTGTTGTTGCTGTTGACAAATATAAATGAAAATTGAGGATGTTGCACACTTGCACTAAGATCTTTGTCAAGGACACTGACTAGAACAGGAATACTGGTGTAGAAAACATTATAACTTTATAAGCCATCAATGATCAAACTGACAGAATTGAAAAGGCTAGTTCCAGATACACCTGAAATAAAAGAGAAATTGAATATGTCTAATGTTAGTCCATTTGGATATATAATATGATAAAAGATAAATTTAGTCAGTTTGCTATATTGCAACCAATTTTGGAACTGCCAACAGACAGAAATACGAAAAAGGAATCCACAAATACTCACAAGATCTGAATAAAATATATCAGTAGGGATTTGTAGACCAAGCAAGTCATATTTTAACAGTATATATATAAAAAGTATGATGCCATAGATTTGCAAATCATTTAAAATACTATAGTTTTACCATCATTATTAGCTGCCTTGCAGCAGAAATCATGCAGGTCATCAAAGAATTGAGCTTCGTTTATACCAATCACCTCCAACTGTCAACAATTACCGATAGTTAGAAGACTATTAAATGCACTATCAGTACAAAAATATGAAGACTGATCACAAATTAATTCTACACTAGGAAAATTGTAGCATTTAGCAAGTCTAACAATCCTTTTAATATTCACATCCATGCTTATTAAACGTAAGTGCTAATATTATATTCCATCTAAGATCAACCAACTGAAATATAATGTAGATCAGCCAGGCTAGATGCTATAGTTGACGCATAAATCAAATCCAGTTCTCATAGAGTCATTTGTAAATTTTAATTACAAGTTTTAGCTAATTCAACAAAATGTTATCCAATACACTTAACTAGAAGGCTAAAAGCCTTGCATGTCAGACAGCAAACAAAGTAAATCAGATCCAGTTTCAAGTGCATAATACTCTTAAATCAGATCCAGTTGTATTATTCCTGAAATTTATATAATTACAAAAGTTTAAGTTCAACCAATTGTACACGTATAATTTCAGGACTACAACGACTTGAGGTTTCCCATTGTTTTGCCAACAAACTTACTTAATTTTGAAAATCAAATAACTACTTAATTTTGAATATCAAAAGTTAAGTATTAATACAGCAAAAACAAGAATTTAAAGAACACGTCATGAATAGAATAGAAACAGCCTATACAAGGAACAAACAAATAATAACCAAGATATGAAACAAACATAAACAGTAATATATACAGAAACAAAATTACACTAACAAATGGAAAGCTGCCGTCGGCACCGAGATCTGAGAGACTGAGAGTTCGAGATGAAGGGTCACCGGCGCCGAGAGTTCGAGAGTCGAACTTTGAGACTTGAGGCTTGAGAGATCTCAGATCTGAGACTCTGAGACTAAGGGTTCGAGAAGACGAGACTGAGAGTTTTGATATCAGAAGACGAGACTGAGAGGTCTGATCTGAGAAGACGAGATGAGACTGAGAAGTGAGAGGCTTGAGAGAGATCTGATCTGAGAGACTCGGTTTGAGAGTTCGGCTGAGACGCTGTGAGTGCTGAGAGACTGAGAGTGAGAAATTAGTAAAGCGTCTCACTTGGTGGGATGGGACTCTCAGTTAGGCTAACAAAGATCTTACACAACAACAAAGGCTTATCACGATCGATTATCACCGCCGTTTCGGTCGCAGATAATATCTATGACCGCATGCGATCGCCGATAATCGTCGCATAAAATCTGGTCATTGGGATGCACATCGGTGACCACTATTATGGCCGAGATATCTGCGGCCGCCATGAAGCAACCAAAATGACAAATACGGCCATCCATTTGGTGAAATCGACATGGTCCAGGGCCAAAGATGGCGTGGTCCGTGTCGTGACCATTATCGGTGACCGCGTCTCGATCGGATGATTATCTGCGTCGCTAATAACGTTCAAATGACCGCATCGCGATCGTTGATATGAAAAAACATTCTGACCCAGATTTTCTTTGTTTTGCGAGAATTCCCAAAAACTTGTACACATTTTCTACCGCTTTATCCCAACACACATACACACCAAGATAAACAACATACAAAACAATATAAACATCCATCGTCCACCAACACATACACCAAACTAGTATATAAACCTTTAAAACCAATATGATTTGAATAAATATAATAACATTTCAAAACTTGTTTAAGTAACATATATACAAACATCAAATAATGAATATACAAGTACAAGATTATGTCAAGCGTTATCCCTCCTTGATCACCTCCGTAATTAACAAAATAATAAAACAAGTTACAAATATAATAAATATGTTGATCTTTGGTATATATTACGACAATACATACAACAAATTGATTTTATACCTCGTCGCCATCCCCATGCATCCTGCTGCTGCTGCCGCATTCATTGCTTGACTAACTCCTCGGGATCAAGAGCCCCCAGTGCCCTTGATATCTTCGGAAGATTTCGATCTTGACATATAGCTCTCACACGGTCGGTAGGAGTATGAACAATTTGGATGACTCGATGATCATGAAGACTGGGTACAGAGTCACTGAGCCATGAAGGATGGGCGTCGTCGTTGTCCTTGACCTTTAATGTAGTTCTTCTTCACAGCAGACGCCTCTCCAACAACTCTTGATCGATAGGCGGACGTGGAGTGCCTTGGGATATATTTCATTCAATAAGCGTTTATAAGTATCCTGTCATCATGTTAACACTTAAATAGTTAAAATAATATTTTGTAAGTATTAATAAACAAGATCGAGTTGTTAAAACTTATTATCGCTATCTGGATAGCCTCAGGTGGAACCATCACGGGCTATGTACACATCCGACCAATGGATAGGGTGACCTTGAGGCCCCGAGACTCTATCAAAAACAACACAATATTACTAAGTAAAATGGGATATTTTCTACAATTCATGATTGTAAACATATTAAAACTTGTAATCACGCGTGCGAGGCGTTGATATCTTTGAATGTGAAATCTTGCATACTTGTATGTTCCTTTTTAGCCTTTTCGCCATCGGATACACACGAGGCTCTGTTGGTGGTGGCGGTCTTTTCGTCTTTTCACCTGACTCTCGACTCTCCATTGGGCACACATCTCATATATATGGATTTGGGTGCACCACCGAGGCTATGCTTTCGTGCATATAATCCTCTCCACGGCACGGATGGTCGATCTCGGCATTGTGAATGGCTTTTTGTCGTTCTTTATTCAAGTTGTCCTTGAGTGCGGACCGCGCACTTTTTTGCCGAATAATGTACGAATCACTTTGAAGCTGCTGGCGTCCTCCCATCTATCTGGTTTCGCAAATAAAAAACAATAATAACATTACTAAATAATTATCCTTTGAATATTATATTAATATTATTTATCATAATTAAAAAAATATACGAAATTACGCCCCAATGAAGATCCTTGTGGGCGATAGGTGTCTTTCGCCACGTAATCACAGGTGTAGCCAATTACGTAGAACACAATTTGTGATATGCACTTGACGATCTTATTATCGAAAAATCACTATAATATACAACATCAATTAGCATATATTAAAGCAATTTATATCTAAGTTATAATATTTGTGAACATTTTTCAAACTTATACTTATAATACTTATAAAAAATTTGCCATAGTCTCCCTATAATATAGACTAGCCACATGCACGTGGCATGCATATATGGACATTTCTAGGCACCCAAGACACAAACCAAGAGAAATATACAAATTTTCAATACAATAAGACCAAAATAAAACATTTCCAATATAATATCAATCAAAACATTACCAATATACAATAAATGGAATCTTAAATGCTTTTATATAAATGATATATCTTGGACGTCGTCTTTATTAGGAGGGGCGAATCTGAATGAGAATCAGATCAGCCGGGATTAGTAGGGGCCTTGGGCACATTATTAGGCCCCCTACCCAATGGCGCTGCTTTTTCATACCGCCTTGAAGCCATCTGTATATTACAAATTTCAAGATGTTATTAGAGTCATATTTGATTATATGTATATATGACAATAAACATGATGATGATATAAACATGTATATATATGAATATAAAATGACAATAAACAAAAGTTGCATTTAAATAGTTTAGTACATAAACATGACAATGATATAAAAACATGTATTGCTAAACATACATTGCATGAGTTCAAGTGTCGATATCGATTCGAGAATCATCTTGTATCGTGTTGTTGCAGATTCATAACCATCATCCGCTTCAGATTACGTGTCGATTCGATTCAATAACTCTTCCTCCTCGATTATCGATGTCATCGACACAAGTATTGACTCGAGGATCTAATTCATGTGGTTCATCTCCACCATCTAAGCTGGATTACTTCATTGTCGTCCTCCACATTTATTATAGTCGACTATGAAGCATCTCGCTCTTGGTAAATCTCCCCATCAACTAATTCTACCACGACTACGGCGGCGGAGTATAAATTCTGACTTGCCAATCAGAGGCGGTCTCATCCCTTTTCTAACAGGACTAGGAGTGTAGTATACTTGTCTTTGTTTGAGTTGGTAAAACAAGCGGTTCGTTGAGTACGCAGACTATGGAGGTCGATATCGGCGATTCCATGTATGCATCAACACGTATCCCTTTTACGAATCAAACCAAGCGGCACTTGAACAAGTGAATATGACCCCGTCACGTGCCCTTATACGACAACTCTACGATTTCCTCCAACTCCCCATAAAAGGCACGACCAAGCTCATTGTAACAATCTCCTTGGACACACACTCCGAGAGTTCGTTGTTCTTTTCATGGCGCCTATATGCCTTTGTGTGAAATTCACAACCATTTATTTTTGTAACCATGGTGACTTGATCCTTATGCGGTCCCATAGCTAGGACTTGTACATTAGTAGGAATCGTTGATCCCTCGATCAAAGCCTACAAAACTCCATCTTATTAAATGAAGTCATAGTTAACATATGAAGTATATATATATATATATATACACTACGTCTTTAAAATTGAACTTACTTTGTCCTTTAGCCAAAGTGCAAAGTTTTTATCCCGATTGATTTGAATATCTTTATCGGTTATGTCGGCATGCTTCACTTTTAACTAACATCGTCATCGTACAATCTATACCATGTTATAAACATTAACATATTAGAATAAATTTTAACTTAAAAGATAAAATATCAAGTTTACATGTGTACCTCACAAATTAAATCAATCTCCTCACAATTGAGAAGAATGTAAGTATATGCGGCATGTAATTCTTGCTCGAGAGAGGAATATCGCTTCCCTTTTCCATAAGCGGCGGCCCGAGGGACCAAAATCTGAGAGCCGACCATTTAGTTCAACATTTCCCCATCATCATGTCTCGATACTCGATTGGCCTTTGTCAAGACTTCATCAGGAAAAATAGTGCGAGACAAACGTAGATATCTCATCAAAAGCTGTATGCCTCGCATATCGACCCCTCGACATAAGCTCTATTCTTCACCTTCCTCTTAAGGTTTCCCATCACCCTCTCGAAAGGGTACATCCATCTATATTGAGGCTGGACCCCAAACACGAGCTTCATAGGGAAGATGGATTTGCAAATGCTCCATGGAGTCAAAAAAACCGGTGGGAATATTTTTCCGGTTTACGTGATCTCTATGATGTTCTTCTCAAGTACAAACATGTCCTTCTCATTCAATGATTTTGAACACAAGTCTTTGAAGAAAGCGACTAAGATCCGTCAAAGCATCCCATATTGGTTTATCAAGCGGATCCCGAAATGCTATAGGCATGAGTCTCTCCATGAACACATGGCGATCGTGACTCTTCATCCTTGCAATTTCCCACAGTAACACACCTTGCAATGTTTGGACGATATCCATCTGGTAGTTTCAGAGACTTAACCCATGTGCACATCTTCAACTTTCTTTTTGGACAATGTGTACCTTACATGCGGTTTGACAATCTTACCATTAGGAGATTCATAAAGTTCTAATCCGAGACGATAGTAGTCCTCACCATTTTGTGAATAATATTCGATAAATGTGATGAGGTTATTTGAGATATAGTGGATAATGTTGTATTCAAACTCGGCAGTTTCTTGTTGTTACAAATATCTTTCATGTCCAAACGCGTGCCTTATCGTTATCTTTTGTCTTCCCCGTAACATTCATCACGATTGTTAAACACATTGTCAAACACATTCTTCTCAATATGCATCACATCTAGATTATAGACGAATCAAATTTGTAGACCAATAAGGCAATTCCCAAAAGATGCTTCTCCGAACCCGGTTATGAGATTCACCAAACCCATTGATTATGTTTGTCGCATCAACCTTACCAAATGGGATAACCGGCAATCTCATCACACGATCTCGCATCTCCGTTTCGACAATCGCGGCGGGCATATCATTATCTACTTTCCTTTCACGAAGTGTTTCTATTTCTTCTAAAGCGGGTGATCTACCAGAAGAAGGCAAGCGATGACAGTTAAACCAACAAGGCTTTCGACCTTTTGATAGATTAAACGACTTTGTATGCTCCATACAATACGGACAAGCCAACTTCCGTGTGTACTCCATCCAAACTAACATACCATAAGTGGGAAGTCACTTATAGTCCACATATTAGGCGCCCTAAGGTTGAAATTTGTTTTCGTTGCAACATCCCAAGTCATACTCCATCCTCCCACAATACCTTTAACTCGTCTATAAGAGGTCTCAAGTAAACATCTAAGTTCTTTCCGGGACTCTTAGGACCAAGAATCACGAGTGAAAGAAATAAGTATGGGCATTTCATACACATCGAGGAGGCAAGTTATGCGGAGTAACAATCACGAAGCCAACATGAGTACGGAGAAATTTGAGTGGCTAAGCAGTTGAAACCATCGATTGGACAATCCAAGCCCTCACATTCTAGGTTCAATGCAAATTCGGGATGTGCTAAGTTGAAATCTTTCCAGCACCGCCCATCTGGGATGATTTAGTTCTCCATCTTTAGTTTGGAGATTTCGCATGCCAACTCGTATGTTGGTGATCTTGAAGACATGTATAATCTTTTTAGTCGATGTGTTATTGGAAAATACCTTAGAATCTTAAGCGGTATATTTGATTTTTTGTAGTCACACCCTCTTTATTAGGCCTAAACCGATCATGACCGCAAAAGCGTGCACCTTATCATCTTGTCATTTTCCTTATAAAACAACATGCGATCGTTGGGACATGCATCGATCTTTTGGTATCCAAGACCCAACTTCTTCACCATTTTCTTACAAAAGTAATAGTTACGGGTAATTTCTCACCGTCAGCAACATACTCTTAATTGCCTTCAAGAAGCGACTCAAAACACTCATGGCTCGTGTTGTGATCGACCTTGATGTTAAGTAATGTCGCCATCGCAGCATAATGTAGTGTGTTTGGTGCAACCATGCCACTGATGGCTTCTACCCTCGTCTAACAACTTAAAGAAGTCTTTGGCATCAGAATTCATAGGTTGCTCTCTGCCTTGCTCCCAATCAAAATCTGGCCCTGCAATATCATGGACCATTTCATTCATACGATGAGTACTACTGCCCGAATTGTGTACTTGTGTGATGCCACCATCTCTTCTCTGCCCATGTGCCCACCAAAGATTCTTCGTAATTTCTCATGAACCCAGAAACAAGTAAATGATAGTTTACCATGTCTCTATCCATATAATTTACATTTTTACACTTTAAACATGGACATCGTATCTGCGACTTACCATTCATACATTCTGGGTGACTATACGCATACTCCAAAAACACTTGGCAACCAGCTCTAAATTCAACTGTAGCACCTATCTGGGTACTTGACTTTCGTCGTGCGTGCCAACTACTGATGCGAATAGAGGTCCATGATTCCACAGTACCTATACTATGAGATAACATTATAAATGTTAACATATGACTTGAGCATACTTATAACCATATAACTTGAGCATACTTGTAAGCATGCATATGATTAACATTTAAGCATACTTCTAAGCATATGACTTAAGCATACTTGTAACCATATGACTTGAGCATACTTGTAAGCATATGATTAACATGTTTGAGTATCTTGGAGATTCATTCATATCAACTAGTGTGCTAAAAGGCGCCTAACATGTTTTAAGATTATACCCCTCACGGTCCCTTTCTATAATCTTTTATGTTTTGGGATAGTCACAACATGATTGAGCAATTTATAGCTTTTATAACATTTTATAGCTTTATTCTTGTATACATCGTGTTAAATACCCTTGTTTTTCTCGTTATAGCCAAAAGCGGTCTCTTTATTGACTAAGTGTGTCTAGTTACCTTCTCTGTTGCACTAACGGTTCCTTAAGATTATCTATTTTGGCTTAACAGCCCCCTAATAGCTTAACATGCTAACAACCAAGCTTGGCTTGGCCCTGTGAGGCTTGGCTAAGCTTGGCGTAGCCTCTTTATACTGCAAATTATATCACATAAATCAGATTGACGTTATAATGCAGTTGACTCAACTAAATCGCAATGAACACATAATGATAATATCAGAAATGATAACAATTGAAAAGTTTCATTGAACAATACCCTAAGATTCCTAATCGCTAAAATATTCCCAATGCTTCCTTCCAATATCTATTTGAACAATACCCTGAAATCAAACTATTCCAATCTAGCATACATATCAATCAAAACATTACCAATAAGCTAATTTCTATATATAGGAACAAATAACACAATCAACAGAACCAATTCCATAACAACCAAGCTTGGTTTGGCCCTGTGAGGCTTGGCTAAGCTTGGCGTAGCCTCGTGTGGCCTCGCGGCCCCAAGCCCAGCCCATCCGCTCTAACATCCCCTTAATAGGCTCTAGTGGATCACCAATAGGCTCGTTAATAGAATAAATGTTCGCAAATAACCCGACCAATAAAAAAATTTTGAGTCTCCCACGTAATATGGACTAACCACGTACGCGACGGCATGTATATAAGGTCATTTCTAGGAACACAAGACATAAACCAACAAATCCATATGAGATACCATAGGAATTGGATGGAAATTATGAACTTATCGAATCCCTATGCTCATAAAAAAGAATTCTTATCCCATAAGCAGTTTTAATCAGAGAGATTTACTACAAAAGAGTTTTGCGGTATCCTGACGATGTGAGGATCAAACTTGTAAACTTTGAAACCCAATCATTTTTCGTGGGAGCAATTATTCACGTTTTGATTCACATTATGATGTCGATGTCAAGTTCTCGATCTACAAATGATTTTTTCACAATGACCGATATAATTGGTTAAACTACAAACATAAACATGGGATTCACGAATTACATATCATAATGCATGACTTCCTATAATAACCAAAGCTGTTACTACCTCTATTGCACAAAAAAGAATCCCAAAATATAAATTTTATACTAACTACAATCTAATACATTCATCCTATTACCCAAATCAAGTTACCCAAAATATAAATTTTATACTAACTCCATCCTATCACTAATCAAGTTACCTAAAGCGACATAAATTAACAAAATCAAATTACCCAAAGCATCTGCGTATTACCCAAATAAATTTTACTCTAATCAAAACTTATAAACCAATCATAATCATATTACCCAAAATATAATTTAAGCATGATAGCCATATTCATTCATTCATTCGACTCTTTGCAATAAATTAACTCTTAAAACACAAATTAAGTAGCAAACATCCGATTTGGAGAAGAACGAACAAAATAATAAAACAACAAAAAAAAATTAATGAAGAAGAACTTAAAAAGTAGCTCTTACCTCTACAATTAGTCTCTAATTTGAAGAAGAATGAAGCGAAAATTGCTTCTCCTTCTTCTCTTCTCCCCTTTCTCCCTCTCTCTCTATTTTGGTGACCTCCTTTTTTTTCTCTTAGTGTTCAGGTCGAGTTTAACCTGTTCTTGAATTCATTTAGTTTGATCAATGATCACATATCTGCTGATCGCGTGCGGTCATTGACTTTTAATGACATGGATTTATCGGTGACGCGTCGCGATCATTTGATTTCAATGGTCGCACAAAAAAATGGCCAACATTTCAGCCAAAATTTTGGTGGGAAATTTATATAGCATTGATCGTGACGCATCGCGATCATTGATAACTTTGATAGCGACTAGTTTACGTGTCGATTCGCAGATATTGATCATTGTGACTAATATCGTGATCAGATGAATGCGGTCGTTATAATCTTTGATAATCATTGATAGACCTTTTTCTTGTAGTGTTAGTAATTTAGTAAAGTGTTCTTCAGTTATTCGGTTAAACCGAATAACCCAAAAGTAAAATTCAAACAAACTAATCAAAAACCGTAATAAAATTCGGATATAACCAAAATATTAAAAATAACCGAAATATCAGAATATTTTGGTTAATTTATTTTAGTTTTGATTGATGAATCGGTTATCTAGTTTTTTCTTTCGGTCACCAGATTCGGATAGATGATTCTGACCTCGAATTCCTCCGTCGCCAATATCGATACGTCCAGCAAAGCTGGCGACGAGGAATACTCAAATCATTGTCGCGATAGCTTTGCTTATAATTTGACATATTAAACACAACCGGAGGCTGTAATGAGTGGGAAGACAGTGAGAATTTGTTTGCAACTAGATGCTTTAATTTGGAATTTGATATAATTTTGACATATTAAAAACAACTGGAGGTTGTAATGAGTGGGAAAAGACTAAGAATTTGTTGGCAACTGGATGCTTTGATTTGGAATTTGATGATTGCTATTGCTGATGTTTGCAGTAAACTCGTTGTTGACTTGGGCTTGACTAAGTGTTATGGGGGTATAGTGGTCCAAAACTTTGTTTAAACCAGTCCGCTAAAATTCTAGCAGACGGTTATTTGTCATAATTGTAATGAAAGGTAAAGATGTTATTTGCCAATTTTTAATCCATAACAAATTCAATAATATTCTTATCGCGTAAAAAAAATTTCACATAATCTTTCGCATACATACATACGCATATTATGTATGTATGAAGCCCCACAAATATGTATATTAGTATGTGAGTATTATGTGAGCCTTTTTTATGTGATAATATCATTATTTTAACAAATATATGCTATAGATCATTGTTATATATATAGCATATATATATATAACAAAATACAAATGATTTTGAATTTTTCGCTCACCTTAATAAATCATCTGGGCCGTCTAAAGTTTGGAATAAATCTCATCGTCCATATATAGTCTTGAGGCACGGACACAACTATCTATCTAACAAAATATCTAATTAATTTTGAAATTTTATTTCACCCTAATAAATCATTTTACCGCCTAAAATTTAGAATAAATCTCATCACTTGGGAGCATGGGACACAAATTAGTATATAATAATGTACAAGTGAAGCAATTGTGGGTTGTTTGAGTAGGTAGAAGTCTAATCTTTCTCTCTGTTCCTAATTATTTGAATTTTAGAGGTTGAATAGCGAAATTAAGATAATAATTGGAAAACATTAAATATAGTACTCAATTGTCTATAATACCAAATGATTTTGAATTTTTCGCTCACCTTAATAAATTATCTGGGCCGTCTAAAGTTTGGAATAAATCTCATCGTCCATATAGTCTTGCATTTAACGCACGGGACACAACTATCTATCTAACAAAAACAATTAATTTTGAAATTTTTGCTCACCCTAATAAATCATTTGGGCCGTCTAAAATTTAGAATAAATCTCACTGCCGGAGGCATGGGACACAACTAGTATATAATAATGTACAAGTGAAGCAATTGTGGGTTGTTTGAGTAGGTAGAAGTCTAGTACTCCCTCTGTCCCTAATTATTTGACCTTTTAGAGGTGGACACAAGAATTAAGATAATAATTGGAAAACATTAAATATAGTACTCAATTGTCTATAATACCAAATGATTTTGAATTTTTCGCTCACCTTAATAAATCATCTGGGCCGTCTAAAGTTTGGAATAAATCTCATCGTCCATATAGTGCTTGAGGCACGGGACACAACTATCTATCTAACAAAATACAATTAATTTTGAAATTTTTGCTCACCCTAATAAATCATTTGGGCCGTCTAAAATTTAGAATAAATCTCACTGCCGGAGGCATGGGACACAACTAGTATATAATAATGTACAAGTGAAGCAATTGTGGGTTGTTTGAGTAGGTAGAAGTCTAGTACTCCCTCTGTCCCTAATTATTTGACCTTTTAGAGGTGGACACAAGAATTAAGATAATAATTGGAAAACATTAAATATAGTACTCAATTGTCTATAATACCCTTAATTTTTTTGTTGGGATAAGTAGAGTTTTGTTGAGATAAGGAGAGAGAGTTTAAAGTATCAAAAAAATAAGCAAAGTAATGAGGGGTAATTTTGGAAAAATTTTCATTAATTCTCCTAGATTTGAACAAACGTCAATTAATTAGAGACAAATAAAAAACTCTAAAATGTCAAATAATTAGGAACGGGGGGAGTACATATCAACAAACGTAGAGACATGGATAATTACTGGTGGTGATGTAACCCCACATTATTGGAAAATGAAATTGAGGGAGAAAAGGTAGTTGGACCAACCAATATAGAAATATATGGACCAACCTCTGTACGGACAGACTCTTTTGTGTAGTATGACTAACCTTCACTTCTCCCTCTTCGATATAACACACCGTTCATCATTCTTAATCAGTGTATTATGCTTTAAGAGATAAGATCTAAATCAACTCACAAGTAGGATCTCCAACCCCGACTACAAGAAATCACACATTTTATGACGAAATTTTTGTCACGCACAAAATTTTGTCATAATTTGTTAATTAATAATTACGAAATTCATAGTCGTCACTAAAACTTTTGATTTTGTGATGACTTTTACTTTTGTTACTATTAATCATTTATATCATCACTAATTTACACATGTGATGACGATTAACAAAATTTCGTCACAAGTTATTTTGGAGATAGAATTTCGTACCAAAATTTTCCTCCCCTCTTCTCTCTCCATAAAATCCTTCACCGGCCGATGGCAAGTCCTCTGATAAAAGCTCGCCTCTCTCAAATCCTCCATCTCTGAAATCTCCGATTCACAGCACTGGTCCAAAAATCCCCTCCTCCAAACTCTCCTCTCAAACCTCCTCATTACCCTCTATCGCGTCCAAACCCTCCGACTAATGTACCGACCCATCATCCCCCGGTGGCAAGCTAGTCATGCAGAGTGACCTAGACATGGCCACCGGCTGGCTCTCCAAGCAGATCGACGGGATCGACTTGCTTCTCAGATCTGGCGCCCTCCGTCAATCGACCGCCATCGTATTGTCTCAACCCAGACTCCGCTCTGAAGTTCTGTGTTTTTTTTGTCTTTTAAATTGTTTTTAAAAATATTTTAAAATTTTATAATTATACACATGTACAATTTTAGTTATTTTTAATACAAAATCTAAAATAGGACGTCGCATCATTTTAAAACGATAGCTACGTATGTTGCGCCGTTAATTATTTGGATAAGAAAATTATAAAATCATTTATTTGAATTTTTTTTAATAACGTATATATAGTAAAAAAAGATTCGGTAACTACAATGAAAATCGAACCCTAATATAATGATCAAAAAATTAATTAACTCAAAGAACATCATTGATAAATTAGTTGTCCACATAACCTAATCATATGAAAACTCCTATCTTTTATTTTCAAGTTATTACAAGAATCATGGTCAATTATGACTATTACTAAATAGTATTTATTTTTGGAGGAGTAAAGTCAGATCAATAAAAGACTCAATGTTTATTGAAAGAACTGAAGGTCTATAAACAGGCAATACATCAACTAACAAACCAATAAAATAGCAATCACTACTACCACTAAGAACATGCTAATAAAGCAGTAAACTGAGCTAAAACGTGGCTTCAACAAGAGCCACATCCAAGTCCTAAATAAAAGACACTCCTAAATAGTAGGTCTACTCCTATTGAATAGGTCTTTATTTGAAAAATAACAGTAAACATCAACACCCTCTTTTAAACTGATTTATTCATTAACCAGTTTAGAAATATGATCTTAACATAATGCAACATTTTGCATTACCCTTTCTGGAATATCATCCCTTGAAGAATAAAGTCCAAGCTTGCTCCGAAACTTCAGAAATGCAACGACCTTAAGAGGCTTGGTTAAAATATCAGCAACTTGTTCTTCACTTTTGCAAAACACCAAATTAATAACTCCATCCTTACATAAGTCACGCAAGAAGTGATACCTCACATAAATATGTTTGCTTCTCCCGTGGAGAATTGGATTTTTTGAAAGCTTTATTGCTGACATATTATCACAATAAATCAGCGTTGGGTTTTATTGTTGATTGCTTAAAGTTTTCAATAACCTTCGTAACCAAATAGTTTGACAAGAGCTCGATGTCTCAAAGAACAAACTCAACGACCTCGATGAGTTGACAATGTTATTATTCTCACGCTTTTTCGATGACCAGTTGACAGCTCCCGAATTTAGCATGAAAACGGCTCCCGAAGTACTCTTACAATCATCAAAATCTCCAACATAATCACTATCTAAATACCCAAGCAGACTTAACTTTTCACCATGTTTGTACAAAATTCCAAAATCGGTTGTCCCTTTCAAGTAACGAAAGATTCTTTTTCAGCTAAGAGATGAACTTCAGTTGGATTCTCCATGTACCTGCTTATTAAATTTATAGCATGCATGATGTCTGGCCTTGTAGAAGTTAAATACATGAGACATCCAACTATTTGCTTGAACAAAGTCGTATCCACCCTTTTTCCTGGTCCAGCCTTTAAGAGTTTGAGGCCAACTTCAGTTGGAGTGGTGACAGAATTACACTCTTTCATCATAAACCTGTCTAAAAATTCTAGAGCATACTTCTTTTGGGAGATGAAAATACCAGCACTTGATTGCACTACCTCAATGCTAAGAAAATAATGCATTAATCCTAAATAAGTCATATCAAATTCTTTTGTCATGGACCTTTTAAAATCAGTCAGCATAGTTCTATCATTACTAGTATAAATGAGGTCATCAACATATAAACACACTATTAAAATTCTTTTATTGACACCATATTTAGTGTAAAGAGTGTGTTCATATGGGCATTTAATGAAACCTTCCTTAATAAAGTAAGCATTTATGCGACTTTACCATGCTCTTGGTGCTTGTTTCAATCCGTATAATGTTTTCTTTAACCCGTATACCTAATTTTCGCATCCTTGCCTCATATATCCAAGGGGTTGTTCCACATAGACTTCTTCTTCCAACTCCCCATGCAAAAATGTTGACTTCACATCTCATTGATGGATAGACCATGAGTTTTAGACAGCCATGATAATACCAATCTAATAGTGTCAAGTTTTGCAACTGGAGCAAACACCTCATTGTAATCTACACCAAATTCTTGCTTGTGCCCCTTTGCTACGAGTCGAGCTTTGTACTTGTCAACTTCACCATCCTTGTTCAACTTTGTTTTATAAACCCATTTAACACCAATGGATTTTTTCCCTTTAGGAAGTTTGATCAACTCCCAACTATTATTTTTCTCTATAAACTGAATCTCCTCATTCATAGCCTTTTGCCAATTCGGATCTTTGACGGCTTCTTGAAATGTAATGGGATCACAATCTGATAACAAATCATAATGGACAATTGTATCATAGTCATCAAATTCGATACCAGTTACCTCAAAGTCTAGCATCCATCAGGTCTCTTTCGAACATGGCGCTGCCATGATTCTGTTGCTATATATGTGCGTTCAGCTACTATTGTAGAAGCTTCATTGGTTATTGGAGCATCATTCAATGTTCTTTCAGGTACAAGAGCAGTAGAGATTTGTTGTTGTAAAAGCTGTTATGTTTCATTGTCCAGAATGACATTGTCATTCCCTAAAATGACAGCAGTAGGCTGCTGCCCACTCTAATCCCAGATGCTTTCCTCATCAAAAATAACATCTCTGCTGGTCAAAATTTTCTTTGTGAGTGCATTGAACAATTTATATGCTTTGGATGCATCACTTATGCCAAGAAATACACATTTTTTACCCTTTTCATCTAACTTCTTTCTTTTCTCGTCTGGGACATGAGCATAAGTGGTGCAACAAAACAATTTGAAATGGTCCATTGCTGGTTTTCGTCCACTCCAGACCTCCTCTGGTGTCATATTTTGAACGGAAAATGTGGGGCTTCTATTTAATACATGAACACTCCAATTCACCACCTCCGGTAAAAAAAACTTTTAGGAATTCTGTCCCTTGCAAGCAAGCTCCTTACCATGTTGAGGATGGTTATATTTTTCTTCTCTGATACACCATTTTGTTGTGGTGAATAAGTTGTTGTTAGTTCTCTTCTTATGCCTTGAACATCACAAAATTATTTAAATGCTTTTGAGCAATATTCTCCACCACGATCAATGCGGAGTGTTTTGATGAATCTCCCTGTTTCTTTTTCAAAACGTGCCTTAAAACTTTTAAATGCATCAAAGGCCTCAGATTTTTCTTACTTACATACTACAGAGTATGCTTACGAATATTGAACAAAAATAATATCTCTTACGACTGTTGAACAAAAATATTATTCCTTACGAATATTAAATGAAGACAATATCCCTACGAATATTGAATGAAAATAATATTCATTATGAATATTGAACAAAAATAAAATTTCTTACGAATATGAAAAATAATATCGCAAGCGAATATGAAATAAATAATACTCCTTACCTTAAAAAGAAGAGTAATCCGACTGGTATAGCGGGGATATTCTTGAAGAAAACTTTCACTGTTTTCTACACTCAAAACTTCCTTAAACTCTAAAGAAGTACGCTCAATATTATAGAAGAAGAATTCTCTGATTCTGGTGTATTTTTCAATTCTAACTAAACATCCTATTTATAGGAGAATGGAAATGATACTATTTAGGAAGAAATCACGAACGCACAGTGGAATCACGACTTGCAACTTATTAGTACACTAATTAAAACTTTTAACCAATAAGGGAGTACCCTTTAAAATAATTCCCACGTTGCCAGAACAAATGCTTCCATCAAATATTATTTTGACTAATTAGGGACTACCCCCATGTGAGGGGAATGCTAATTTCAAAGTATTGACTAATGAGGGAACACCCTCCTTAATAAAGTATTGAATAGGAAGCATACATGGAAAATATTTGGCCAACATCTGTTCATAATCTTCCCCATTTCATATGCCACCTCACGGGCACACATTATCACCCACACACACTATTTAATATATAATACTAATACTTCATTCCACCATTTCCACTTTTCCACAAAAATTCCACCCACATAATTCCACTCACACACCCACATGTCATATATATATATATATATATATATATATATATATATATATATATATATATATATATATATATATATATTACACATGACATACTTAGCACACACTTTCTCCCACCATCCCCCACTTTCATTTATATATATATATATATATATATATATATATATAAACTGAGATAAATTTCTCCCGACTATTTTAAAAAATGGGTAAGTGGGGGTCCAAATAATACGCCAAACTTACAACAAATACTTTATAAAGATCCCCTCAATATTTTTAACAAAATTTATTCATCATTATTATAACCCGCAATATTAATAACCAGATCGTTCCCAGGAAAGAGGGGGCTTTTCGATAAGGATTTCTCCATATTGGCGCATAATTAGGTGACCAAACCCCTTTCCTCGACAGAACTTTCTAGACATTGTTACTTATGCATATAATAATATGAATAACTTGTCATCTCAATTATTGATTTAATAATATGAAATATTATAACAATAATTGAATCAAATAACGTGCATGAGATATTATGCAGCAATTACTGTAGCAATAATTGAACAAAACTAAGTGACTTCTCATGTAAGCATCAATAATCAATACCGTGTGCTACTATGAACCCACGCATATTACTGTACTTTTACTACCGGGTATTTCAACAGTTTAACGGTAAAACTTTCGCCGTTATTTTCATAAAAAGATATTTCTGTCATTTTCTAACTCCGACAATAATTTCGTTGTGGGGTCCACCAATGATTGCGCCATTGTACAAATATTCCCTGATAAAACGAATATTCCCCGACCAATCGAATATTTTATGACAACTTGTATACTTTACAAAATTTATAAATATTACCCACAATTATAATATTATATCAAATCCACACCTTAATATTCAAAAAAAATTCGAGAAAATTAATCTTTAGTCATAAAATTTGGGGTCTTATATACATGGTGAGATTTAAGTCAGTCGATACCAATTAAGCAGTGCATGTGTAATTCCTGGTGAGCATTAACCCTAAAAGCGTGTGAAGGCAGGTAATAGAATTGAAGCCAAGGTAAATTAGCAATAGAAAACCATGTAGACCTTTTATCAAATACTTGGTGGGCGTACCAGACATCGCATATGGTATATCATGCAAAAACATTTCAGAATGATTATTATTGGGACAAAGAACCTAGCAATTCCTAATATGCATGCATCCAATACCACACTTAAACGAAAGGAAGATCCGCATCGGATGTGTGTGTAAACCAAAACTTACCTTGGTTATGAGAAATAGTAGAGCAAATTAAAGTATAGAGAGGGAGATGGATTGAAGCGTGATATAGAAATGCACCTTTTAGCCCAATTTAACAAAGGAGCAAAGGAACAGTTACTAGAAAAAGAAATAATGTGAAGTGGCTGAATGTGGGAAGAAGTTTAAAGGGTTAAGAAGTGGTAACCAAGTGGACTTGTAACCGAATTCATATTTGTAAACCTGTTCCCAGTGCCGGGGCGCTGGGTTTTACTCTTGAATGGGAATCGAGGAGCTACTATGCAGATTCGAGAGAGGTTTGTAGTGTCAAGGCTGGACATCGAGAATTAGCAACGAGTCTTAGCGCTTGGTCTTCAGAATCACCTTGTGAATGGGCGTCTGTATACTGGGATGGTTTTGGAGATTCTGATGCCCCGGGTCGGGGTGTTATGGGCCTTTGAAATGGGGGAGCTAGGGCACTACACTTGAGAAGTTTGGGCCATTTAACTCCTTTTTCTTGCCAATTAAGCAACTGTGTCAATAGTTATAAAAAAATTATATTATTATTCTAAAATATGGTCTTAACAAATTAAATGAATTCAAATGGAAATAAAATCTTGTGGTTGCCTCCCCATAGAGCTTGGTTTATAGTTGTCAGCCCGACTTGGTTGTATTGCTCAATTTCCCACTGGATCAGAGAGATGCATTACCGTAGGTTGGCGATCGATGGGTCCACTCCAATAATGATTAAGTCGTTGGCCGTTGACCTTGAATGTTTGCTTCGAATTTGGTTCTTCTACTTCAACAGCCCCGTGTGAAATGACAGATACAACAACGAAAGGTCCTGACCAGCGGGATTTCAATTTCCCAGGAAATAATCACAGTCTAGAGTTAAAAAGTAAAATTTTTGACCCGGTTCGAATTTTTGATCAAAAATTTTCTTATCGTGCCATGTTTTGACTTTCTCTTTGTACAGTTTGGCATTCTCATAAGCGTTATGCCAGAATTTGTCCATCTCATTTAGCTACAGTAACCGTTTCTCACCAGCTTCTTGTAAGTCAAAATTTAGCTTACGAATTGCCAGTATGCGTTATGTTCTAACTCTACCGGAAGAAGACACGCTTTTTTATAGACCATCCTGTAAGGTGACATGCCGATAAGGTTCTTTTAAGTTGTTTAATATGCCCATAAGGCATCATATAATCACATTGCCTAATCTTTTCGTGACGGATTTACAACTTTTTCCAAAATTCACTTAACTTCCCAATACGAGACTTTCGCTTGGCCATTGGTTTGGGGATGATACGCTGCCGCAATCTTATGTCTGACCCCATACTTGGTGAGCAATTTAGTGAACTGCTTATTACAAAAGTGAGTTCCCTCATCACTAATTATCGCTCTCAGTGTACCAAATCGTGTGAAAATATTCTTTTTCAGGAACCGTAGTACCACTTAGGAATCGTTAGTGGGTAATGCTGCGGCTTCTACCCATTTTGAAACATAATCCACCACCAACAAGATGTACTGATTATTGAAGGAGGATGGGAAAGGTCCCATGAAGTCGATTCCCCACACATCAAATAGCTCAACCTCAAGAATTGTGTTAAGCGACATTTCATTGTGTTTTGAGATAATTCCTACTCGTTGGCACCGATCACACTTCAACACATAGAGATATGTGACTTTAAACAAGGTAGGCCAGAAAAATCTCGACTGCAACACTTTGGCTGCTGTCCTATCACCTGCGTAGTGACCTCTATAATTTGATGAGTGGCAATGACTTAATATACTATCCATCTCCTCATGCGGCACACATCGTCGAATCATTTGATCCGTACGTGTCTCAAATAGAAAAGGTTCTTCCCAGAAGTATTGTTAGATATCGTGAAGGAACTTTTTTCGTTGTTGTGAAATCAAGTCTGGAGGTAACACATTATTAACCAGATAATTCATGTAATCTGCATACTATGACACTGTTGTTATAACTTGAAGAAGTTGTTCATCGAGAAACATCTCATTGATCATGACTTCATCTTTTTTTTCTGAATCTCCGTATTTTCTAATCCCGAAAGATGATCCGCCACCTGGTTTTTGGTACCTTTTCTATCTCTGATCTCCCAATCAAATTCTTGTAGCAAAATCACCCACCGTATTAACGGTGGTTTGGCATCCTTCTTCTCAATCAAATACTTTATTGCGAAATGATCAGTGTAGACGATTACCTTGGTCCCTATTAGATACACTCTAAACTTGTCGAAGGCAAACACTTCTGCAAGTAATTCTTTTTCCATGGTAGTGTAATTCAACTAAGCATCTGTCAATGTCTTGCTGGAGTAGTAAATAGTGTGAAAGATTTTATCTCGTCATTGTCCCAATACTGCTCCAACTGTGTAGTCACTGTCGTCGCACATAAGCTCAAATGGTAAGGTCTAGTCGGGAGCTACTATGATTGGAGCTGAGACTAATTTCTTTTTCAATACTTCGAACGCGTCTAAGCACAACTGATCCATCTTAAAAGGCACATCTTTCTCCAAGAGGGAACATAAGGGTTTCAAAATTTTGGAAAAATCTTTAATAAATCGTCTATAGAAACCCGCATGTCCCAAGAAGCTTTGTATTCCCTTCACAGATGTTGGTGGAGGTAGCTTCTCAATCGTCTCAATTTTTGCTTTATCAACCTCTAGCTCTGCTACAGAAACCTTATGCCCCAGAATTATCCCTTCTTGCACCATGAAGTGACACTTTTCCCAGTTGAGAACTAGATTCGTCTCCACACAATGCTTCAACACTAAAACCAAATTCTTCAAGCATAAATCAAAACTATCACCAAACACGGAGAAGTCATCCATGAACACTTCGAAGTTATGTTCTACCATATCCGAGAAGATGGCCATCATGCACCGTTGAAAAGTTATCAGAGCATTGCATAAACCAAAAAACATACGATGAAAAGCAAACTTACATACGGGCACGTGAATGTGGTCTTTTCTTGATCCTCCAGTGCTATGACAATCTGATTATAGCCAGAATATCCATCCAATAGATAGTAAAACTGATGTCCCGCCAACCTATCCAGCATCTGATCAATGAACGTCAAGGGAAAGTGATCCTTTTGTGTGGCTTTATTTAGTGTAGACACTCGAAATTTTTACATTCCTATTACTAACATTACAGGAGGGCATAATCGTCTTTCAGAGATAAACCTGGAGGACAAAGCAGTTTCAATTCCGGAGACAACCCTGGAATTATCAGTTTTGCCATCTCGGAGATAACCCCAACATTCCTAGTTCCAATCCCGGAGACAACCTCGGGAGTTTCAGTTTCAACCTCGGAGACAACCTCGAGGAGTGCAGTTCCATTTCTGGAGACAACCCTGAAATTCTCAATTTTTTCATCTCGGAGACAACCCTGAGATACTCAGTCCCATCCCAGAGACAACCCCGGGAGTTTCAAATCCAACCTCGGAGACAACCCCGAGGGATGTAATTGTAGTTCTAGAGATAATCCCAGAAAAGCTCATTTTAACCCCTTTCAGTCAGCTTCTATAAGACCCCAACTTTTATGAATAAAGATTAATTTTTCTCGAAATATATTTTTGAATATTATGGTGTGAATTTGATATAATGTTATAGTTGTGGGTAATATTTATTAATTTTTCAATGTATGCAAGTTGTCATAAAATATTCGATTGGTCGGGGAATATTCGTACGATGACACAATCATTGGTGGACCCCACAATGAAAGTATTGTCGGAGTTAGAAAACGACCAAAATATCTTTTTATAAAAATAACGGCAAAAGTTTTACCATTAGACTGTTGAAATACCCGGTGGTAAAAGTACAATAATACGTGTGGTTGCGTAGTAGAACACAGTATTGATTATTGATGCTTACGTGAGAAGTCACTCAGTTATACTCAATTGTTGCTACAGTAATTGCTGCATGATATCTCTCATATTATTGATTCAATTATTGTCATAGTATCATATAGATAATATTTTATATTATTAAATCAATAATTGAGATGACAAAGTTATTCATATTATTATATGCATTATTGACGATGTCTAAAAAGTTCTGTCGAGGAAAGGGGTTTGGTCACCTAATTGCGCACCAATAGGGAGAAATCCTTATCGGAAAGCCCCCTCTTTCCTGAGAATGATCTGGTTGTTAAATATTGTGAGTTATAATATTAATGATGAATAAGTTTGTGTTGATTAAAGATGAAATTGTTGATAAAAAAATATTTTCATTATGTTGGGATTATTAGTGGAAATCGATATTTATTTCGATAATAATTGATTTTTGGATGTTAAATTGACTAAGCGGGCAATTAATCGTATAAATGAGAAATTAATTGCTATTAGTTCACATGAAAATTACTGTTGGTTCACATGTATTGAACTATTGATTCACATGCATGTACTATTAGGGGAGGTGGTGCAAGATTGATAATATTTGAAGGACTAAATTAAAAATGGAAGTATAGATGAATGTACTATACTCTAATAATTTGAGCCTCTAATCGTGCAATTATCGAAAGTATGTTTTCCTATAAATAGAAGCTCATTCTTCTTTCATTCTCACCAATTCACTAAGACTCAGAAGAGAAATTATAGAGAGAGAAGCTATAGAGAAAAAGAAGAAGAGTATTCTGCTACTTCACTATTGCAGTAACCAGCCTTCTACTAAGGTAAGGGATATTATTTATTTCATATTTGCTTATGATATTATTTTTTGTATTCGTAAGGAATTTTATTTCGTTCAATATTCATAAGGAATATTATCTTCGTTCAATATACGTATGAAATAATATTTTCTTCCATACTCTATAGTATGTAAGTAATATTATTTCTTTTCATATTCCTAATTCTACACTAATTTTGTTAAAGTATTGCTTCTATACTCCGTGAAATTAGTAGAATATCCTTGAAATTTGCGCTTCATCTAGTATTATTTCACAATGATATTTTTCTGAACATTCTTGTTAAATTTTAAGCTTTTCATGCCAGAGTACTATTCACGGGTACTATTCATTTATACAACACTATTCATACGTACAATACTATTCACAAAGTACTATTCATAAATACGATACTATTCACGAAGTATTATTCACGGGGTACTATTCAAAAAGTACTATTCAAAAAATACTATTTATGAAGTACTATTCATAAAGTACTATTCCCGAAGTACTATTCTCGCGGTACTATTCACTCAGGTACTATTCACCCAGCGTACTATTCATAACAAAAATTGATTTCTTTTAGGTACAAATCATTTTTGATACAATATTATTCTTGAATTTTACTCCACAAAGAAGTATCATGTTGACAATTTGGATATTATTGAATTCTGGATAAATTAAATTATAAATCTTTAAAATTTATCCCTGCTTTCATTTAATTGAATTCTTATATCATTGTCATCATCCTCATGCTTATATTGTGATGAAAGTCATCTTTGGCCGTAGTGCATAGATGAATTATTGATTGGTATGATTATGACCAGAAATTATTCGGTATAATCATGACCCGTAATGTTACAAATGATGTGGTAAAAGTCCTCATTGGCCCGTAGTGCATTGATGGACAGATGTTAGTATGATCATAACCATGCGTTCTCTTTGGCCAAGGGTGCAAAGATGAATTATTGTTTGGCATGATCATAACCATTGGTGAAAACACGAATATTCTTGGCCCGTAGTGCATGGATAATTCATGGTTCTGATACTAATGAATATCCTTGGCCCGTAGTGCATGGATAATTCAGTGATGTGGATTATTTATTAAGCTGAGTCTCAGATATAAAATTGATGATAAACTTTTAAACAATAGAAGACAGTAGATATCATGCTCTACTTGACTTTTCTAATGGATTGCTTATTCCGTTGCAGTTATTGATCTAAAACTTGTTTTCTTTTATATTTTATCAGTTGTTATACTGTTGAAGGCTAACAATAATTTATTCTGCATTATCTTAATCATAATATATCTTACTGGGCTAGTTGAGCTCACCCTTTTCTTTCACTGTTCTCTTTAGGAAATGAGAATATAGCTTGGACTAGTCGGGGAATGGATTGACAGTCCAGATGGTTGCTTTAGTAGTCCTCACTATTCTATGAAATAGTGTGATAATAATTGTAATGAGATTGAATTTGAGTTTGGATATTGTCTAGAAGACAATATTCATGTTAAAACTCTCAGCTGTGTTTTCTCATAGTTTACACGACGGTTGTATAATTAAGTTTGTATTTGATTTCTATATCAAGTATTTGGCGACTCAGAATGGTTAATGTATAGCTATTTTGAAGGCGTCACAGCTTCAACCTCGGAGATAACACCGAAGCACTCAGCGTTCCAGTCCCAGAGACAACCCCGGGAGGTCAGGCACACCTCAGAGATAACCCTGAGGACATTTAGCACTTACAGCAGCCCAATATCAGAGATAACCCTAAGCAACGACTGCTACATTAGCTCAGATCGTAGATAACCCCGGTGAGGGGCAAAATCATCATTTTTCCACCTCGATCCCACATTATGCTGTCTCAACAACATTTTCAACATACATACTACACAGAAGTGTCCTACAAGAACCATAGCTCAAATCCCGAGTGACTACTACACAAGACAGCACACCAGAAAGAATTTAAAGACCCAAAGATCTAGACATGGTCCTATTTTCCCGACTTCGTACAACCTCTTATCCCATGTCATTATATAGCTCTCGACAACAGCATTCCAGAAAGGTATTATACGCCTCAATCGAATGCCTGGATTGAAAGTTATGAAGGTTCGAGCGGACAACGTGTTGTATACGTGCACGTACTTTGAGATGGCGGGGCCAATGGAGCCCGAAGGCACCCTGGGTAGCCGCAGGTACACCTGCGGCTTCCCCCTCTATAAATAGAGGGCATGGGGTGGCCATTTTGAAGAGGGAAAAGGCGAGGAAGCCCTGTCCATTTTGCTCTGTACACACTATAAACTAAGTGCTTTCTCATTTTAAACACTTGTGAGCTTATATTTTGCTATATTTTATCGGTGGAAATAGAGTGTTAATTCATTTAAAGCCATTTGAAGTCTTCTTGGCAGCCCACTGTAAGACTTCTTACATTTCTTAAAGCCTTTCTCCACTTTTTGCACACACGGTTATTCACGTTGAGTGTTGTGTTGTGTGCGTATGCCCGGACTTCGGTCCGTGGCTTTTTATTTCATTTGTATATATATATACTTATATATATAAGTATTTATATATATATATATATATATAAGCAGTAAATACTTATATATATATATATAAGCTGTAAACGCACCGGATATTATATCTGTGCTCAATCAAATGAGTTTGATGATAACATATATATATATATATATATATATATATATATATATATATATATATATATATTTACTGACTTTTATATATTTAACTTCTTACAACTTTCATACAAACTGCAACATCATGTGAGCCTAGGAATCATGTGATCACAGATTTAGTCTTCTGAATCTAGATTTGGTTCCCGTGATAGACACTTTCGGCTGTAATCATCTTGTAAATTATTCACGGTGTCTGAATTTTTCTTAGATGGCTTTCATGCCCATAAGGAGTTCAGCACTGCTATGTATCTTATTTTCTCGAAGATGCTTCGCATCTCGAAAATAAAAGCAACCAAGCAGAACACATAATAAAATGGAAGTATCAAAGGCCTCAATTACTATTGAGCATAAGGGTTTGAAAAACGTCTTTTACAAAATATCATTGATATATCTTGTTAAAACCGAACTTTTATACAAAATTCAAACCCTTTGTATATAGATGCAAACAATCCATATCACTACTTCCAGATAATTGCACATTGACCCACACACACATACATTCATTTAACAGTTCAATTTGAAAAGTGGCAGTCACCGTGGTAACACGAATATCGGGGGGGGGGGGATTCCTAACACCTTCCCTCCGCATAATCAAGCCCCCGGACCCTAACGAATCTCGGTTTCACAGACCTGTTAAGTAGTGTTACATCACTAGGTCAATGTGCAAACCTTTTCTCGGTTGAGTTGGTGCAACCATTTAAAAATACCAACTGGCGACTCTTACAGTCCAATCGTCGACATATATACGTCGGACCTTGTGACACAACCAAAATATGTATACATCACTCATTCTGAGTTGCCAAATACATGGTACAAAATTCAAATACAACTTAATTATACAACTATCGTGTAAAGTACGACAAACATAAGTTGAGAGTTTCAACACAAATATTGTCTTCTAGACAATATCCAAACTCAAATTCAATATTATTACAATTATTATCACACTATTACACAGAATAGTGAGGACTACTAATGCACCATCTCGGAACATCACTCCGTTCCCCGACTAGTCCCGACTATGTTCTCATTTCTTGAAGAGAACAATGAAAGCAAAGGGTGAGCTCAACTAGCTCAGTAAAAAATATTATGACTAAGATAATGCAGAATAAATTATTGTTCGCCTTCAACAGTGTTAAACTGATAAAATATAATAGACATCAAGTTTAACTACAGCGGAACAAGCAATCCATTAGAAGAGTCAAGTAGCATGATATCTACTATCTTCTATGATTTAAAAAGTTTATCATCAATTTTATCGCTGAGACTCAACTTAATAAATAATCCACATCATCAAATCATCCATGCACTGCGGTCAAGGATATTCATTAGTAACACGACCACGAATTATCCATGCACTACGGGCCAAGGATATCCGTATTTTCACCAATGGTCATAATCATGTCAACAACTGTCCATCAATACACTACGGGCTAATGAGGACTTTTACCACATTATTTGTAATATTACGGTCATGATTATACCGAATAATCCCTGGTTATAATCATACCAATCAACAGTCCATCTATGCACATAAGCCAAAGATGACTTTCATCACAATATAAGCATGAGGATGATGACAATGATATAAGAATTCAATTAAAAGAAAGCAAAGGATACATTTTTAAAGATTTATAATTTAATTTATCCAGAATTCAATAATGTCCAAATTGTCAACATGATACTGCTTTGTAGAGTAAAGTTCAAGAATAATATTGTATCAAAAATGATTTGGACAGAAAAGAAATCAATTTTTGTCATAATTAAATAGTGCCCGGGTAAATAGTACCCGAGTGAATAATACCCCGTAAATAGTAATTCGGGAATAGTACCCCGCGAATAGTATTTTGGCATGAAAAAAAATTAAAACTCATCAAGAATGCTCAGAAAAATATCCTTGTGAAATGATACTAGATAAAGCACAAATTTCAAGGATATTCTACTAATTTCACAGAGAATAGAAGCAATACTTTAACAAAATGAATGTATATTTAGGAATACGAAACGAAATAATATTACTTATATACTACTGATTATGGAAGAAAATATCATACGAATATTGAACAAAAGTAATATCCCTTACCTTAAAAAGAAGAGTATTCCGACTGGTAGGGCGGGGATATTCTTGAAGAAAACTTATATTGTTTTCTACGCTCAAAGCTTTCTAAAACTCGAAAGAAATACGCTCAATACTATAGAAGAAAAATTCTCTGATTCTGGTGTGATTTTCAATTCTAACTAAGCATCCTATTTATAGGAGAATGAAAGGATACTATTTAGAATATTTCACGGACCAAAAGTTGAAGGAAATTCACGGGATGAATTCTGCTGATCAGCAGATTCCCACATTCAAAATACTACAACAACTAATATATATATATATATATATATATATATATATTTATCACTTCACCCACCACCACTACTTTACCACTACACACACACACACACCCCCCTTACACATTTCACTATCACACACACCTTACACCTTTCACTATCACACACATTTCACTATAGCACACACACATTTCATATATATATATATATACATACACTCTATTGATTATTTTGAAAAAATAAGTAAGTGGGGGTCCATATAATAAGCAAAACTTACAACAAATACTCCATAAAAATCCCATCAATATTTTTAACAACATTTATTCATCATTATTATAACTCGCAATATTAACAACCAGATCGTTCCCAGGAAAGAGGGGGCTTTTCGATAAGGATTTCTCCCTATTCGCGCGCAATTAGGTGACCAAACCCCTTTCCTCGACAGAACTTTCTAGACATTGTTAATTATGCATATAATAATCTGAATAACTTGTCATCTCAATTATTAATTTAACAATATAAAATATTGAAAATAATTAAATCAAATAATATGAGATACTATGCAGCAATTATTGTAGCAATAATTGAGTATAACTGAGTGACTTCTCACGTAAACATCAACAATTAATATTGTGTGCTACTATGCAACCACGCGTATTACTGTACTTTTATCACCGGGTGTTTCAATAGTTAACGGTAAAACTTCTGCTGTTATTTTCATAAAAAGATATTTATGCCATTTTCTAACTCCGACAATAATTCCGTTGTGGGGTCCACCAATGATTGTGCTGTCGTACAAATATTTGTTAAAATGAATATTCCCCGACCAATAAAATATTTTATAACAACTTGTATACTTTGCAAAATTTATAAATATTACCCACAACTATAACATTATATCAAATCCACACCATAATGTTCAAAAATATAATTCGAGAAAAATTAATCTTTATTCATAAAAGCGGGGGTCTTACAGACCTTTTCACAACTTATTTTTTTAAACAAATCTCACCTAAAATGAGAACACCAAAATACAAGAACAGAAAAAGGGATAATAAAAATCCCGACGTCGAAAGGTGGCGATTCTGCTGGGGGCACCAGTAAAACGGCTTAAGCCGCTATTACATACTTTTCAAAATTATTATATGTTTGTGTGTGGATGTTGCATTTACATTTATATGGATGTGTACGAATGCATTTACTTATTGCACTTAGTGCTTCACACTATATCTGCTTGTGATATTAGTGCTTCGCACATGTCATCATTTCCATATGGTGGAACACGTTGTATGTGAATGTATGTTGTGTGGTCCCTCCATCAGGAGGCTATCCTATCGGTGTTTGATTACTAGACTCGTAGGGAGACTAATTCCAATGAGGCTTAGGAAAGGCACCACCCAGATTTTCTCCAGTTGAAAGACCGGATTAACTTTCCATCAAGTAAATTGCGATGATCTGGGAACCTTCATGCCAAAAAGCCGCGAGAGTAACCTAAGATAGGTCAGCCTCTGATAAACCAAACACGGAGGGAAGTCTCTTCATACTTTCCATTTCAAAATACTTGTAATCTCAATTACCTGTAATATTCATTTACATGTCAATCTCAATGTAATGGAAAATATGATGGAATATGTGTACATGCATTCCCTTGTATATCAAAATCTGACATGCCATCTTACAAACAGCTAACATCCATTTTGCAGGATAATACTCCTAAAATGGACACATCATATAGCATGTAACATTTATACATTCCCTATGACTAAACTACGTAAGTCTTTTTGTAGAGAAATAATTGGGCCTATTACCCGTTCAAAATCCAAAAAGGCAACCAACATACAACCAATTATGGCTTCATCTAGTTAGTCTAATCCTACCCAGTCTCTCGTGAGGAGTATGAAGGATTAAGAAAATAAATTACAGATTTGGTTGTTCTGCTCAAAGAACTACACCAGTCTACTTAGGGTCCACGAATACCTATACATACAGAATCCTCTGCACATGGAGGAAATCAGGATCTGGATAAAGAAGCTCCAATACCGGAGTCTCAATTGGATAAAACCAACAAAACCCCTGAAATCACCCATCTCAAAGAAGATCTAGACACCGGTGATATCAGGAAGAAAGTCCTTCAAATGGAAGAGACCATTCGGTGTATTAAAGGGATTGGAGCATACGGGAGTGTTTCATATGCTGACCTTTGTATATTTCCTGGTGTTTATTATCCAGAGAAGTTCAAAACTCCTGACTTTGAAAAGTATGATGGGTTGGGGGATCCTTACACACATTTGAAGGTATTCATTGGAGAACTCGGATCTTATGCCGAGGATGAAAAGCTCAGAATGCAGCTATTTTAGAAAAGTCTGACTGGAGAAGCCCGATCGTGGTACACCAGATTAGACAACTCCAAGATTCATAGCTAGGAAGAGCTAGCTCATGCTTTCCTAAGCCAATATAGTTTCCAGTCTCAGATGACTCCCGACCGGTACCAAATTACCAAGATCAAGAAACAAGCCAATGAGTCTTTTAGAGAGTATGCTCAATGGTGGAGGCGCCTTGCTGCTCAAGTTATTCCCTCTATAACTGATTCTAAAATGGTGATGACCTTCATAGACATACAAGAAGCTCCCTTCTATGAGAGAGTCTTAGCTGGCATAGGCAAGCCATTCTCTGAAATGATTAAATATGGAGAAATGGATGAGATGGGATTGAAGTCAAGAAAGATTCAAGACCTTGCCGCTCTAAAAGCTGTTGCTGAACACATCCAGTCCCAGTCTGGAAGTTATGGAAACAACCCCCGGAGGGTCCATGAGAAGAAAGAGGAGGATGTTTCCTTGATACTACAAGGACAGAAGGGCAGTCAGAACATGCCTATCTAGAGGAGAAACTACTCCACCTTTCAAGCACAGTCTTCAAACCCACCATTGCCATAGAGTGGAGAAGTCAGACGAGTGAGTGTTCATACCCTTAGGGGACTCGCTCGAGAATATTCTCAATCTTCTGACAATTTATAAGAAAATTATAAGACCCCAACTTTTATGAATAAAGAATAATTTTCTCGAAATATATTTTTGAATATTATGGTGTGGATTTGATATAATGTTATAGTTGTGGGTAATATTTACAAATTTTGCAAAGTAAGCAAGTGGTTATATAATATTCGATTGGTGGGGAATATTCATTTTAACGAGGGGAATATTAAATGCGACGGTATAATCATCAAGTGGACCCTATAACGGAAATATTATCGTAAAATGATAGAATTATCTTTTTATAAAATAACTAGAGGATAGTGTTACCGTTAAACCGTTGAACTACCCGGTAGTAAAGTAGAAATGCGATGTCTGGCGTGGTTGTATATAGTAGCACACGGTATTGATTATTGATGCTTACATGAGAAGTCACTCGGTTATACTCAATTATTGCTACATAATTCTTTGCATCATATCTCTCATATTATTGATTCAATTATTGCCAAAGTATCATCTCGCATAATATGATAAATTATTAAATCAATAATTGAGACGACAAAGTTATTCATATTATTATATTGTAATATTTATAATGTCAGAAGTTACGTCGAGGAGAGGTTTGGTCATCTAATTCATACCAATAAGGATAAATCCTTATCGAAAAAGCCCTCTTTTCAGGAACGACACGGTTGTTAAATATTATGAGTTATAATATTAATGATTAATAAGTTCGTGTTGATTCAAAATGAATTTGATAGTTCCATTGTGTTGGAATTATTAGTGTTAGTGGAAATCGACATTTATTTCGATATTAATTGATGTCTGGAAGTTATACTGACCAATCAGATAATTAATCAGATAAATTAGCAATTAATTGCTATTAATTCACATGATTATAACTATTTGTTCACATGCGTGTACTATTGATTCACATTCTTTTACTATTAGGGGTGGTGGTGCAAGATTGATAATACATGCATGACTAAGTTAAAAATGGAGGTATAGATGGAGGTACTATACTGTAATTCATATTTTCACATGTCTAGAACTATTGATTCACATGATTTACTATTGATTCACATTATTTACTTTTAGGGGAGGTGGTGCAAGTTTGATAATACTTGCAGGACTAAATTAAAAATGAAGAAAAAGAGGAAGGTATTACACTGTAATATTTCGGGCCCCAAAATGTGCAATTATCAAAACTTTATTTTTTTATAAATAGAAGCTCATTCTTCTTTCATTTCTCACCAATTCATTAAAGCTATAGAGCAATTATTATAATGAAATTATAGAGAGAAAGAAGAAAGAAGTCTCGCTACCTCATTTATTCCAATATCCGGTCTTCTTTTGAGGTAAAGGGTATTATTTCTTTCGTATTCATGAAGAGAGCTTCTGTTATTCTATTCTTTATTATTATGTTGGAATAACCAGTCTATGCGAAGTACCGCATACACGGTGAAATTCTTACATTATTCCATTCTTTATTACTATGTTGAATAACTTTGTCTGCCAAGCACCGCATACGTGGTGAAATTCTTTCATTATTCCATTCTTTATTATTTTATTAGAATATCCTGTCTGTGCGGATTACGCATGACCTAGTTCTATTCTTTATTATTCTGTTGGAATATCCCGCTTGCATGTGCATGATATTACATGACTGGTTCCATTATTTATTATTCATTGGAATAACACATGCATGCGGATCTATCGCATGCCTGGTGAATTCTATTTTGGGTGATGTATACCTATTTTGGGGGCGTCACATTTGGTATCAAAGCTTAGGGATATGATCCCTGGCTGAGATGTGAGACAAGAACTAGGAGGGGAGAGATGGGGAATTCCTTCGCTAGTATGACCTACCTAAGTTTATTTGGTATTTAATTGGTCGGTCAGAGTATAAGGATAATATGTGATATGTTAATTAACCCTTGTTTTGTGGCAGTATTTGAAAATGGCATCCAAAAATGTTGAGACAAGCAATGAAGCACATGAGACTGTGGAGTCACCACAGATTAATACCCAGGATAATGTGCAACAGGAAGATAATAATCCTCAAGTAAACAACAACGATCAAATGATGAACGATGGGATGTTCAGAGGCTTTATGCAATTCATGCAACATCAGGCGAGGGCGGCTCTTGTTCAAAATGCAGGTGGAAACACTGACAACTCTCAGACGGTCACCGCTAATTAAGCAGTTCAAGGAGCTGGGACCACCGAAGTTTTTTGGAGAGCCAAAACCACTTAAGGCAAAGACGTGGATAAAGTAGATCAACAAGATATTTGATGTCTTGGGATGCTCCGAGGAGCAAAAGGTTCCCTTTGCCACCTTCATGTTGCGAGCAGAGGCAGATTACTGGTGGGAATCTGTAAAGCGTACTCAACCTATCACACTCAAAATGTCTTGGGAGAAGTTCCAAGAGCTGTTTAACGACAAGTACTTTCTTGAAAGTATTCGTCACATGAAGGAGGTAGAGTTCATCAAGCTTGAGCAAAGTAATATGACCGTGGCGTAGTACGAAGCTAAGTTTGCCGAGTTGTCTCGGTTTACGTCCCAATTGATTAATAATGAGGAGAGAATGACACGGATGTTTCTAAGAGGTTTGAAACCTGAGATACGTCAATACCTTATCTCTCACAAACTTTGCTTGTATTCAGATGTTGTGAATAGGGCTCAGTTATTGGAATGCGATAATGAGTTAACCCAACCAAAAGAGAGTAACCGACAAAATGATAATACCAGTGGTTGTAGTCATCGAAGCGGTGATAACAAGCGTGGAGGGAATCAACATGCCAGAAATGGTAATCACTTCGGTGGTAATCATGGCCATGACAATAAGAGTGGACATTTCAAGAAGAGGAGATTTAACAATGATGGAAAGACGTCAGCACTAGCACCTGTTGTTAAGGAAGGAGAACGACCGCCAGTCATATGTTACAAATGTGGAGGGGAAGGACACATTAGTCCAAACTGCGCGATGTAGTCCAAAGCGTGTTACAATTGTGGAAAAGAAGGTCACCTAGCCCAATTTTGTCGTGCACCAAAGTCAAGTCCATCTAGGATGGAGGCATCCAAGGGTCTCCCAGACAAGACAAAACCGGTAGTTCAAGGGAGAGCGTTTGTCGTAACCTCCCAAAAAGCGAGGAATCCGAACGAGGTGATCACGGGTAAGCTAATCATAAACTCTAGCGAAGTTTATACTTTATTTGATACCGGTTCTACCCATTCTTTTACTTCTCCTACTTGTGCTCAACGTTTAAATTTAACTCCAGAGAAATTAGACTTTGATTTATCTGTTGAAACTCCGTTAGGAGAAACCTTCATCACATCCACCGTTTATAAGTCTTGTTTGATTCAAATCGGTAACCGCGCGTTACCTATCGATTTTATTTCTTTGAAAATACTTGCATTTGATGTGATTTTAGGGATTGATCGGTTAACTACTCATCATGCTAAAATCTATTATTTTCGTAAGGTTGTTAGCTTTCATATTCCTAACCAACCTATTATACGAATTCAAGCAACCAAACCACTAAAGTCAATCACTGTCATATCAAGTCATAAAGCTATTCGTTTATTGAAAAATTATGATCACACTATCCAATACTATCCTAGAAAAGCGAACGTAGTAGCTGACACATTGAGTAGAAGATCATATGCGGGCACGAGTGCATTATTGTCAACGCAAAGGCCCATTGTGTATCACTTGGAAAGGATGGAAATAGAGTTAAAGACTCCAGGGACCCATGTGATGATAGCAAATATATGAGTGGAACCGACTTTAATCGATAAAGTTAAAGCTGCTCAAGCTACAAACCTGGAGCTGATACGTATGAGGAAGAAAGTGCAAGAAGGTGCTATTCCGTAAGCAAGAATCGATGAAGAAGGAATACTTGAGTCAACTCGGACTTTGTGTTCCTAACGATTCGACTTGAAGTATAAAATCATGATGGAGGCACACAACACACCGCTTTTCAATCCATCTGGGAGTACCAAAATGTATCGTGATCTTGACATACATTTTGGTGGAGCAATATGAGAGAGAGATAAGCAGGGGTTTATCTCAAGGTGTCTAACTTGTCAACGAGTCAGGGTGAGCATCAAGTGCCAAAAGGTCCATTGTAACCACTTGAAATTCAGAATGGAAGTGGGAGCACATTACCATGGATTTACATTCTTGGTCTTCCCAAGGTTTCTCAAGGCATAGATGCGATTTGGGTCATTGTTGATAGATTGACCAAGTCTGCTCATTTCTTACCGATACGAGAAACTTATACACTTGAACGTGTTGCTAGTATGTACATAAACGAGATTGTAAGATTGTATGGTATGCTAGTATCCATAGTTTCTGATCGAGACCCAAGATTCACTTCAAGATTTTGGGTTAGTTTGCAAAAAGGTATGGGCACGGATTTACTATTTAGTTCGGCATATCATCCTCAAACGGATGGGCAGTCGGAAAGGACTATTCATGCTCTTGAAGATTTATTAAGACTCTGTGTCCTTGACTTCAAAGGAAGTTGGGACAAGTTCTTACCATTGGTGGAGTTTTCTTACAACAATAGTTATCAAGTAAGTATTGGCATGGCTCCATTTGAGGCGTTGTATGGAAGAAAATGTCGTTCTCCAGTATGCTAGGATGAGGTGGGTGAAGCAACGTTGTTGGGATCGGATTTGGTATGTATGACTACAGAAAAGATTTAAATGATCCGACAACGTATAAAAACCTCACAAGATCGACAAAAGAGTTATGTTGATCTTCATCGAAAGGACGTGGAATTCAATATTATAGATCATGTGTTGTTACGTGTTGCTCCATGGAAAGGAGTTACGAGATTTGGTAAGAGAGGAAAGCTCAATCCTCAATTCATTGGCCCATTTTTAATCCTTGACCGAGTAGGAACTATGGCCTATAGACTCGCCTTACCGCCAAGTATGTCTCGTGTTCATAACATTTTTCACATATCTATGTTACGTAAATATGTGAAAGACCCGAACCACATTATTGAATTAGAACCAGACGAGATAGAGGAAGATTTAACATATGAAGACCCACATCATATTCTACGCTCCAAGGTTATACCTCAAGTCAAAGTTTTGTGGAGAAACCACGATGTGGAAGAAATGACCTGGGAGTTAGAATCTGAGATGAAGTCAAGATATCCTCACCTCTTCGATATACCAGGTACGTACCCTAATTTCGAGGACAAAATTTCATAAAAAGGGGAGGTTGTAAGACCCCAACTTTTATGAATAAAGAATAATTTTCTCGAAATATATTTTTGAATATTATCGTGTGGATTTGATATAATGTTATAGTTGTGGGTAATATTTACAAATTTTGCAAAGTAAGCAAGTGGTTATATAATATTCGATTGGTCGGGGAATATTCGTTTTAACAGGGAATATTCGTACAGCGGCACAATCATTGGTGGACCCCACAACGGAAGTATTGTCATAAAACAACAGAATTATCTTTTTATAAAAATAACGGCGATAGTGTTACCGTTAAAACTGTTGAAATACCCGGTAGTAAATGTACAGTAATACGTGTGGTTGCATAGTAGCACACGGTATTGATTATTGATGCTTACGTGAGAAGCCACTTAGTTATACTCAATTATTGCTACAGTAATCGCTGCATCATATCTCTCATATTATTGATTCAATTATTGTCACAGTATCATCTGCATAATATGATATTATTCTGTTGGAATAACCTGTTTGTGCGGTCTATCGCATGCCTGGTGAATTCTTTTGTTATTCCATTCTTTATTATTCTGTTGGAATAACTTTGTCTCACGTGGACTCACCGCATGCATGGTGAATTCTTCTATTATTCCATTCTTTATTATTCTATTGGAATAACCTATCTATGTGGATTTCCACATGCTTGGTGAATGATCCTTCGTATTCATTCCTTATTAAATTATGGAAATGATCTGTCTATGTGGATTACCGCATGGCGGGCAAAAATCTATTTGCAGTTTCATATATTCTCTTATACTTAGTTGGTTAAAGTTTTGGCTTCTATACTCTTTGAAATTAATGGAATATCCTTGATATATTTGTGCTTCATCCAGTATCTTTTCATGGAAATATTCTTCTGAGCATTCTTGAATTTTACTCCACAAAGAAGTATCATGTTGACAAATTGGACGTTATTGATTTCTGGATAAATTAAATTATAAATCTTTAAAATTTATCCTTGAACTTGTTTTATTGGATTATTATGTCATTGTCATCATCCTCATGCTTATATTATGATGAAAGTCATCTTTGGCTTACGTGAATAGATGGACTTGGTATGATTATGACTAGGGATTATTCGGTATAATCATAACCGTAATGTAACGAATGATGTGGTAAAAGTCCTCATTGGCCTGTAGTTCATTGATGGACAGTTGTTGGTATGGTTATGACCAGGGATTATTCGGTATAATCATGACCATTGATGAGTACATGAATATCCTTGGCCGTGATACAGGGATGATTCATTTTTATTTATTAAGCTGAGTCTCAGCGATAAAGTTCATGAAAACCTTTTTAAATCATAGAAGATAGTAGATTTTATGATCTACTTGACTCTTCTAATGGATTACTTATTTCGCTGCAGTTGTTGATCTAAAACTTGTTGTCTATTATATTTTGTCAGTTGTTATACTGTTGAAGGCTAAGGATAATTTATTCTGCATTATCTTAGTCATAATATTTCTTACTGGGCTAGTTGACCTCACTCTTTCTTTCAACGTTTCTCTGTGAAATGAGAAGCGTAGCCGGGACTAGTCGGGGAACGGAGTGACGGTCCAGATGATAGCATTAGTATTCCTCACTATTCTATTAAATAGTGTGACAATAAATGTAATGAGGACTCCATTGAGTGTGAATATTGTCTAGATGACAATATTCTTATTAAAACTCTTAGATTATGTTTTGTCGTATTTTACACGACTGTTGTATAATTAAGTTGTATTTGAATTTTGTACCATATATTTGGTGACTCAAGATGGGTGATGTATACCTATTTTGGGGGAGTCACATCTTGGACACAAGCTATCCAATCCGTCATCATCACGGATCCAGGAATCATATCCCGCATAAATTGAGTGGCGCGAGTCTGGGATCTGATGGTACGAGGGGACCACCAGCGATGAAACATATCCTGAGTATACGGACCCTCTAATAAAGTAAAGCCATCAATGCCCATCAATGGGATATCATTGACAAACGACTACGACACAGGCCAATAACGCCTGGCAGGAGGCAAGATCGGTACACGAATCTCCCCTGTGGTGCTCCTAATAGCACGCTCTCCCAAATAGAGCTCCCATCCTCCATCTATAAAGAGAGAAATCCTATGGGTAGATATCACGTACTTTACGCCAGTCGGGTACCCATCCTCAAACCCAATGGTCAAATGGCCCCCAGAGTAGGGAGCCCAAGTGATAGCATCAACTGTCAACAACTCCAACTATAAACGACAATGGGTAAAACCCTCAGCTATAGGAACCTCCGTCGGTATGGAGTGATGCCATCGCCGTCCTCGTGGATAGGTATCTAAACCTAACACACTCACATGATGCAAACATGAGAGCCTCTCATATGCCCAAAACTGCCAATACAAAGGCAAAAATTTGATGTCAGTCAACACTCTTAACCTATATATGAGAAATCAAAAGAGAAATACTCACTAGCAGAAATGTATAAAATCCTAGTCAAGCCTCTGTCAAGCCCTGCGAACGCATACACATTCCCTTGAGGAAATAGGCAAAGGTATAGGAGCCCCAATCATACTCTCCTATACGGTCCACATCTCGTGTGGCGCTGACCAAAGAGAATGACACCGTGGAAGAGTTATCTTCTATGAAGCAGCCCTTAATGATCATCAAGAACAATCGCCTAAGAATGCGATCCTTGAATCTTACATCAGCGGGCATTGGCTAACTCAACAACCCACTCATAACATCTACGCTCAAAGTACTTGTACGAATTGTCCTGCCTTTGAGCGCCTCAGTCGGGACTCCAAGCAAGGATCTGATCGCAGTCGGGGTAATGATCGTCGTACAAGGCACTGACACCCTTCCAAACTCCATACCTATGATAAATCGCCAATCCATCGACGTCATCATCACCTCACAGTCCAACAAATAGAAAGACTGAGTCTGGTGAAATTAGCGCTCAGACAATGCCCTGAGATAACCCCAAGGACAACGACAGGGGAGGATGGAAAAGAATGCCTTAAAGCCCCAGCCATGCACAATCTCTCGATAATCGGGATGCAGAGCCTGCTATATAGAGTGAATACTAAACCAGTTCCCTCGAGGCTACGTAAAGCCGGGAACCTACATTACAAAAGAAAATCAACATCAGAACCTTTGCTCCTCATCAATAGGAAAAAAAGGAAGATCACATTCAGCTTTTACCTCGTTTGCATGCAAGTAGACCGAGGGGTGTCGACTTAAATCACCCAAAAACTCTGGGATCGTCACCTGAATGCTTGTAAAATCCTTACGAGAAACATGAGCAGCAGGAGCAGGGTCCATAACTGGTACATCCACCTCCTCGTCCTCAATATCCGGTACATCAACTCGGATAAGACGGATCACTGCCTCCGCCAAGTGACGAGACTGTCTGACTGAACAGGGTTGAGTCACATCAGAAGCCCTCCTTCACACACTTGAAGTGGTCCTATGGGAACTACTCGGCTGATCCGAATGCATATATCTGGAAAAAATTCTCCAAATCACCTCAGAAAGGGTGTGGTAAATTCTAACCTAGAGCTTTTTTAAATGCATTTTATGACTATATGCATGCATGCATTACTTTAACATACGCCTACAGTATAGTTAAAAATGCATGTCTACCCAATGCCTAGACTTTTGGAAAATTTTGCCAAAGTCTCTTTTGTAAACAGGACTATCCACATGCACATAGGCATGACTAGGTGGCCATTCAGTAGCACACCTACCCACAGTCATAAACATCCTATGTGCATTACACTATCAAAGTCATAATCCATAAGGGTTGCCTAATTACCAAGATTACTTTGCTTTGCAACCTTTGCTCATTTGTCCTCAAATAGGATAAGAAATAGCAGAAAAAGGCACCAATTTGACTGTTTCAAAAGTTAAATTTTTTCACATCATTATGTTCAGTATGGTTAAATACTAACATTTACTATGTTAAATATTTTTTTATCAAGTCATATGAGCATGCATATTCACTACTATGTGTTTAGACGCATTTCATGTGATAACTCATTTTCCAACAGATAAAAACTGGAAAAGAAGACATGCATACGTTACCAGGGCAGTGTAGAACACTTGTACGGTGATAGATTTTGTAGAAAGGCACCCGAACTCAGCAGATTTGAAGAATAACTCTCGGATTCTCTGTGTGGTGCAATATGAAAATGACTTATGAAAGCAACAAGCCACTTAAGGCCACCCACGGTTGGCCACAGGTGTACATACGGCTCCCTTAGGTGGGTCCCACCCCTCCGGCTCGGTTCAATATGAGTTGTAAAGGAGGGTCTCACAAGTTAAAAAAGTCAAATCAGAAAAAAAGATGCTACGCGATTGAGCGGAAAAGCCTAAAATCCTAGTTTTTATAGACCAAACTGCGGGTCTACATACCACTCATTGGTATTTGCCTAGACATTGGGTTCACTATAGCAATGATCATAATTGTTGCAAACTACACTCGGCAATACCTCACAAAGGTCTGATGCCATCAGCTCAGGGTCGTAACTCCAAAACACTTCTCCCCAGCGGGAATTTCATACAACTCATCCATTGATGCACACGTCAGCGAAGGTCAAGCAACCTTGACAACATTCAACTGCTGGCACGTAAATCTAGCGAAGTATCGAAAACCATCTGATGGACTCATCCGTTGATGCACATGTCAACTATGGTCAAGCAGCCTTGACATCATTATCTGTTGGCAAGTAAATCCAACGAAGCGTTAGAAGTCATCTGATGATTCTAGTCGTTGGCAATTAAAAATAGTGAGGCATTGGAGAATTGTTCGATGATGGTATTCGTTGAAGAACATTTTAACGAGGGTCAGGCAACCCTGACAATCAACAAACTATTTGCAGTAACTCCAACAGAACAGTGGAAAGACCTGGCGATACAAACCAGGGAAAGAACATCCTCATCGGAGAGAACCGATGATGGAATATGTTATACACAGTTTCATCAGACAGAGCATGATCCCCTAGAGTCTCTTGTACATGAGAGATACATCCTCAGTGGGAAGTCTGTACCAAGGATTGAAGACTTTGGTGATAACCCCAATGTCAACATCCTGGAAGTTCCAGAGAGCTTTGGAATACATAACCAAGCAGTTCATCAGGATCATTAGTGATAACTGTAAACCCCATCAGAAGTCATGAGAACAAACATTCATCACATCCCGTTGGAGAACCGTCTAACAAACCACATACATTATGCATTTACATCATGCTGCAGAACATTGCATCATGATTATCTTGTCACATTTCAAGTGTCTAGTATTTTTTATCCTATCCATGCCATTACATTGCATGAATATGATAAAGAGGGGCATCAGTAGACACTCAAAATTTTTGCATTCCCATTACTAACATTATAGGAGGGCAAAATCGTCTTTTAGAGATAATCTTGGAGGACAAAGCAATTTTAATTCTGGAGACAACCCCAAAATTATTAGTTTTTCCATCTCGGTGATAACCCCAAGATACCCAGTTCCAATCCCAGAGATAACTCTGGGAGTTTCAGTTTCAACCTCGAAGACAACCCCGAGGAATGTAGTTCCAGTTCCGGAGACAACCCCGGGATCCTCAATTTTTTCATCTTGGAGATAACCCCGATATACTAAATCACATCCCAAAGATAACCCCAGGAGTTCCAAATCTAACCTCGGAGACAACCCTAAAGGATGTAGTTGCAGTTCTGAAGATAACCTCAGAAAAGCTAATTTCAACCCCTTTCAGTCAACTTCAACCTCGGAGATAACACTGAGGCACTCAGTTCTAGT
Source organism: Panax quinquefolius (assembly GCA_020205615.1). Classification (NCBI taxonomy): domain Eukaryota; kingdom Viridiplantae; phylum Streptophyta; class Magnoliopsida; order Apiales; family Araliaceae; genus Panax; species Panax quinquefolius. The sequence goes on from CM035163.1 coordinate 35,011,036, forward strand.
CCTGGAGACAACCCCAGGAGGTCAGGCACACCTCAGAGACAACCCTGAGGACATTCAGCACTTACAGCAGCCTAATCTCAGAGATAACCCTGAGCAATGACTGTTATATTAGCCCAAACCAGAGATAACCCCGGTGAGGGGCAAAATCATCATATTTCCACCTCGATCCCACATTGTGCCATCTCAACAACATTTTCAACATAAATACTACACAGAAGTGTCCTACAAGAACCATAGCTCAAATCCCGAGTGACTACTACACAAGACAGCACACCGGATAGAATTTAAAGACCCGAAGATCTAGGTATGGTCCTATCTTCCCGACTTCGTACAACTTCTTATCCCATGTAATTGTGTAGCTCTCGACAAAAGCATTCTAGAAAGGTATTATACGCCTCAATCGGATGCCCAGCTTGAAAGTTATGAAAGTTTGAGCAGACAACGCGTTGCATGTGTGCACGTACTTTGAGACGGCGGAGCCCACGGAGCCCAGGGGCACCCCGGCTAGCCACAGGTACACCTGCGGCTCCCCCCTCTATAAATAAAGGGCTTAGGGTGGCCATTTTGAAGAGAGAAAAAGCGAGGAAGCCCTGTCCATTTTGCTCTGTACACACTATAAACTGAGTGTTTTCTCATTTTAAACACTTGTGAGCTTATATTTTGCTATATTTTACCGGTGGAAACTGAGTGTTCATTCATTTAAATCCATTTGAAGTCTTCTTGGCAACCCACTGTAAGACTTCTTACATTTCTTAAAGCCTTTATCCACTTTTTACACACACAGTTATCCTCGTTGAGAGTCGTGTTATGTGCGTATGCCTGAACTTCGGTCCGTGGCTTTTTATTTATTTGGTATATATATACTTATATATATATATATTGTTATCATCAAACTTTGTTTGATTGAGCCTGAATTTATATCCAGAGCGTTTACTACTTATATATATATATATAAATACTTATATATATGTATATTGTTATCATCAAACTTTGTTTGATTGAGCCTGGATTTATTTCTGGAGTGCTTAATGCTTTTATATATATATATATATAAATACTTATATATATTATTATCATCAAACTTTATTTTATTGAGCCTGGATATAATATCCGGTGCATTTACAGCTTATATATATATATATATTTACATTTTTGTCAGGTCTCGAGTTTACTTCGTGGCCATTTACTACTTTATTTACATTTCTGTCAGGCCTATAGTTTACTTCATGACCATTTACTGCTTTATTTACATTTCTGTCAGGCCTATAGTTTACTTCATGGCCATTTACTGCTTTATTTACATTTCTGTCAGGCTTGGAATTTACTTCGTGGCCATTTACCGCTTTATTTACATTTAGTCCCGCCTGGAGTTTACTTCGTGGCAGTTGACCATCTTTATATATATATTTACAGCTTTTATATATTTACATTTCCAACTCCCATGGAGTTTACTTCGTGGTGGTTGATCGTTCATATATATATATTTACAGCTTTTATATATATAACTGCTTACAGCTTTCATACAAACTGCAACATCATGTGAGCCTAGGAATCATGTGATCACAGATTCAGTCTTCTGAATCTAGATTCGGTTCTCGTGATGGACACTTTCGACTGTAATCAGCTTGTAAATTATTCACGGTGTCTGAATTTTCCTTAGATGGCTCTCATGCCCACAAGGAGTTCGACACTGCTATGTATCTTATTTTCTCGAAGTTACTTCGCATCTCGAAAAATAAAAGCAACCAAGCCGAACACATAATAAAATGAAATTATCAAAGGCCTCAATTACTATTAAGCACAAGGGTTTGAAAAACCTCTTTTACAAAATATCATTGCTATATCTTGTTAAAATTGAACTTTTATACAAAATTCAAACCCTTTGTATATAGATGCAAATGAGGCATAACTGTAAGACCCCAACTTTTATGAATAAAGATGAATTTTCTATAATTATCATTTTTGAATATTATGGAATGAATTCGATATAATGTTATAGTTGTGGGTAATAGTTATAAATTTTGCAAAGTACGTAAGTTGTTATATAATATTTGATTGGTCGGGGAATATTCATTTTAACAGGGAATATTCGTACGACGACACAATCATTGGTGGACCCCACAACGGAATTATTGTCGGATTGAGAAAACGACAAAAATATTTTATAAAAATAACGGCGGAAGTTTTATCATTAAATATTGAAACATCCGGTGTTAAAAGTACAGGATTACGCGTGGTTGCATAGTAGCACACGGTATTGATTATTGATGCTTATGTGAGAAGTCACTCAGTTTTGTTCAATTATTGCTTCAGTAATTGTTGCATAGTATCTCACGTTAATTGATTCAATTATTGTCGATATTTTATATATTATTAAATCAATAATTGAGACGACGAAGTTATTAATATTATTATTTGCAATATTAACGATGTCTAAAAGTTCTGCCAAGGAGAGGTTTGGTCACCTAATCATGGCATGATAGGGAGAAATCCTTATGGAAAGCCCCTCTTTCCAGGAGCGACATTGGTCGATTAATAGTGTGAATTATAATAATGATGATGAAGTTTTGTTTTATTAGTATTATTAATGTAATAAAATAGAAAAGCTTTTTATATAAAATAGAATACTTTTATAAAGTTATTCGTTTTATTAGACTATAAATAGAATATATTATATTCTATTACGCATAGTGTTTTGCATAGTAAAATCTTTTTTATATAAAGCAGAATACTTTTATAAAGTTATTTCGTTTTATTAGACTAAAAATAGAATATATTATATTTTATTATGCATAGTATTTACATAGTGCTGCGTAGTAGTATTGGCATAGTAAAATCTTTTTATATAAAAATGTAATACTTTTATAAAGTTATTCGTTTTATTAGATTATAAATAGAATATATTATATTTTATTTAAAAGATTTTGTTTTATTAGAATATTTTATAGTAAACCAATCTGGACCGTCTATTTAAAAGTAAATCAATCTAGACCGTTCAGGAATTAGTTACTATTCAGTCCATTCTCCTATAAATAGAAGCTCATTCCTTCATCATTTCTTACGAATTCACTAAAACTCTAGAGAGAGAAACTATAGAGAGAAAGAAGAAAAGTGTTCTGCTACTTCACTACTCTTATATCCAGTTTGTTCTAAGGTAAGGGTATTATTTCTTTTCGTATTCATGAAGAGAACTTACATTATTCCATTTTTTTATTTTGTTGGAATAACTTTGTATACGCGGTCTCACCCTATACTTGGTGAAATTCTTATGTTATTCCATTCTTTATCATTATGTAAGAATTACTTCGCATCATCACAAGTACCGCATACTTGGTGAAATTCTTACATTATTCCATTCTTTATCATTATGTTGGAATAACTTTGTCTGTCTGCAATACCGCATACATGGTGAAATTCTTACATTATTCCATTCTTTATTATTCATTTGGAACATCCCATGCATGCGTTTACGCATGAATCTTGCCCGATTATTTATTATTACATTGGAATATCACCCGCTTGTAAATTTCTCCCCGACTGGTTCCATTATTTATTATTACATTGGAATATCCCGTCATACATGCATTTACGCATGACTTTGGTTCCGTTATTTATTATTACGTTGGAATAACTTTTATGCATGCGGTCATCGCGTGCTTGGTGATTTCTTTTGTTATTCCATTCTTTATTATACTCAGTTGGTTAAAGTTTTGACTTATATACTCCATGAAATTAGTGGAATATCCTTGATATTTGCGCTTCATCCAGTATCTTTTCATGGAAATATTCTTCTGAGCATTCTTGAATTTTACTCTACAAAGAAGTATCATGTTGACAATTTGGACGTTATTGGTTCCTGGATAAATTAATTATTGAACTTGTTTTATTGGATTCTTATATCATTGTCATCATCCTCATGCTTATATTATGTTGAAAGTCATCTATGGCCTGTTGTGCATAGATGGACTTGGTATGATTATGACCAGGGATTTTTTGGTATAATCATGACCGTAATGTTACAAATGATGTGGTAAAAGTCCTCATTAGCCCGTAGTGCATTGATGGACAGTTGTTGTCATGATTATGACCATTGATGAATACACGAATATCATTGGCCCGTAGAGCATGGATAATTTGTGGTTGTGATACTAATGAATATCCTTGGTAGTAGAAAAGGGTGGATGATGTGGATTATTTATTGTTCGAGTCCCGCAATAAAAGTGATGAAAAACCTTTTAAATCATAAAAGATAGTAGATTATATTCTCTACTTGACTCTTTTAATGGATTGCTTGTTCCGCTGCAGTTAAACTTGATGTTTGTTATATTGTATCAGTTTAAAACTGTTGAAGGCTAACGATAATTTATTATGTATTATCTTAGTCATAATTTTTCTTCTTTGGGCTAGTTGAGCTCACCCTTTTACTTTCATTGTTTCTTCTTGAAATGAGAACGAAGCGAGGACTAGTCGGGGAATGGGTAGCGGTCCGGATAATAGCATTAGTAGTCCTCACTATTACATTAATGTAAGACCGAAATTTTTTTAAATAAAAGGAATTTCCTTTATTTATTATTTTGAAATAGTAAGGGTTGATTTGAGTAATGTGGATAGTTAAGGGTTAAATATGCAAATATTTCAAAATAAGCAAGTGGTTATAAAATATTCATTGTTGTCGGGAATATTCGTTTTTGGTCGTGGAATATTAAATGCGATCGGGGAATATTAAATTAATGCAATGTGCGACCCATGTGTGGGCCCCATAACGGAAAGCGATTGGATGAAGAAAACGACAAATATAAGTTGTTTTTAAATAACTTGGCGTAGTTATTACTGATTATCTTTGTTGGAATACCGGTGGTTAAAACACACTAATCTGGCGTTGTTGAGTAGTTGTATTACACGGTATTCAACCAATTATTGATTCTTACGTAAGAAGGCACTACTCGATAATGGTTCTGATAATTCTTATTCGATTATTTTATTGAGTTAATAATTCGTTGTGTTGATATTTTATATTCTTTGTTGTTTGATAATTGTCATTTACGGTATTTTCATTATCGAAGCAATAATTCATATTATCCGAATAATATTATTAGATAACATTATTGGCAATGTCTAGAAAGTTCTGTCTAAGGAGAGGTTTGGTCACCTAATTGCGGCATGAAGAAGAAGAAATTCTCATTGGAAAGCCCCTCTTTCACAGGGGGCGCTTTGGTTGTCAATATTGTGATTACGTAATATTATTTGTGAATAATTAATTATTGATTTATATGATGAGGAAAATATTGATTTTATGTGGATATAGATGGAGAAAATTTTTAAAATGACAATTGTTGAAAATTAATATTTTATCTTTTACGATAAAATAATTCATTTAAATATATTATTTTAATAATATATTAACGGTGATATTTTACAACGAATGTGGGATATATGAGTATCTGAGGAGGAAGAGTATTTTTGTTGCAATAAATGTTTAAAACATGTTAAACATGTCGGTGGACCCCATTTATTGACTGAAATTTGATTATAGCCTGTAAAATTGCCCGTTTGTGGATTTCGGACAATATCTGATTGGAATTTGGAAAAACTTTCTTCTGCAAAGTTGTAGAGAATTGAATTTCCTATAAAAACTCGCGAGATTCGAATTTTCTAATGAAAGGGCTATTTATTATGAATTATTGAAGTTAGAAGCTCAAAATAATTGATTTTGGAAGTTTAAAATATTTAAAATTAGAAAAACGTTTTTCTTATTTTTTCTAGAAGGTGGCATGTGTTTGATGGCTGAAATCAGATTCTAGACATGTAGAAAATAATATAATATTAATATTTATTTATTAAATTTTACCTGCTTTGGTGTTCTAAGCAATTTCTATAAATAGGGTCTTGGGTTAGAATTGAAAATCACACGTACGGCTGAAGTTTTTCTCTCTATATTATCGAGCGTATTCTTGTGAGTATTTTGAGTATAGTTTGAGTATTGCTACTCGGTGCAAATTCAAATCATAGCCTATATCCTGTGTTTAAATTTAAATCTTGATTGATCTTTCGAGGTAAGGGATATTATTTTTTTCGTAATGATATTATTTCTTCAATATCATTATCTTTGAAATGTTGATCTGAAGTTTTTATCAAATTTGGAACTTTTTCATGTAAGGGGTTACTATTCATGGGTTACTATTCATGAGTTACTTATTCACGAGTTACTATTCACAAGTATCTTATTAAATAAGCGTGAAGATGTTTTTGTGGAATTTCTATCTTTTGGTGTCGGAGTTACTATTCACGATATCACGGCCTTATTCACGTATCGACACTATTCACATATACGATTATTATTCGAAAAATAAAATTTCTTCTTTTCGTCCAAAACATCTATAATACGGATACTAACTCGATTGTATCCATGTTTTGATCATTCTTGAATTTTACACCACTATGATTATTTTTGAGGTATTTTTGGGCGTGGATAAAACCAAGTACTAAATCTTAATCCTTAATCCTTGTCATTTTGTTTCACTTTGGATTCGTTTCTTAAAAATATTTTCATCATCCTCGATCTTAAATGATGATATTATTGAATATCTTTGGCCTGTAGTGCAAAGATGAATGATTTCTGAAGAATATCTTTGGCTGTAGTGCAAAGATGAGCAAGTGTTGAGATGAACATGACCGATTGATTAATATCTTTCTTTGTAGTGCAAAGATGAGCAGTGTTTAAATGAACATGACCGGTCGATGAATATCTTTGGTTTGTAGTGAAAAGATGAATATTTGATTCGAGATGCATATTGATTGATGTTACTGAGGATAAAATATTGATGATGGGTATTAAATTCATAGATTATAGTAGATTTCATTCTCTACGTAACTCTTCTATGAATTATTATTTCATTATGCGAATATTGATCCGAAACTTGTTGTCTATTGTATTCTATCGATTTTTCCCTGTTGAAGACTAACGATAATTTGTTGTATATTATCTTAGTCATAATATTCTTTCTTGGGCTAGTTGAGCTCACCCTTTTCCTTGTTGTTCCATTTTTTCTTCTCGGGAGGCGAAAATGTAGCGAGTACTAGTCGGGGTATAGAATGAAGGTTAGAGAGAGTTGTTTAGTAGTCCTCACCATTTTTTGTAAAATAATGAATCAATAATTATGATGGGGATTTATTTGCGTGTGGATATTGTCTAGAAGACAATATTATATTTAAACTCACAGTATATATTGTAAATTATTTCACACGACATTTGTATTATTGAAGTTGTAGTTTGCTTCTTGTACCATGTATTTGGCGACTCGAGAATGGGTGTTGTGGATACCTATTTTGGGGGCGCCACGGTTAATATCGAGCTTAGGGATATGATCTCTGGCGGAGATGGGGAATAAAACTAGGAGGGAGGCGAGTAAATCCTTCGCTAGTGTGTCCTACCTAAGCTTATTTGTTAGTTGGTCGAGTATATAGGGATATTATGTGATATATTGATTTCCTTAATTAACCCTTATTTTATGACAAGATTTGAGAATGTCGTGAGAATATTATGATGGAGCAAATGAGGTAGTGGAGATGCTGTACTCACCAACGAGGAGAATGTACAACAGTGGTAATGTTCCTCCTGTGAACAACACCCACTGAAAGCGAGATGATGAGCGAGGGATGTTTAGAAGCTTTTTTGCAGTTCATGCAAAATCGACGAGGAGACTCGTGTTCAAAATCTGAGGAGGAAATGATAGCAATTCACGGGTGGTCACAAATGAGCGGTTCAAAGAGTTGGGACCACGAGTGCGGGGGAAAGCGGATCCGATTAAAGGCGGAGGCGTGGGTCAAACAAATTACCAAGATATTCGATGTCTTGGGATGCGGAGGAACAGAAAGTTCCATTCACGCCTTTATGTTCCGTGGCGAGTCGATTCTTGGTGGGAATCGTGAAGCGTACCCATCCAATTTGCACTTCGGCATATGTCGGAGGCGTTTGAAGCAGTTCAATGACAAGTACTTCCACGAAAGTATTAAATCGTATGAAGGAAGTGGAGTTTATTAGACTAGAAGCGAATAACATGGCGGTGCCCGATGCGTAAGTTGGCGGAGTTATCCAAGTTGCACCTCATTTGGTGGAGAATGAGGAGCGATGATGGCGGATGTTTCGAGAGGTTTGAAGCGACATACGTCGGTATCTCATTTCTCATAAATTTTCTCTCTATTCAGGATGTTGTCAGCGGGGCTCGATTGTTAGAAGCGAGATAACGAGTACGTTCAATGAGGGACCATAACCGAGGATCATCAGAAGATAGCGATCATCGAATAACGATAACCGGCGGAGAAAGAAGAATCTGAACAAAGGCGGTAACCACTCTGGTGGTAATCGTGGCCATGAAAATAGAAGAAGCGAGTCGGGAGGAGATTTTAAAAGAGGAGATTCAACAACGACCATGTGAAGACATCGGCGCCATGATAGCAACTAGTTTTAAGGGAGGAGAAGCGACCACCGGTCGTATGTTACAAATGCGGGAAGCGAGGGACATATCATTCAAAGCGCCCACAGCATTTAAGGTATGCTATAATTGTGGAAAAGAAGGACATATCGCTTCGAGTTATACGATATCGAAACCCAGATCCGGCGGGAATGGTGACTCAAAAGGATGTCGAGAAAAGTCAAAGTCAACGGTTTTTGGAAGAGCGTTTGTCGTGACGGTCAAAATGCAAGGAGAACGAACGAAGTTATACAGGTTAGTTAATTATAAATTCTTGCGAAGTATATACCTTACTAGATATCGGTTCTACCCATTCTTTTATCTCTCTTACTTGCGCTCAACGTTTAAACTTGACTCAGGAGAAATTAGACTTTGACTATCTGTGGAAACTCCGTTAGGAGAAACTTTCATCACATCCCATTGTTTATAAATCTTGCTTGATTCGAGGTTGGCACTATCACATTACTGTTAACCTTATTTCTATAGAGATATTTGTTTTTGATGTGATTTTAAGGTTAACTACTCATCATCTGCGAAATTGATTATTTTCGTAAGGTTGTTAGTTTTCATATTCCTAAGCAAACTGTTATTGAATTCAAGCAATCAAACCATTGTAGTCAAACATTTTCATATCAAGCCATGAAGTCATTCGTTTATTACGGATGTCAAATTTTCTTAGTCCATGTTATGGATTTGAATAAAGACATATCGATTTGAATAATATTCCTGTTGTTATTGATTTTTCCTGACGTATTTCCTGAAGAATTTCTTGGCTTACTCCCAAAGCCTGATATTAAATTTTGTATCGACTTTGAACACGGTACAAAACTCATTTCTAAAATCTCATATCGAATGGCTCCTATTGAACTTGAGGAGTTAAAATTCAACTATAGAATTTGGTACACGAGCCTTTATCTTGTGACTTTCTTTGTGGAATTCACTAAGCGAGACTCTCTGTGAGGGACGTCATATTAGATGCGATAGTAAAGCGATAGGTGTCATTGTGACGTCTTTATCCAAGATTGGGATATGAGTCACGATTGAGAGCAACCTAAGTCGAGAATCGAAATCGTAGCTTTCTAGGCTTAGTTGGTTATTATCGGAGATTCGTTGAAGGATATTTTGAATCGCTATTCCATTAACGCAATGGTGACTCGTAGAGATACAAAATTCGAATGGAGCGAGGAATGTGGGAAGAGCTTCGAAGAACTCAAGAGGAGACTCATTTTAGCACATGTTCTGATCATGCCATCCTCGAAAAGCGAACGTGGTAGCTGACGCGATGAGTAGAAGATCATATGCGGGAATGAGTGCGATGATGTCAAGTATACGCATAGAGCCAACTTTAATAGAAAAAGTTAAGATTGCTCGAGCCACAGATCTCGGAAATGATGCGTATGAAGAAGAAAGTACAAGAAGGAGCTATTAGGGCGAGAATTGATGAAGAAGGAATACTTGAGTCCACTCTAGACTTTGTGTTCCTAACGACTACGATTTGAAGTACAAGATTATGATGGAGGCACACAATCGCCATTTGCAATCCATCTTGGAAGTACTAAAATGTATCATTATCTTGACATACATTTTGGTGGAACAATATGAGAGAGAGATTGCAAAGTTTATCTCGATGTGTTTAACTTGCCTTAGCGTGTAAAGGCGGAGCATCTTGTACCTAAGGGTCCGTTGCAACCACTTGAGATTAGGAATGGAAGTGGGAACACATTACTATGGATTTCATTACAGGTCTTCCTACGGTTTCTCAAGGCATCAATGCTATTTGGGTTATTGTTGATAGATTAACAAAGTCCGCTCATTTCTTGCCGATCACGGAGACTTATTCCTTGAGCGTCTTGCTAGTATGTGCGTGAATGAGATTGTGAGGTTGCATGGCATGCTGTATCCATAGTTTTGGATCGTAATAGAAGATTCACTTCAAGATTTTGGGTTAGCTTGCAAAAAGCTATGAGCGCGGATTTACGATTCGGATTTGGCATACCATCCTCAAAGCGGATGGGCAATCGAGAAAGGACTACTCAAACTCTTGAAGATATATTAAAACTGTGTCCTAGATTTCAAAGGAAGTTGGGATAAGTACTTGCCATTGGTGGAATTCTCATACAACAATAGTTATTAAACAAATATAGGCATGGTTCCATTGAAGCATTATATGGACAAAATGTCGTTCTCGATATGTTGGGATGAGGTGGGTGAAGCAACATTGTTGGGACCGAGTTAATACGATATGACTAATGATTCGACAACGTATACAAAGCGGCACAAGATCGACAAAAAAGTTATGCGGATCTTCATTGAAAGGACGTGGAATTTAATGTAGGGGATCATGTATTGTTGCGAGTTGCTCCATGGAAGGGTGTTACAAGATTTGGGAAGAGAGGAAAGCTCAATCCATGATTTATTGGTCCATTTCAAATTCTTGATAGAGTAGGAAATGTAGCCTATAGACTTGCGTTACCTCCAAAGTATGTCTCGTGTTCATAATGTGTTTCATATATCATACTTCGTAAATATGTGAAAGACCCGAACCACGTTATTGAGTTAGAAGCAGGACGAGATAATAGAAGACTTAACGTATGAGGAGGTACTGTCAAGATTTTGGATAGGAAGGAGCATGTCCCTACAAGAAAGGTCATACCACAAGTTAAAGTTTTGTGGAGGAATCATGCTTTAGAGGAAATGACTTGGGAATTGGAAAGCGGAAATGAAAGCGAGGTATCCTCACCTTTTGAAAACACCAGTGCGTATGTCGATTTTCGAGGACGAAATTTCATAAGGAGGGAGGTTGTAAGACCCGAATTTTTTTTAAATAAAAGGAATTTCCTTTATTTATTATTTTGAAATAGTAAGGGTTGATTTGATTAATGTGGATAGTTAAGGGTTAAATATGCAAATATTTCAAAATAAGCAAGTGGTTATAAAATATTCATTGTTGTCAGGGAATATTCGTTTGGTCGTGGAATATTAAATGCGATTAGGGAATATTCGTCTGACCATAGCAATGACCCATGTGTGGGCCCCATAACTAAAGCGATTGGATGAAGAAAGCGCGACAAATATAAGTTGTTTTTAAATAACAGGCGTAGTTATTACAATTATCTTTGTTGGAATACCGGTGGTTAAAAAACACACTAATCTGGCGTTGTTGAGCGGTTGCTACGGTATTCAACCAATTATTGATTCTTACGTGAAGAAGGCACTACTCAATAATGGTTACGATAATTCTTTGTTGATATTTTATTGAGTTAATAATTTGCGTGTTGATATTTTATATTATTCATTGTTTCAATAATTGTCATTACGGTATTTTTCATTATCGAAGCAATAATTCATATTATCTGAATAATATTATTAGATAAAATTATTGGCAATGTCTAGAAAGTTACATAAGGAGAGGTTTGGTCACCTAATAATTGCGCCAGAGATGAAGAAATTCTCATTGGAAAGCCCCTCTTTCACAGGAGCTGCACTGGTTGTCAATATTGTGATTACGTAATATTATTTGTGAATAATTAATTATTGATTTATATGATGAGGAAAATATTGATTTTATGTGGATATAGATGGAAAATTTTAAAATGACAATTGTTGAAAATTAATATTTTATCTTTTACGATAAAATAATTCATTTAAATATATTATTTTAATAATATATTAGCGGTGATATTTTTACAACGAATGTGGGATATATGAGTATACGAGGAGGAAGAGTATTTTTGTTGCAATAAATGTTTAAAACATGTTAAACATGTCGGTGGACCCCATTTATTGGTGAGAAATTTGATTATAACTTTGTAAAATTGCCCGTTTGTGGATTTGGACAATATCTGATTGGAATTTGGAAAAACTTTCTTCTGCAAAGTTGTAGAGAATTGAATTTCCTATAAAAACTCATGAGATTCGAATTTTCTAATGAAAGGGCTATTTATTATGAATTATTGAAGTTCAAAGCTCAAAATAATTGATTTTGGAAGTTTAAAATATTTAAAATTAGAAAAACGTTTTTTCTTATTTTTTTCTAGAAGGTGGCATGTGTTTGATGGCTGAAATCAGATTCTAGACATGTGTAGAAAATAATATAATATTAATATTTATTTATTAAATTTTCTGCTTTGGTGTTCTAAGCAATTTCCTATAAATAGGGTGCTTAGGTTAGAATTGAAAATCACACCAGAAACTGAAGTTTTCTCTCTCTATATTATCGAGCGTATTCTTGTGAGTATTTTGAGTATAGTTTGAGTATTGCTATACGGTGCAAATTCAAGTCATAGCCTATATCCGGTGTTTCAGCTAGAAGTACTGATCTTTCGAGGTAAGGGATATTATTTTTTTCGTAATGATATTATTTCTTCAATATCATTATACTGAAATATTGATCTGAAGTTTTATCAAATTTGGAACTTTTTCATGTCGGGGTTACTATTCATGGGTTACTATTCATGAGTTACTATTCACGAGTTACTTATTCAAAGTACTATTCATGAAGCGTGAAGATGTTTTGTGGAATTTCTATCTTTTGGTGCTCTGAGTTACTATTCACGTATACGGCACTATTCACGATATCTGACACTATTCACATATCTGATTTATTCACCGAAAATAAAATTTCTTCTTTTTCGTCCAAAACATCTATTACGGATACTAACTCGATTGTATCCATGTTTTGATCATTCTTGAATTTTACACCACTATGATTATTTTTGAGGTATTTTTGGCGTGGATAAAACCAAGTACGAATCCTTAATCCTTAATCCTTGTCATTTTGTTTCTTTGGATTCGTTTCTTAAAAATATTTTCATCATCCTCGATCTTAAATGATGATATTATTGAATATCTTTGGCACGTAGTGCAAAAGATGAATGAATGATTTCTGAAGAATATCTTTGGCTGTAGTGCAAAGATGAAGCAGTGTTGAGATGAACATGACAGATTGATTAATATCTTTGGCACGTAGTGCAAAGATGAGCAGTGTTTAAATGAACATGACGGTGATGAATATCTTTGGCACTGTAGTGCAAAGATGAATATTTGATTCAGATGCATATTGATTGATGTTACTGAGGATAAAATATTGATGATGGATTTATTAAATTCATAGATTATAGTAGATTTCATTCTCTCACGTAACTCTTCTATGAATTATTATTTCCATTGCGCGAATATTGATCCGAAACTTGTTGTCTATTGTATTCTATCGATTTTTCCTGTTGAAGACTAACGATAATTTGTTGTATATTATCTTAGTCATAATATTCTTCTTCGGGCTAGTTGAGCTCACCCTTTTCCTTGTTGTTCCATTTTCTTCTCGAGGAGGCGAAAATGTAAGCGAGTACTAGTCGGGGTATAGAATGAAGGTTCTAGAGAGAGTTGTTTAGTAGTCCTCACCATTTTTGTAAAATAATGAATCAATAATTATGATGGGGATTTATTTGCGTGTGGATATTGTCTAGAAGACAATATTATATTTAAACTCACAGTATATATTGTCGTATTTCACACGACATTTGTATTATTGAAGTTGTAGTTTGCTTCTTGTACCATGTATTTGGCGACTCAGAATGGGTGTTGTGGATACCTATTTTGGGGGCGTCACAGTTAAATAGTGTGATAAGAAATGTAATGAGGACTCAATTGAGTGTGGAAATTATCTAGATGATAATATTTGTATTAAAACTCACAGCATATGTTTTGTCGTATTTTACACGACTGTTGTATAATTAAGTTGTATTTGAATTTTGTACCATGTATTTGGCGACTCAAGATGGGTGATGTATACCTATTTTGGGGGCGTCACAATAACACTACTTCCAGATAATTGCACATTGACCCACACACACACACATTCATATAACAATTCAATTTGAAAAGTGGCGATCACCGTGGTAACACGGATGTTGGGGGGTGCCTAACACCTTCCCTCCACAAAATCAAGCCCTCGAACCCTAACGAATCTCGGTTTCATAGACCTGTTAAGCAGTGTTACATCTGTAAGACCCCAACTTATTATAAATAAAATTGAATTTCCTTTATTTATTATTTTAAGATAGTAAGGATTGATTTGATTAATGTGGTTAGTTATGGGTAAAATGCGCAAATATTTATTTTTATCGGGGAATATTCGTTTGGTCGTAGAATATTCTTTACGTCAGGGAAATATTAAATGCGACGACTTGACCTTTTTGGGCCCCATAACGGCGATTGGATGAAGAAAACAACAAGTATGAGTTTTTATAAATAACGGCGTAGTTATTATGAATTAACAACTTATTGGAATACCCATTGGTTAAAACACGATGAATGGCGGTGTTGCACAAGAGTAGCACTGCAGTATTGCACCAATTATTGATTCTTACGTAAGAAGGCACTACTAATAATTATTACAGTAATTATTGTTCAATATTTTATTGATTCAATAATTGCTACATTGATATTTTATATTATTGTTGTTTCAATAATTTTCACTGCACAGTATTTCCCATTATCAGATCAATAATTCATATTATTTTAATAATATTATTAGATAACATTATTGGCAATGTCTAAGGAAGTTCTGTCTAAGGAGAGGTTTGGTCACCTAATTGCGGCTTGAAGAGGAAAATCCTTATCGGAAAGCCCCCTCTTTCCTGGGAACGACCTAGTTGTCATTATTGTGATTCTGTAATATTATTTGTGAATAATTAATTATTGATTTATATGATAAGAAAAATATTTATTTATGTGGATATAAATGGATGAAGTTTTAGAAAAGTGATAATTGTTGAAAAGTGATATTTTATCTTTTTTGATAAAATAATTCATATAAATATATTATTATATTTTAATAATATAATAATGGTGATATTTTTACAATGAATGTGTGATATGTGAATAAATGAGGAGAAAGAGTATTTTTGTTACAATAAATGTTAAAAACATGTTAAACATGTTGGTGGACCCCATTTCTTGACTGAAATTTGATTATAGCCTGCAAAATCGTCCGTATGTGGATTTTGGTCAATTTCTGCTTAGAATTTGGAAAAACTTAAACTTACAAAGTTGTAGAGAATTGAATTTCCTATGGAATGAACATAAGATTCGATTTTTTCTGATAAAAGGGCTATTTATTATGAATTATTGAAGTTCCGGAATAATTGATTTTTGAAGTTTTAATTTTTTTTTTAAGAAAAACATTTTTTTTAGTTTGGTGGGCCCCACAAGTTTTGTAAACATGCTGAAATCAGATTCTCTTGAGGTGGGCGTGATTTTTTTTTTAAAATAATAATATTTTATTAAATTTTCTGCTTTGGTGTTCTAAGTATTTTCCTATAAATAGGATGCTTAGGTTAGAATTGAAAATCACACCAAAAACAAAAGTTTTCTCTCTCTATATTATCGGCGTATTCCTATGAGTAATTTGATACTTTTAAGTGTTCTTTATACAAGTTCCTTCAAGATTATATCCGCGGTATTCCAAATGTAAGTATTGTGTCCTTTTGAGGTAAGGGATGTTATTTTTTTTAAATGATATTATTTCTTTCAATATCATTATGCCAGAATATTGGTAAGATTTTTCTTGTAAAATTCTTGTCTTTTAGTGTCAGGGTTACTATTCACGTATACGACACTATTCACGTATATGGTACTATTCACGAATACGGCACTATTCACAAAAAAATTAAATTTTCTCTTCTTTGTCCCAGATGTCTATTTTTGTTACTATCTTTGATTGTATCCATGTTTTGATATTCATTCTTGAATTTTACTCCACATAGTATATTATGGGGTATTTTTGAACATGGATAAACCGAAGTACGAATTCCTATTATTTGTTCTTTTGTCTCACTAGATTCATTTTCTTTAAAATATTTTTCATCATCCTCAGTCCTAAATGATGATATAACTGAATATCTTTGGCCTGTAGTGCAAAGATAAATGATTTCCTGATGAACATCTTTGGCCCATAGTGCAAAGATGAACAGATGTTGAGATGAACATGACCAACTGATGAATATCTTTGGCCTGTAGTGCAAAGATGAATATTTGATTCAAAATGTATATTGATTGGTATTACAGGGATAAAATATTGATGATGGACTTTAAAATTATAGAAGATAGTAGATTTTATTCTCTACTTAACTCTTCTAAATGAATTGTTATTTCCGCTGCGAATATTGATTTAAAACTTGTTGTCTATTATATTCTATGAGATTTTTCCCTGTTGAGGACTAACAATAATTTGTTCTATATTATCTTAGTTATAATATTCTTTACTGGGCTAGTTGAACTCACCCTTTTCCTTTTTGTTCCATTTTTCTTCTCAGGAGGCGAGAATGTAGCGAGTACTAGTCGGGGTATGGAATGATGGTTCTAGAAAGTTATTTTAGTGGTCCTCACTATTTTTGTAAAATAATGTATCAATAATTGTAATGAGGACTTATTTGAGTGTGGATATTGTCTAGAAGATAATATTTGTATTTAAACTCACAGTTTATGTGTTGTCGTATTTTTCACGACAATTGTATTAATAAAGTTGTAGTTGTTTCTGTACCATGTATTTGGCAACTCAGAATGGGTGATGTATACCTTTTTTGCGGGTGTCACAGTTGGTATCAGAGCTTAGGGATATGGTCTCTGGCGGAGATCGAAGAATAGAACTAGGAGGGGAGAGACGAGTAAATCCTTCGCTAGTATGTCATACCTAAGCTTATTTGTTAGTTGGTCAGAGTATAGGGTTATTATGTTACATATTAATTTCTTTAATTAACCCTTGTTTTGTGGCAGTATTTAAGAATGACAGCTGAAAATATTAATGATGGAATGAATGAGACCGTGAAAACACCTTTACTCACAAACAAGGAGAACGTGCAACAGGATGACAATGTTCCTCCTTTAAACAACACCACTGAGCAGACGATGAACGATGAGATGTTTAGAAGCTATTTACGGTTCATGCAAAACCAGATGAGCGAGACTCCTGTTCAAAATGCGGGTAGAAACAATGGCAACTCACAATTGGTCGCTGCTAAGAAATTCAAGGAGTTGGGACCGTCGGAGTTTTGGGGAAAGCCGAATCCGATCAAAGCAGAAACGTGGGTTAAGCAAATTACCAAGATATTTGATGTCTTGGGATGCACGGAGAAACAGAAGGTTCCATTCGTCACCTTTATGTTCCGTGGTGAGGCAGATTATTGGTGGGAATCTGTGAAGCGTACCCAGCCAGCCTCACTCAGTATGTCTTGGGAGACATTTCAGAAACTGTTCAATGACAAGTACTTTCCTGAAAGTATTCGTCATATAAAGGAGGTGGAGTTTATTAGACTGGAACAGAACAACATGACAGTGTCCCAGTACGAGGTGAAGTTCGCAGAGTTATCCAGGTTTGCACCTCATTTGGTGGAGAATAAGGAACGTATGACGCGGATGTTTCTAAGAGGTTTGAAACCCGACATACGTCAATATCTCATTTCTCACAAATTTTCTCTACATTCAGATGTTGTCAACAGGGCTCAATTATTAGAGCGAGATAATGAGTACGTTCAACCGAGGGACCACAACTAGGGTGATACCAATGACAGCAGTCATCGGAGCATTGATAACCAGTGGGGAGGGAAAAATTCAGACAAAAGTGGTAACCACTCTAGTGGTAATCGTAGCCATGATAATAGAAGAAGCGAGTCGGGGGGGAGGTTTTAAAAAGAGAAGGTATAACAATGACAATGTGAAGATGTCAGCACCAACATCAACTGTTTCTAAGGGAGGAGAACGACCACCGGTCGTATGCTATAAATATGGAAAAGAGGGACACATCAGCCTAAACTGTCCACAACAGTTCAAGGTATGTTATAATTGTCGAAAGGAAGGACATATCGCTCGAGATTGTACGGTAGCGAAACCAAGTCCAGCGGGGATGGTGACTCAAAAGGCTGGCCCAGAAAATTCAAACTCAACGGTTCCTAGAAGAGCGTTTGTTATGACTGGCCAAAATGCGAGGAACCCAAACGAGGTGATCACGGGTAAGCTAATAATAAACTCTTACGAAGTTTATACCTTACTAGATACCGGTTCTACCCATTCATTTATCTCTTCTACTTGTGCTCAACGTTTAAACTTGACTTCGGAGAAATTAGACTTTGACTTATCTGTGGAGACTCCGTTAGGAGAAACTTTCATTACATCCACTGTTTATAAATCTTGTTTGATCCAAGTTGGCACCATTATATTACCTTTTGATCTTAGCTCTTTAAAGATACTTGCATTTAATGTGATTTTAGGGATTAATTGGTTAACTACTCGTCATGCCAAAATTGATTGTTTTTGTAAGGTTTTAAATTTTCATATTCCTAACCAACCTATTATGCAAATTCAAGTAACTAAACCACTAAAATAAATCACTGTAATATCAAGCCATAAAGCCATTCATTTATTAAAAAATGGATGTCAAGCTTTCTTAGCCCATGTTATGGATTTGAATAAAAACACGTCAGATTTGAATAATATTCTTGTTATTTGTAAATTTCCTGACGTATTTCCTGAAGAACTTCCCGGTCTACCCCCAGAACGTGAAGTTGAATTCTTTATTGACCTTGAACCTGGTACAAAGCCCATTTCTAAAACCCCATATCGAATGGCTCCTATTGAACTTCAAGAGTTAAAGGTCCAACTACAGGAGTT
This sequence comes from Panax quinquefolius, assembly GCA_020205615.1. Lineage (NCBI taxonomy): Eukaryota > Viridiplantae > Streptophyta > Magnoliopsida > Apiales > Araliaceae > Panax > Panax quinquefolius. The sequence continues at coordinate 35,030,172 of CM035163.1, forward strand.
GTTGGACATCGGTTTCATTCGTCCTAGTACATCTCCTTGGGGTGCTCCTATTTTATTTGTAAAGAAGAAAGACGGGAGTATGCGACTTTGTATTGACTACCGAGAATTGAACCATGTCACCATCAAGAATAGGTATCCGTTACCTCGCATTGATGTCCTGTTTAACCAGTTACAAGGAGCATAATTCTTTTCAAAGATCGATCTTCGATTCGGATATCATCGGTGAAGATTTAGGCGAGGATATTCCTAAGACCGCGCCTTGAACTTCGAGATTAGCATTATGAATTCTTAGTCATGTCTTTTGGATTGACTAATGCTCCTGCGGCTTTGATGGATATGATGAACTAAGTATTCAAGGAATATTTGAATCAGTTCGTTGTTGTCTTTATTGATGACATCCTCATATATTCTAAAAGTCGTGAAGATCATGAGCACCATTTGAACCTGGTACTTCAAAGGCTTCGTGAAAACAAGCTATATGCCAAGCTAAAGAAATGCGAGTTCTGGCTTGAGGAAGTATTATTCCTTGGGCACGTGGTGTCAAAACATGGAGTATCTGTTGACCCGGCGAAGATTGAAGCAATACAACATTGGGAACAACCGAAGTCGGTGACTAAAGTCTATAGCTTTCTGGGCTTAGCTGGTTATTATTAGAGATTCGTGGAAGGATTTTCTCGAATCGCTACTCCATTAACTCAATGACTCGGAAAGATATAAAATTCGTATGGAGCGAGGATTGCGAGAAGAGTTTTCAAGAGCTTAAGAGGAGACTTATTTCGGCACCAGTTTTGACAATGTCATCTGGTTTGGATGGATTTATTATGTACAGCAATGCTTCAGGCAAAGGGTTAGGATGTGTTCTCATGCAACATGGGAAAGTCATAGCCTATGCCTCGCGACAACTTAAAGAATATGAGAGGAATTATCCTACTCATGATCTAAAGTTGGCAGCAGTCGTTTTCGTGCTAAAAATCTGGAGGCACTATCTATGTGGGGAGAAAGTGGAGATATATTCAGATCATAAAAGTCTCAAATATTTCTTCACCCAAAAGGAACTCAACATGCGGCAACGACATTGGCTCGAGCTGCTGAAAGATTACGACCATACTGTTAGTTCCCAGTAGGCACAATAGATCTAGAAGGGGGGTTGAATAGATCTATGAATTTCAAATACTTTTTCTCATTTTTTTTTATTGCTAATAATTTAGCATATGACAAAAATAAGAATCTTTTCAAGCACAGCGGAATAAGTAAAAGATCCCCTTCATTGATATGATCATACATACATTGTTCGTAGAGTTAGTTCAGTGGTAAGCAGTTAAAACATACATAGCAGTTATAGCAGTTAATGTTCATAATTTAAATGACATAAAGTAAAAGACACAAGGGGTTTTAAGTGGTTCAGAGACTCAAGCTCCTAATCCACTCTTCTGCTTTCAATTAGCAGGATTTCCACTAAGGAAGGACAACACCCTGAATCACTAAGATTCCTTCAAGGCCAGCAGCCTTGGGACTTCAGTTCACTAAGAACTCTTCAAGGCCAACAGCTTTGGAACTTCTCTAGTTCCCTAGAAACTCTTCAAGCCCAGCAAGCTTGGAGCATCATTTAGTCCCTCCGGACAAGGACCTCTCAGGCCCTGGATTATTGTTGTTGTTGTTGTTGGTGCTGAGCTGCTAAGATGTCTTTAAGCTATGAACATCTTCTATAATTAGCAGCTTGGTGCGGTCCTCTTTCTATTCTGCTTTGAGTCTGGACCACATCTTCTTTGGTGTAGCTGATCTTTACTTTTTTCTGCTCATCTTCATCTGATGTCAGCTGTGCACCATCACCATCTGGATTTGCTGAGTCCCTGAGCTTTTGGTAGACTTCTTCTGGCACTTAGCAATCCCTGAACCCTTCTTGAATGTTTTGCGACATGGTTACGCACTTGTTCGGATTTCGACCTTTTAGGTTCATGGTGATTCGTAGAGTGGCTCTCCTGATCTTCTTTGTACTCTGCCACTTTTCTAAATGCTATTTCTTTGGCCTTTTCGGCTCTCAGCTTGGCTGCCATCTTCAATGGCATTCTCATCTTTGTTGAGTGAAGCTCTAATCCGTTTAAGTTCTTCTTCAAAGCTACTTCACTTCCACCTTGGTAGTCTCACTGTCACTAAAACTTGTTCTGTTGATCTTTTGGTGGAACCCGTAGAGTCAACAATAGCATTCAACAACTCAACGATTCTGAAATATAGCAGTCATCAACAACTCTTGATCTTTGAGGCTCTGTTGATTTATATTGCTTTCTAATCTTCCCGTTGGAAAGTAGCCGTTGAAAGCTATTTAAATGGCTTCACAGATCTCGAGTTATTTGGTGCAGACTGCAGATGTGACATGACATCTTTTTCTGACTTTCTGACACTGCAGTTTACTATTCCACCTACCCCGTCAGATATGTTATTTTGATGTCTCGAGCAGGTCGACAACTTTATTTCCCCCTTCTGATTTCTTGATCAGAGGTTGTCCTTGCATCGATGCTCTCAATAAGCTTTTGTCTGAATACCAACCTTTAGATTGAACTGTTGCCAATGCTTCAATCCTCAGTTGTTCGAACTCTACGATTCTAATGCACTTCTTCTTGGACCTGACCGTAGTGTCTTATTGACTGATGCTTACTGACATATAGAGTTACCACTACGATCCGGAAGAGTGTTCACTTGATCTCTAGTGAAGAACAACTCTTCCTTCTTTCATGCAGTGCTTCAACACTTCTGTTTGCCTCAACTGTTCTTAGATATTGATGGCTTGACTCCTTGCTCTGGCCCCTTCTGAATAACAAGACACTTCAAATTTGTGGCGTGTCCAGCTCGCTTTCTCCTTGTGATCTCCCGTTAACTTATCATCAATGGACTGACCCAATGCTTAATCACTTTAGCCTTTTTCTTCAGAGGCAGACCAGTATCTTTGTATATACTGCATCAGTTCCTTCTTCTTTTAACAAACACTATGATCCTGGTTACTTCCAAGATCGTTGTCATCTTTCCACTTGACAGCAACTGCATATGCTGACTTTCCTTAGTCAGCTACTGAAGTCTTCTTATAATCATCTTGTGGAAGACTTCATCTTGAATGGCTTCACAACTCAATCTGGATGCTGATTGAGTTGATGCTCAGATCTTCTACTAGCTTGCATGCCATTCGTTGAGTGCTCTCTGGCTTCCTTTAGGTGAGATGTATCATTGCAGTACCAATCAGAGCTTTCATTCCTTTGGATATTTTGGGAGTGCTCAATTGTTGAGAGTCGTGTTTGCTCTACGATTCTTCTTTGGCTTTGTGATCACATCTGTTGAGATCTTAGCTATGCACTCTACGATTCAGCTTCGGTTGTGCAGATACTACGACTCCGAGATCAGATCTTGACACTACGATTTCTGTCATTGTGCTTGTTGTCTTCATCTGATCTTGCTCGACTACGATATCTGCCTTTGATACGATCAGTAGACTCTATGATTCTGAGTGTAGTCTACGATCCTTGACTTGGCTGTTAGTAGACTCTACGACTCCGAGTGTAGTCTACGATTCTTGACTTGACTTCGGCAGATGCTCGGTCGACTCGTAGGCAGGTTGTCTCTACGATTCTGAACATGACTTCCTCAGCAGACTACGGCTCCGAGGAAGCTTTACTCGACACACTAAGATCCTTCCTCGTCTCTCCTGGAAGTCTACGAACTCCGAGATCGACTATCTTGCATACTACGATTCTGCCTCGATAGCTCTTGAGTTGTCCTTGACTCTCCTGGCAGACTATAATTTCTGGTGTAGTGTTCGACGATCAGACAAGCCTATCTATTACATCATAAGATCAACCTAACATGTTTAATCTTTCTATGTTTATAGTCCTTATACATCATTTCTTTTTAAGGACTTTACAGAGCTGTTTTGCTTATGTAGGATCAACCTAACATATTTGATCAATTCATTCTAAGTCCTTGTACATATGTTTCTATAATCTATCAGAGGACTTTACAACTTTTCTTAATGCAAGCATAGTTACATATTCATTCACATATATATCATAATCAAATCATATATAAATAGGAATATCATTCACATATTTATTCCCAACAATCTCTCCCTATTTGATTATGACAAAAACAATAAGTGCATATGCATGTTATGAATGAATCTTATATACAATGAGCTGCTGTATTTCTAAAACAGATAATCATGAATGTCATTTATAATAATATGGAATTTAATACACTATGACATTTTACATCCTGGATCCAGAACATACCTAACTAGTTAGAGATGTACCTATTTGGCTCCATGTATGTTTCCAGGATGTCTGTTGATTAGCTACTCATCTATTTGATTTGTTTGCTCCTCCTTCTCCTCTTCTTCTGGCTCCCCCTCAGTCTTAGGCTCATCATCCTTTGTCTCCCCCTCAAATGATGAACCATCTTCTTCTTTCTTACTCTTTGTCTTCTTGATTTGTCTACTCCTACTCTCCTTGCCCTTTCTTGAATGCCTCTTACTTAGCCTTTTTTATGCCTCTTTTTCTCCCTCTTTTTGTCATTAATCACTTGAGAGAGCTGTTCTATGTTGGACATAAGCTGATCCATTTGATAAGAGGAGTTACCAACTTCAATCTTGAGTTCTTATTGGCTTAACTCAAGTTGCATAGAGAAGCACTGATTCATGTTATCAATCTTGTCAGAGAGGACTTTTAGTTGTTCTTCATTTGCTTTTTGTGCTCGTAAAGCTTCAGCCTTTTGATCATGTACGGCCTTCAGATAGATTTGGTCTTCTGGTCTAGCAAGTCCTTGTTGAACACTAGCATGGACTCTACGATTTTCATCCTTGGACAGATTTTCGAAAGTGTTGACAATCTGAAAGATCATTGAGTACCAATCGATATTAGAAGATGAAGGGATGTTGGGCAACGGTGCTTGAGCAGATGAAGGCTTCTCATCTTGAACTTGAACACTATAAGTGATAGAGTGAACAGACTCTACGATTATTTCCTTGGTTATAAACCTTCTACCTTCAGAGTTCACTCTACGATTGTAGGGAATATAGTGATTGCCAGCATGTTGATAGACTTTGTAATGCGGCTTGTCATGGATCATCATGGTTGCAAACTTCTTTACCGTGGGGAAGTTTTGTGACACAAGTTCCAAATTTGGAAATTGAGAGTAGCACCAGCTGAAGTAACTCTCATCTCTCTCATTATGTGCTTTTAGCCAAGGCATCCATGGAAAGAACCATCTCAACAGAAGATCTTCAGAATTGTACAATATAGTTATGCAATCTAACTCCATATTTTTCCAGTTATGAAGCACTTCATCTGTGGTCATTCTTACAACTCGAAGTTGTTCATTTCCATGATTTATTCATCTTGCTGCTGGTTCAGCTGGTGGTTAATCAAAGACTTCTACTACTATTCTTCTGCTGATTCTAGCTGGAGAGAGAACTGGATAGTGTTTTGGTTCCTCTAATTTCTGAGGTGCAGAATCAGAATCTTTCTATATTTCTTCTCTTTTTGATCCAGAATCTTGCTAACTTCCTTCATTAGATTCATCAGTGAAGTCTTCTTGTAGAATTCCATTTTCAGAACCTTCTTCAGCAGTATCTTCCTTGGATTTATTTTCTTCATCACTAGTTCCACCTTCAGCACTTTCTTCCTCAGATTCATCATCACTTACTTCAATGACTGCAGTAAAGTGATCACTTTTCTTATTAGAGGCAAATTTAGGCAGTAGTCTGTAGCTCTTCCTTCTCCTTGGAGGTTCAGCTATGGGCGAAACAGATTCTTCTTCTTCTTTAGACTCTGAGGCCTTTGAGTTATCAGGCAAGCTTCCTTGATTTTCATCATTGGCAGGGGCAGGTGTTTCTTTTCGAATTAATCATCTTTTGAGCCATCATGAGGGCTTGTTGGAGCATTTGCATTTGGAGATTCAGATGGGTCATCTTGCAGCTTCTCTTCATCTTCAGAGTGTGTACTCTGAGAGTTAGTCACAGGACTTGCATATTCCTTTTCTTCATCATCAACCTTGGTTCTTTCTTCCATAGATTCAACTTCTTCTTCATTATTGAACTTGCTCCTTGAGGGTTCAATCTTTGAACTTTCAGTTCCCTTCCCATCTTCAGACTCTTCATGTTCTTTTTTGTTGGATGAACTTTCCTGGGGAACTGGGGTTGGTTTATTTACCACCTTAGCTTTCTTTCTTGAAGGCTCTTGAAGAAATATGTTGCTTCTTCTTCTTCTTTTTGGGTTTACAGCAGTTGATGCTGGTTTTTCTTCTGTTCTTTGTTTCTTCTTATTAGTGGAGACATAGCTTGACGAAGCCTTTGCATTCTTTACATTCTTAGACTTCTTCTTTGTTGGTGTGACAGTAACTGATGTAGAGTCATTAGACTCAGAGCTTTCTTTCTCCTTTTCCTTTCTCTTCTTTGCAAAGACTTTTCTGCTGCTTTCAGTTTGTGTTAGCCTCCTATTTTCCTTTGAATTTTTCTTCCAATTTATAAATAGTTGTGGAGACATTACTTTGTGAATATTCAGAGGTTCTCCCTCATCATCCTTAATCTTGCTTCCCAGCTTCTTCTTCATCACAATACTTAGCAATCTTCTATGAAATACTTTTGTAAGTGGTTTCTCTGTAGATTTCTTTAACTCAGCATTTTCTATCCATTTAGAGATTTGATCGAACATGATGGCTCCAAAATTGATTTTCTTCTTCAGAACTATCATAGACATAATCTTTAACTGCTGATCGAGTACAGTGTCGTGTGCAGTATCCTTGCATAGTATACATTTTCCCACTATTTCAGCAAGGAACTTGAATTCCTCAGGAAATTCCTTCTTCTTCATGTCCTTTAGGCTAGGGTTTCTTTGGTACCGCATTAGCCTTTTGCCTTCCTCAATGTGGACTTCATCCAGGTTTATCAGACCTTGATTGGGAAATCCTAGACATTGATTGATGTCTGATGCTCTTATTTTTAGACTTGATCCTTTCACCTTAGTGGTCAGAAGCCCAGAATTTGTTGAAGCATTTGAGTAGAACTACTTTACTAGCTCTGTATAAATTGGAGTGTTGGCCTCCAAGCACTCAGAGAACCCAGCTTTCTTTACGAGTTCAAGTATGTCCTTGAACTTCGTCTCTGATTCTTCAAACTTTGTAAACCCGAGTTGCATACCAGTTATAACTTTCCATTCTGCCATTTGAGGAGTTCAAGGTATATGGTATGTGATTCAGAGAGATTTAGCTGAATGTTATTTGGGCTCTAGAAGTTTGATTGGTTTGGCTTCGAAGAGGATTCTAGGGTTTAAAAAATAGGAGGGAGAGAGGTTCAATAGGTTCTGGTAACTGTTTGCAAATTTTAAATTTGTCTTTATGGCAGTACCTTCTGACTCTGCATACGCTTTGACGTGTCAACTAGCCATTGGCTGCACGATGTCCAGTAATGATCTATAACTCCTCATTAACTTTTTAGTTAGATGTCTCTCTTAGAAGAGTAGACGTTTGATTGATGTGGATTGACCGTTGACCTCTCTAGTTCGTAGAGTAGCATGATAAGGAAGCTATGGACTCTACGTTTTCCTTTGTTGACTCAACGATCAACACTTGAGAGATGCTACATTGGATGGTTTTGACATTCTTCTCATTTTGAACCTGCAAGGTTCAACTACTGATGTACTTCATGAAACCTTGGGCACGTTTCTTCAGCAGGACATCTTTCCAACCAGTCTTCAAACTTATCTCCCATAATCTGAATGTTTGAGCATTTGTCCTATTCTTCCAAGCTCCTTATAAGTTAAGAGTAGCCTCTTATAAGACTTCGATCGTCGAGTCTGTTTCTACGATTGCTGAGGTTGTACTGCGATCGGAGAGGTTACATCACGATCGTTGAGTTCTCTCAAACTCTATTCTGCGATCTTTTACTGTCTTGATCCTTGAGATGAACTTGATTAAGCAATTCTTCTGGGTTAAGGTAGCTCAGAAAGGGCCAACCTCTTAGAGTGAGCTAAGGGTCAAGTTTGTCCCTGAGGCACTTTCCAGATGAAATGCTTTAGGAGTAATTTGCACTGATATCTCTTTTGACCTTTTCTGGTGAGGAGGTCTTCTATCAACTTCAGACAATTGCATTTGCTGTGATTGTGGTGTCTTCCTGCTTTTACACTACGATCAGATATTTGATTGTAGGCACTCCATGCTTTTGAGTTAGGTGGCTGATAGGTTATCAGTAGTACGTTTTGAGACATTCCTACTGACTATGGATCTTCATTTGGTTCATCAGCTATAAAGTTTTGGGACTCTGTAGCTGGTACATTGCCTCATAGAATATTTCAGTGTTGTTGTTCCTTAACAGATCACTGCTCCCCCATGGTCGATGTTGTCTTTTTAGTGAGGTGTGATTCTTTTCCTTCAAGTACATTGGGAAGCATCCCTGCATATCCCCTTATGGCTGAAGTCATTAAATCTTCAGAGTTGATCATTCTTCAATCCTTTGACAGTACTACGAACGTAGTCTTCCTTATCAGCTTGTGCTCGTGAAGTTCTGCTCCTGTAATAAGTTCCTCATGTTTGATGCTCGATGATCCTCTATTGTGGGCTTCCTTGAGGACAAGTTTTGCATGCTTGAGCATCTAAGACCCTTTTTCATCTTTAGTTGAGTGGTCTGCTTTCATATAAAGGTTAGCAGCCATTTGAGCTTCATTTTGATTAGCTCAGCAGGTCTTCAAGGATAGACTTTGACATATAGGTGTTTTGGTCAGAATTATTTCTGAACAGTCCTAAGCCTTCTGCTAGTTGAATCTTCTTGACTGAAGTCTTTTGCTTTAGCATTCCTTAGTGTGGTCAGATAGACCAAATACCTGCAGGTTATACATTTCTAATTTTTGGTACCCATGGTTAAATGGGTCCTGCTAGGTTAGTTTTCTAAGCCCATGTTCATCATATCTTAGTATAATCATCACATTGACCACCATCAGTTGTATTCATGCATATACTTAATTTAGATAATACATTTTGAGATGCATGGTGGTGAGTATGAGAGAAATCTACCATTTTAATGGATCACTCTTTTCCTTGATGGTTTCATCATTTGCTAAGTTATGTTCACAAGGTTTAAATGTTCACAGAGTGAGAATCAACTCTACTATTTATTAGTATCTGGTTGATTCATGGAGGTGATCAGTTTCTATGAATCTTCAAGATTCTCTTGTAGACCTTATCATATTTTGTGTGTCATTAAACATTTAGACCATAGGATGTACAAACACATTAACCCATCAGAAAAGATTACTTCACATTCGTTTGACCTGAGATGCTCTTAAAATCCATTTCAGGTTTCTTTCAAGTTGTCATCTTTAACCTAAAACTTGGATGGAGAGAAAGTTTATAGACATTTGAGTTTTCACCATCAGTGTACTTTCTCTATTCACCTTTTTAGGTAGATTATGACTCCTTGAAGGAAAATTATTATAGTTCATAATTGATGTGCAATAATGATATTCATTTTTATATTAGTGAGGAATCGTACCTTTTTACTATCAGTTTCTTAACAGTCATTTATCTTTAGATATACTGAGTTTAGGCATTGATGTGCATGTTTTCTCATTTTCTTTTGACAGCTAGTTGCTCCAGTTGATCTTCAATCAATCAGTCGTGGTATTGAAGATGCAAGCATCTTTAGTTCTTTGACATCCTTGAGTTTACAAAGCTTACATCCAGCTACTGGTTGGCCAGATACATGTCTGAGAAGTTCTTCTTTCTTCTCTGAATACAAACATTTCTTAGCATGTATGGCCTTTTTCATCTTTTCAGGCTGGTGGATGTTTGATTCTTTTCTGTTGATGTCTCTTGAGCTTTCTAGCCTGGTCTTCAGACTACAAGATTGACCGCGAGTAAGGATTGGTCTTGTTGATATGACAATCAAGAACATGGACCAATCTGAGCAGCTTCAGGTGTATATGCACATTTACCTGTACACAATATTTCCAACGTGTGAGCTCATCTACAAATAATAAGTGACTTACTATGAAACTAAGTTTAGAACAATGTTTGTGCCTAGGATCAGACTCAAAGCGATTAGCTTTTGAATATAGCATGAGAACCTGCTTTGATACCAATTATTAGTTCCCTGTAGGCACAATAGATCTAGAAGGGGGGGTTGAATAAATCTATGAATTTCAAATACTTTTTCTCGTTTATTTTGTATTGCTAATAATTTAGCATATGACAAACATAAGAATCTTTTCAAGCACAGTGAAATAAGTAAAAGATCCCCATCATTGATATGATCATACATACATTGTTCGTAGAGTTAGTTCAGTGCTAAGCAGTAAAAACATACATAGCAGTTATAGCAGTTAATGTTTATAATGTAAATGACATAAAGTAAAAGACACAAGGGGTTTTAAGTGGTTCAGAGACTCAAGCTCCTAATCCGCTCTTCTGCTTTCAATTAGCAAGATTTCCACTAAGGAAGGACAGCACCCTGAATCACTAAGATTCCTTCAAGGTCAGCAGCCTTGGGACTTCAGTTCACTAAGAACTCTTCAAGGCCAGCAGCCTTGGAACTTCTCTAGTTCCCTAGGAACTCTTCAAGCCCACCAGGCTTGGAGCTTCATTTAGTCCCTCCAAACAAGGACCTCTCAAGCCCTGGCTTCTTGTTGTTGTAGTTGTTGTTGTTGTTGGTGGTGCTGAGCTGCTAAGATGTCTTTAAGCTCTGAACATCTTCTGTACTTAGCAGCTTGGTGTGGTCCTCTTTCCATTCTTCTTTGAGTCTGGACCACATCTTCTTTGGTGCAGCTGATCTTTACTCTTTTCTGCTCATCTTCATCTGATGTCAGCTGTGCACCATCACCATCTGGTTTTTCTAAGTCCCTGAGCTTTTGGTAGACTTCTTCTTGAATGTTTTGCAGACATGGTTCTGCACTTGTTCAGTTTCAGCTTTAGGTTTATGGTGATTCGTAGAGTGGCTCTCCTGATCTTCTTTGTACTCTGCCACTTTTCTAAATGTTATCTCTTTGGCCTTTTCGGCTCTCGGACATTTCGCCATCTTCAATGGCATTCTCATCTTTGTTGAGTGAAGCTCTAATCCGTTTAAGTTCTTCTTTAAAGCTGCTTCACTTCCACCTTGGTAGTCTCAGTGTCACTGAAACTTGTTATGTTGATCTTTTGGTGGAACTCGTAGAGTCAACAATAGCATTCAACAACTCAACGATTCTGCAACATAGCAATCATCAGCAACTCTTGATCTTTGAGGCACTGTTGATTTATTCTGCTTTCTAATCTTCTCGTTGGAAAGTAGCCATTGAAAGCTATTCAAATGGCTTCACAGATCTCGAGTTATTTGGTGCAGACTGCAGATGTGACATGACATCTTTTTCTGACTTTCTGACACTGCGGTTTACTATTCCACCTACCCCGTCAGATATGTTACTTTGATGTCTCGGGCAGGTCGACAACTTTATTTCCCCTTCTGATTTCTTGATCAGAAGTTGTCCTTGTAAGACCCCATCTTTTATAAATAAAGATGAATTTTTCTATAAATATTATTTTTGAATATTATGGAATAAATTTGATATAATGTTATAGTTGTGGGTAATATTTATAAATTTTGCAAAGTATCTGAAGTTGTTATAAAATATTCGTTTAATTGGGAATATTCTTTTTGTTAGGAATATTCGTATACAATGGCTCAATCATTGGTGGACCCCATTTACGTAATTATTATTTGATTGAGAAAACGACAAAAATATTTTATAAAAATAACGCGGAGGTGTTACCGTTAAAGCTGTTGAACTACCCTTGGTAAAAAAGTACGAGAATACGCGTAGTTGCACAAGAATACCAGATTGATTATTGATGCTTACGTGAGAAGTCACTTCATTTATGCTCAATTATTGCTACAAAGAATTCACGCATCATATCTCTTATATTATTGATTCAATTATTGTCACAGTATCATCTGTATAATATGTTATAGTATTAAATCAATAATTGAGACGACAAGTTATAAATGATTAATAATTGTTGAAAGATTAAATATGTGTTGATGAAAAAAAAATGATTTGTGGTAAGTTTGATTATTTTATGGGGGGCTCATATGTCATCATCTAAGAGTCTCTTCATCAATAGTAATTACCTTCGTCAATAGTAATTACCCTTGTGAATAGTATTTACCTTCATCAATAGTAATTACCTTCGTCAATAGTAATTACCCTTGTGAATAAGATTTACCTTCGTCTAATAGTAATTACCCTTGTGAATAGTATTTACCTTCGTCAATAGTATTTACCTTCGTTAATAGTAATTACCTTTACCAGACGTCGAACCACTTGTCGTTTCACATTACAGGCGTCGAACCACTTGTCGTTTCACATTACAGGCGTCAAACCAGTCGTCAAGCCACTTGCCTTTTCACACGGCAGGTGCTAAGCTAGAAATCTTCTATAAATAGAGGCCTAGGGCTTCATTATTTTTCATTTAATTCATTCAAGCTATAGAGAGAGAAAATATAGAGAGAATAAGAGAGAAAGAAGAAGAGTATTTTTTGTTACTTCTGTCAAGTAAAGATTCAATCTTCTACCAAATGTAAGGGGTGTTATTCTTCTTATTCATGAAGAGAACTGTTGTTATTCCATTGCTTATTATTCTCATTGGAATAACTCAGATACGCTATTAATTTACCCTATACTTGGTGACATTCTTCTATGATTCTGTTGGAACATCTTGTCATGTGTTTTACACGGCACTGGTTCCGTCTTTATTATTCATTGGAACATCCTGCTCGTGTGTTTTACAGGACTGGTTCCGTCTTTATTATTCTGTTGGAACATCATATGCATGTGTTTTACACCGGACTCGTTAAAATTTTTATTATTCTCATTGGAATATCCTATCTCGTGTGTTTTACACCGGATCCGGTTCCATCTTTATTATTCTGTTGGAACATCCCGCTTGTGAATTTCACGACGACTGGTTCCGTTATTTATTATTCGTTGGAATAACTCCATGCATGCGGTCTATCGCATGCATGGTGATTTCTTTTGTTATTCCATTCTTTATTATACCCGGTTGGTTAAAACTTTGACTTCTATACTCCATGAAATTAGTGGAATATCCTTGATATTTGCGTTTCATCCAAAGATCTTTCATGAAAATATTCTTTCGATCATTCTTGAATTTTACTCTACAAAACAAAGATCATATTGATAATTTGGACGTTAATAATTCTGGATAAAATAATTCTTGAACTTGTTTTATTGAATTCTTATATCATTGTCATCATCCTCATGTTTATATTTTTAAAAAATCATCTGTGGCTCAGTAGTGCATAGATGGACTTGGTATGATTATGACGAGAGACTATTCGATTGTAATCATGGGTAGTAATGTTACAAATGATGTGGTAAAAATCCTCAATGGTCAGTAATGCATTGATGGACGGTTGTTGGCATGATCATGACCATTAATGAATACACAAATATTCTTGGCCCAGTAGTGCATGAATAATTATGGTCGTGATACTAAAGAATATCCTCGGCAGAAAAGTGCGGGGTGATTCGATGATGTGGAATATTTATTAAAGTCGAGTCTAATATATAAATGATGATGAAAAACCTTTAAAACCTAAAAGATAGTAGACTTTATTTTCTACTTGACTCTTTTAATGGATTGCATATTCAGCTGCAGATTAAACCGGTTGTCTATTGTATTTTATCGGTTTAACATTGTTGAAGACTATTGATAATTTATTACGCATTATCTTAGTCATAATATTTCTTCTTTGGGCTAGTTGAGCTCACCCTTTCTTTCACCGTTTCTTCGTGAAATGAGAATATATTTGGGACGAGTCTGGGAAACGCAGTGATGGTCACAAGATAGCATTAGTAGTCCTCACTATTCTACGTGAAATAGTGTGATAATAATTGTAATGAGGACTCCTTTTTGAGTTTGTATAATATCTAGTAGAGCGATATTTGTATTTAAACTCACGCTTTATGTCGTATTATACACGACAGTTATGTTAGTAAGTTGTATTTAAATTCTGTACCATGTAAGTGGCGACCCAAGATGGGTGATGTATACCTAATTTTGGGGGTGTCACAGTCCTTGCATCGATGTTCTCAATAAGCTTTTGTCTGAATGCCAACCTTCAGATTGAACTGTTGCCAATGCTTCAATCCTCAGTTGTTCGAACTCTACGATTCTGATGCACTTCTTCTTGGACCTGACCGTAGTGTCTTATTGACTGATGCTTATTGACATATAGAGTTACCACTATGATCTGGAAGAGTGTTCACTTGATCTCTAGTGAAGAACAACTCTTCCTTCTTTCATGCAGTGCTTCAACACTTCTGTTTGCCTCAACTGCTCTCAGATATTGATGGCTTGACTCCTTGTTCTGGCCCCTTCTAAATAACAAGACACTTCAGATTTGTGGCGTGTCCAGCTCGCTTTCTACTTGTGATCTCCCGTTCACTTATCATCAATGGACTAACCCAATGCTTAATCACTTTAGCCTTGTTCTTCAGAGGCAGACCAATATCTTTGTATATACTCCATCAGTTCCTTCTTCGTTTAGCAAATACTACGATCCTGGTTACTTCAAAGATCATTGTCATCTTTCCACTTGACAGCAACTGCATATGCTAACTTTCCTTAGTCAGCTACTGAAGTCTTCTTATAATCATCTTGTGGAAGGCTTCATCTTGAATAGCTTCACAACTCAATTTGGATGCTGATTGCGTTGATGCTCAGATCTTCTATTAGCTTGCATGCCATTCGTTGAGTGCTCTCTGGCTTCCTTTAGGTGAGATGTATCTTTGCAGTACCAATCAGAGGCTTCATTCCTTTGGATATTCTGGGAGTACTCAATTGTTGAGAGTCGTGTTTTCTCTACGATTCTTCTTTGGCTTTGTGATCACATCTGTTGAGATCTTAGCTATGCACTCTACGATTTAGCTTCGGCTGTGCAGACACTACGACTCTGAGATCAGATCTTGACACTACAATTTCTGTCGTTGTGCTTGTTGTCTTCATCTGATCATGCTCGACTACGATCTCTGCCTTTGATACGATCAGTAGACTCTATGATTCTGAGTGTAGTCTACGATCTTTGACTTGGTTGTTAGTAGACTCTACGACTCTGAGTGTAGTCTACGATCCTTGACTTGACTTCGGCAGATGCTCGGTCGACTTGTAGGCAGGTTGTCTCTACGATTCTGAACATGACTTCCTCAGCAAACTACGGCTCCGAGGAAGCTTTGCTCTACACACTACGATCCTTCCTCGTCTCTCCTGGAAGTCTACGAACTACGAGATCGACTATCTTGTAGACTACGATTCTGCCTCGATAGCTCTTGAGTTATCCTTGACTCTCCTGGCAGACTATAATTTCTGGTGCAGTGTTCGACGATTAGACAAGCCTATCTATTACATCATAAGATCAACCTAACATTTTTGATCTTTCTATGTTTATAGTCCTTGCACATCATTTCTTTTTAAGGACTTTACAGAGCTGTTTTGCTTATGTAGGATCAACCTAACATATTTGATCAATTCATTCTAAGTCCTTATACATATGTTTCTATAATCTATTAGAGAACTTTACAGCTTTTCTTAATGCAAGTATACTTGCATATTCATTCACATATATATCATAATCAAATCATATATAAATACGAATATCATTCACATGTTTAATCCTGACACATACCATTCAATACCATCTTGGAAAAGCGAACGTGGTAACTGACGCATTGAGTAGAAAATCATAGGTGGGAATGAGTGCGATGTTGTCAACACAAAGGCCCATTTTGTGTGATTTACAAAAGATGAAGACAGAATTCAAGACTCCGGGGACCCATGCGATGATGTCAAGTATATGCATAGAACCAACTTTAATTGATAAAGTTAAAGTTGCTCAAGCCACAGACCCGGAGCTGATTTTTATAAAGAAGAAATTACAAGAACGTGTTATCCCAGAAGCAAGAATTGATGAAGAAGGAATACTTCGAGTCAACTCCAGACTTTGTGTTCCTAATAACTCTGATTTGAAATACAAGATCATGATGGAGGCACACAATACACCATTTGCAATTCACCCTGGAAGTACTATAATGTAGCGTGATCTTTGACATACATTTTGGTGGAGAAATATGAAAAGAGAGATCGCGAAGTTTATCTCGAGGTGTTTAACTTGTCAACGTGTAAAGGCAGAGCATCAAGTACCAAAGGGTCCATTGCAACCACTTGAGATTCTGAAATGGAAGTGGGAACATATTACCATGAATTTCGTTACGGGTCTTCCCACGGTTTCTCAAGGCATAGATGTTATTTGGGTTATTGTTGATAGATTAACTAAGTCTGCTCATTTGCTCATTTCTTTCCGATACGGGAGACTTATTCCCTTGAACGTCTTGCTCGTATGTACGTAAATGAGATTGTGAGATTTCATGGCATGCTAGTATCCATAGTTTCGGATCGTGACCCAAGATTCACTTCACGATTTTGGGTTAGCTTGTAGAAAGCTATGGGCACGGATTTACGATTCAGTTCAGCATACCATCCTCAAATGGATGGACAATCAAAGAGGGCTATTCAAACTCTTGAGGATCTATTAAGACTTTGTGTCCTAGACTTCAAAGGCAGTTGGGATAAGTACTTGCCATTGGTGGAATTCTCCTACAACAACAGTTATCAGACAAGTATAGGTGTGGCTCCATTTGAAGCATTGTATGGACGAAAGTGTCGCTCTCCAGTATGTTGGGATGAGGTGGGTGAAGCAACATTGTTGGGACCAGAGTTGGTATGTATAACTACAGAAAAGATATAAATGATCCGACAACGTATACAAACGACGCATGATCAACAAAAGAGTTATGCGGATCTTCATCGAAATGACATGGAATTTAGTATTGGGGATCATGTATTGTTGCGTGTTTGTCCATGGAAGGGAGTTACAAGATTTGGGAAGAGAGGAAAGCTCAATCCACGATTTATTGGTCCATTTCAAATTCTTAACCGAGTAGGAAATGTGGCCTATAGACTCGCGTTACCTCCAAGCATGTCTCGTGTTCATAATGTTTTTCACATATCTGTGCTTCGTAAATATGTGAAAGACCCGAACCACGTTATTGAGTTAGAACCAGACGAAATAGCCAAAGATTTAACGTACGAGGAGGTACCTGTCAAGATCTTGGATAGGAAGGAGCATGTCCTACACATAAAGGTCATACCACAAGTCAAAGTTTTGTGGAGAAACCATGCTATTGAGGAAATGACCTGGGAGTTGGAAACAAAAATGAAAGCAAGGTATCCTCACCTTTTTGAAACACCGGGTACGTACATCAATTTCGAGGATGAAATTTTATAAGGAGGGGAGGTTGTAAGACCCCAACTTATTATAAATGAAATTAAATTTTCTCTATTTACTATTTTGAAATAGTAAGGGTTGATTTGATTAATGTGGTTAGTTATGGGTAAAATGCGCAAATATTTTAAATAAGCAAGTGGTTATAAAATATTCATTTTTGTCGGGAAATATTCGTTTAGTCGTAGAATATTCTTTCTATCGGGGAATATTCGTACGACGGCACAGCCTTTTATGGGCCCCATAACGGAAAGCGATTGGATGAAGAAAGCGACAAGTATAAGTTTTTATAAATAACAGCGTAGTTGTTACCGTTAACACTGTTGGAATACCCGGTGGTTAAAACACAGTAATACGCAGTGTTGCACAGTAGTACACGGTATGGCACCAATTATTGATTCTTACGTAAGAAGGCACTACTCAATAATTGTCACAGTAATTACTGTTCAATATTTTATTGATTCAATAATTTCTATGTTGATATTTTATATTATTGTTATTTCAATTATTGTCATTGCACAGTATTTTCCATTATCAGATCGATAATTCATATTATTTGAATAATATTATTAGATAGCATTATTGGCAATGTCTAAGGAAGTTCTGTCTAAGGAGAGGTTTGGTCACCTAATTGCGCGCCAGTAAGGAGAAATCCTTATCGGAAAGCCCCCTCTTTCCTGGGAACGACTTGGTTATCATTATTGTGATTCTATAATATTATTTGTGAATAATAAATTATTAATTTATATGATAAGTAAAATATTTATTTATGTGGATATAAATGGAGGAATTTTTAGAAAAGTGACAATTGTTGAAAATTGATATTTTATCTTTTTTGATAAAATAATTCATTTAAATATATTATTATATTTTAATAATATAATAATGGTGATATTTTTACAATGAATGTGTGATATATGAATAAATGAGGAGGAAGAGTATTTTTGTTATAATAAATATTAAAAAAATCTTAAACATGTTTTTGGACCTCATTTCTTGACTAAAATATGATTATAGCCTGCAAAATCATCCGTATGTGGATTTTGGTCAATTTCTACTTGGAATTTGGAAAAACTTAAACTTACAAAGTTGTAGAGAATTGAATTTCCTATGGAATGGACATAAGATTTGAATTTTTCTGATAAAAGATCTATTTATTATGAATTATTGAAGTTCCGGAATAATTGATTTTTGAAGTTTTAATTTTTTTTATTAAGAAAAATGTTTTTTTTATTTTGGTGGTCCCCAAAAGTGTTGTAAACATGCTTAAATCAGATTCTCTAGAGGTGGGTGTGAATCTTTTTTAAAATAATAATATTTTATTAAATTTTCTGCTTTGGTGTTCTAAGCATTTTTCTATAAATAGGGTGCTTAGGTTAGAATTGAAAATCACACCAGAAACTGAATTTTTATCTCTCTATATTATTGAGCGTATTCTTGTGAGTATTTTGATACTTTGAGTGTTGCTATACAAGTTCCCTTCAAAGATTATATCCCAGATTCCAGGTGGCATCTTGTCTTTTGAGGTAAGGGATGATATTTTTTTAAATGATATTATTTCTTTCAATATCATTATGCCAAAATATTGGTAAGATTTTTCTTGTAAAATTCTTGTCTTTTAGTGTCGGGGTTACTATTCACATATACAACACTATTCAGGTATACAACACTATTCACGAATGCGGCACTATTCACAGAAAAATTAAATTTTCTCTTCTTTGTCCCAGATGTCTATTTTTGTTACTATCTTTGATTGTATCCATGTTTTGATATTCATTCTTGAATTTTACTCCACATAGTATATTATGGGGTGTTTTTGAACATGGATAAACCGAAGTACGAATTCCTAATATTTGTTCTTTTGTTTCACTGGATTCGTTTTCTTTAAAATATTTTTCATCATCCTCAGTCCTAAATGATGATATAACTGAATATCTTTGGCCTGTAGTGCAAAGATGAATGATTTCCTGATGAACATCTTTGGCCCGTAGTGCAAAAATGAACAGGTGTTGAGATGAACATGACCAACTAATAAATATCTTTGGCCTGTAGTGCAAAGATGAATATTTGATTCAAAATGTATATTGATTGGTATTACAGGGATAAAGTATTAATGATGGACTTTAAAATCATAACAGATAGTAGATTTCATTATCTACTTAACTCTTCTAAATGAATTGTTATTTCCGCTGCGAATATTGATTTAAAACTTGTTGTCTATTATATTCTATCAGATTTTTTCCCTATTGAGGACAAATAATAATTTGTTCTATATTATCTTAGTCATATTATTCTTTACTGGGCTAGTTGAGCTCACCCTTTTCCTTTTTGTTCCATTTTTCTTCTCAAGAAGCGAGAATGTAGTGAGTACTAGTCGGGGTATGGAATGATGGTTCTAGAAAGTTGTTTTAGTGGTCTTCACTATTTTTATAAAATAATGTATTAATAAATGTAATGAGGACTTATTTTTGTGTGTATATTATCTAGAAGACAATATTTGTATTTAAACTCATAGTTTATGTGTTATCGTATTTTGCACGAAATTTGTATTAATAAGGTTATAGTTCTTTCTGTACCATGTATTTGGCGACTCAGAATGGGTGATGTATACCTATTTTGGGGGCGTCACAACATCACTAGGTCAATGTGCAAACCTTTTCTCGGTTCAGTTGGTGTAACCATTTAAAAATACCAACTGGCGACTCTTACAGTCCAATCATCGACATATACATGTCGAACCTTTTCACAACTTGTTTTTTCAAACAAATCTCACCTAACATGAGAACACCAAAAGACAGGAACAGAAAAGGGACAGTAAAAATCCCAACGTCGACATTCAGTTTGCGATAATCCATACATATTGTTCATCTTGTAACTGTTCTAGTGGGGATGAGTTTGTTCGTCTCGTTTTTCACCACAGTCATTCCCCCATTTTTTGGTACGCACTAAACAGGAGCCGTCCGAGATGGGATAGATAATACCTGCATCCAACCATTTTATGATCTATTTTTTAACCACTTCCTTCATAATGGGGTTCAACCTTCTTTGTTGCTCAATGGTTGGTTTTGCTCCTTCTTCCAATAAAATCTTGTGCATACAAAATGTCAGACTAATTCCCCGAATATCAGCTATAGTCCATCCAATAGCTGTTTTGAACTCTCGTAATACCCTTAACAGTTTTTCTTTTTGTGCATCAGTCAGATTCGCCAATGCAATAACTGGTAGGGTGTCAAATTCTCCCAAATAAGCATACTGCAGATGAGACGGTAGAAGTTTTAATTCCAACACTGGTGGCTCTTCTATCAATGGCTTAAATTTTTTCTCTTTTGCTTTAGGTCGATCAAGGATGTCGAATGGTTGTTTGAACTTCCTGGAAATTGGTAATGCATCTAACCATTTGACATACCCTATTTCTTCCTCAACATCGTAGTTGTTCATCCCGATCAAAACAGATTCTAATGGATCATCAGAATAATGTCCGCTGAGTTTGTGATTCACTATTTCTTCCATGACGTCTACCTGCAGACATTCACCCTCTTCTTTCGGAAATCACATTTACTTGAATTCATTAAAGGTTACCTCTTGGTCTTCAACTCGCATTGGTAATTCACCTTTTTATACGTCAATCAAAGTTCTCCCCGTTGCTAAGAATGGTCACCCAAGGATGACGGGAATTTCTTTGTCTACTTCACAGTCCAAGGTAATAAAATTCGTCGGGAAGATAAATTTATCAACTTTCACTAAAACATCTTCCATAATACCTCTTGGATATGTAACTGATCTGTCCACCAACTGCAAGCTGATATTTGTCGATTTGGGTGCCTTAAGTCCAAACTGGGTGTAGATGGATAACGGCATCAAGTTAATGCTGGCCCCCAAATCACTCAACGCTCTTCTAGAAAATTGGTTACCAATCTCGCATGGAATAGTAAATCTACCTGGATCTTTCAACTTCATTAGTAGTTTATTCTGTATAATTGCGCGACACTCTTCGGTTAATGCCACTGTTTCAAACTCACCCAATTTTCTTTTCTTCGACAAAACCTCTTTCATGAACTTAGCGTAACTCGACATCTGTTCCAAGACTTCTACGAAGGGTATGTTGATATGCAACTTTTTGAAAATATCCAAAAAAATGTGAAAACTGCTTATTTAATTTTGATTTCTGAAATCTTTGTGGATATAGTATGGGAGGCATTGTAAGACTTTGTTCAGGTGCTTTCTTCTCGAACTCCTCATTCTGTCAGTTTTTGGTTTCTGAGACTTACTCTTTTTCTAAAGTTTCTTTGTCCATCTTTTCCTTGTCCTTGAGTGTCTCTTGCAGCATCTTCCTACTTCATAAAGTCACGACCTTACAATGTTCATCTCTGCCCGGATTAATCTCAGTATCACTAGGGAGTGCTCCTTGTGGATGGTTGTTCAAAGCATGTGTTATCTGACCCATCTAATTTTCTAAATTCTTGATCGAGACGGCTTGACTTTTCACATTCATATCTACCTTACTTAACAACTTGTCTTGCTCGCTCATCCTCTTGTCGGTAGCTACAATAAATTATGCTAAGGCTTCTTCCAGATTTATTTTCCTCTCCGGCTGATGCTGAGTCTGATTCTGAAAACCGGGTGGGTTTTGCGGTCTCGGAGCTTGAGCTTGATTATTACTCCAAGAAAATCCCTGATGATTTCTCCACCTTTGGTTATATGCATTCTAATTTGGATAAGGCTATACTGATCGATTATAACTTCCCATGAACTGAGCTGATTCAGTACTGATGGGACATTGGTCCGTAGCATGACTCCCAGCACACAACTCACAAACCATTGCTACTTGCAGTACTGATGGTGGACCCCATGTTTCAATCTTCTTAGGTAATGCTGAAACATGTGCTATCAACATTGTCACTGCATTTAATTCGAGCTTTCCTGGTGTTTTTGGAGGATTAGACCTTGTCATTGGCCACTGATAATTTTTGTTGGCCATCGTCTCTAACAATTGATAGGCCTCATCAAAACTCTTTGCCATGATCGCTCCACCTACTGCTGCATCGATACTGGCTCGTGTAGACGCATGCAACCCATCACAAAATATCCCAACTTGCATCCACTGTGGAATTTCGTGATGTGGGCATTTGCGGAGCATATCCTTAAATCTTTCCCATGCCTCATATAATGTTTCTGAGTCAAACTGCGTAAAAGTGTGAATATCATTCCGTAGTTTTGCCGACTTCGTTGATGGGAAAAACTTAGCTAGGAATTTTTGAGCTAAGTCATCCCAGGCTATGATTGAATCGAGCAGCAATGAGTGTAACCAAATTTGAGCTTTGTCCTTAAACGTGAATGGAAACAACCTCAACCTTATGGCATCTTCTGAAACATTATTGAATTTAAAGGTGTTGCAAATTTCCAAGAAACTCAAGATGTGCTCATTTGGATCATCAGTCGAACTACCCCCAAACTCAACTGCATTTTGTAGCATCTGTAGCGTTCCTGGTTTGATCGCAAAACTATTTGCATGAATCGCCGATCTCCGAATACTGGACTGTATATCTATTACTGTCAGCATGGCATAATCCCTAAGTGATTTTTGCTCTTCCTCTACCATGACTGCTGGAATTTCTTGTGCTGCCAGATCTTCTTCCAAAGGTATAACCTCATTAGTCAACCGTAATTTCTGGAACTTTTTCTCGATATCATCTGCGTAAGGCAAAAATTCCTTTTTTCCCTTTGATCTAGTGTGCATACACTAACAAAGAATTTCTGCAAACACAAGAATGAAAATAAGTAAGTGACGTTTAAATTAAGACCGAATTGATTATAACTAATATGGAATTAATATTAATAAAGAATTCCCCGGTAACAGCGCCAAAAACTTGTTGATCAATTTTTCAATCGATTATTTGTGCAAGCATACACAGTCAGCAAGTAATAAAGTGGTAAAATTAAGTGTCGTACCCACAGGGAATTCCAATCAATAAACTCCAACTACTAGTACTATACCAATTCAATTTTATTTAAACAACCGTAAATTGTGATTTTTCTAATTAAGAAATCTAAATTAACTAATTAAAACTAGATTACTATAGAAATTAATTCAAATGAATAAAGGTTAAGACAACAATATCCCCAATTAAGTAATATAAACCAATTATCCAATTACTCTAGTTATTACGCCACCTGAATTTTTAGCAGGAATTCTATTTGTTAAAAGCCCTTTCCCAAGCGATCAGATAACATTTATTTAATTTAATTAATTCTGCGATATTCCTATACAAAATAATTAAAATTAAACCCGTTAAGTTCCAATTCCCAATTGTTACATGCAGTGAAAAGATATTCCTATTCAATTCACAACCCTAATTATTCATCTCATGCATGCAAATAATTAAGCATACATGTTATCATGTTCAGTTCTAACCCTAGATTCCATCTCCCGAATCTTTCTAGTGTAACACAGTAATTATTGGCCAAATAATTAATCAATAATCACAAAACATAATAAACAATCCATATTGACATAAATAACTAGAATAAATTGAATAATCAATTCATAAACATAAAAGGTTCAATTTGTAGTCTTAAATAAAAAATTAGTTCATACTAAAAAATAAAACCAAAAATCCCATGAAAATCATCTCAATAGAATTACAAAATTGAAAATAAAGAAGAAGAAGAAACTCTAAAAGAAATCCTTCAGGCTTCAATCTTCAATTGGAATTCTCCTCCCCAATTCTCTGTTAAATTCTTGATTAGTCTAGCTCCAGCTCTTGTATATGATGTCCTGCTCTAATGATTTCTTTTCTTATATATATATCTCTTCCTTTGTTACTCTCCTAATCACCATCAACTTGCCCCTTCTTAGATGCGCGTGTACAAAGGGCACCCCGACGTTGTACTTCCAATAAATTATAGTTGTGCCACTAGTATGCTGAAATTCCTAATTTATCCCTGCTCCGCCTCAATCTGAAAAATAACTAATAAACACAGTAAAAGTTATTCTAAAAGACTCGAGAACAACAATAAATTAAGCCCGAATGTATGCAATTCATGGGTATATTACCCATTCATCAATGGCTTTCGAAAACCAAAAAGACAAGATGGACGGGGTTTCTTGGAAAACGTAAGCATATAGGGGTGTACATACATGCATCTGTCTCTTTTATTTTACTCTTTATCCCTCTCTATTCTCTTCACATCTCATATTTTTTGTTTTTTTGACTTTCTTTCTCCCTCACTTTATACTAATCTTCTCTATCTGTATCTTCAAACCTCAAACACCATGAGAACCCGGACACACAAGCGTTCAATAATTGATTCTGACGATGATCAGATGTTGATTCCTCCTCAATCGTCTGTCGAACCTTCCCGCAAATAAAGAAAAATGAAAAAGGCCATATATGTGGAAACTGAGTCTTTGGACTCTTCATCTTCTAACGAATCAAACATCAGTCCATCCTTGCTGAAATCACCAGGACCCTCTCGACGACGGAAGTCAACGATCCCATCGTGTAAGCCAAAGTTTACACCACCACCGGTTTTGGTAAACCCTATCCTCACCTCTGACCTTCCTGAAAATTTCTTTCGTAGCAATGCTTATGAGGTACAGTTTAAGACTGTTATTTTCCCCAAAAAAAATTGTTTATAAAAAATCTGTTAATCAAATCTGCTATCAGGCATCTCCTCTGAAAAATTTATTTGAATCATGTGGTATTTCTTCCATGATTTTTCCTCCCTCAGTTGCATATCTTAGACTAGTTCAGCAGTTTTTGTAACGACCCCAAAATTTATACAATTTAATTCCCAACTTTGGTCGTTAATAACACATCTACCTTCTGATTTTACATCATTATTCGATGTTAAAATTTATAAAATGTAGAATAATTTAAACTTTTATGTCTTCTTACTTTAATTCCCTGAATCAAAACCTTTATCATCTACATAACTTTGAATCAATCTTATTTTTTTTATTTTTATGATTCACTTTATCACTGTTATTATATAAACGTTTACATTTCAATCTGATAACCTTTACATATCAGATAACTCTAACTTTAGCTTTACAACTCAACATAAAACTATACATCATAAAATGTTTAATACATCTCATGAATCTTCATCATGGTATAAGGAAATAATAACTTTAGATAAAATATTAATCTTCGTGTATTATTTTGGATCCACGTCATTCGAGTAGCACATAGTGTTACCTTCAATCCTGAACCTGCAAAAATGGTTATTTGCAAGGTTGAGCTCGACAGCCCAGCAAAATCTAACAGTTTTCATGCATCACGTAGCTCATAAAAAATGCTCAACATATATCTCGTAAACATTGGACTAACATAACATACGTGCTACAGTTCATATAACAAGTATAAAGATTGAGTTCCTTACTCAATCAACATGCTTTACTCAATCAACGTAGTCATAAGTTGACTTTAACATTTCATACATTCAACATATATATAACACATCATGCTCTTTGCGATAAAGATTTAAAACAATCAAATTCACATAGCGAATAGGAACTGAAAGACTTGCCTTGATCGTTGTTTAACAATAAACGTTTAACAGCTTACAGATATCTGCACTTCACATGCCCTACATAATTATATAATCATTCACATTAACTATTAGTCACATAACAACGCATATTAGTTGTAATGTAAACTTTACTCTACATCTCATAACCCTTCCTATCATAAATACACAATGTTCAATTTGATTGTGTTAACTTTCAACTTATATCTCACTGTATTTCATATTCGAAGTTCATTGAAGTATTTAAGTCTTGCTAGAAATCACTATTGGTTTTATATTAAACCCATTTCATACCTTATAATGTTCATTTCATTTGACTTAAAACACTTTTTACGTTCATTAACACCTGTCACGGCGTTTCGACGTTTATTCGTCACACGCCCAACTTGACTCTCTTGTGTGTGCTTAGTATGCATATACAACTTATCTAAAACATTATTTATTAATGTTAAGCATCATTATATTTCATAATATTCATGTTATATAACTTAAAATAACATCTTTTATCGTCAAGAGCACTACACTTGAATACGTGCATGCCCGACGCCCTCCGATTGCCTTCAAAAACACAATAGTCCTAACAATGACCATTTTGACCCCTTTTCCAGACTTCAAATTGAAAACCTTAAAGAATAAAAGATTTAGGTCTATTCGTCATCGTTCCGGATCATCTTGAATCACCTCAATCGGAGTTCGTATAAAAATGTTATGACCGCTTTACCAAAACAGGTCAAAGCAGTCACACTCAACACACATGGGGCGCGGCCGCGCCCCTTTTCTTCACAAATACCATGTGCCCGCGTGACTTGGCAGCGCCACGACTCTGTGACCATGCTCTGGTCCGTCTTTGTATGTGCTACTTATGCATTATAGATTTCGTAATATTTTTACTTCAAACCTTCAAAACTTCTTCATTTTAAGTCGGAATTAGTTGGTTTTCGATTCTATGAACTCGTGAAACACTGAACTACTCATCTACAGAATAATTTTAACATTTTAAAAACTTTAACAAATCAATTTAAGGGTTCCAATTCAATGTTTATGCTATATTTTCATGTTTTAAACACATTTAGCGAATTCGATTGCCACAGCTTCGTTTTTTAACCAATTGACATGATTCAAACTACGCCGCTTTCATTTCTTAACTTACTAACGTAATACAACATCAATTCGTAGATTATAACAAGCATTGATCATGAAATTTCATACTTTCTAAGCCCTATTCTATAATATACACACTGTTATTTACTTTTCTCCCTATAAACCCAAACTCCATGTATTTAACAAGCAAGTAACAATCATATATGATGATTAACAGATTTTGCAAGAGTATATATATACATAACAACAACCTCTTGTACAACAATTCAACAAAACCCAACTTCAGAGAATAGAAAATTATAAGACTGAGAATTATAATTAGGGGTAAATTATGACGCCCCTAAAACAGGTATACATCACCCATCTTGAGTCGCCAGATACATGGTACAAAAATCAAATACAAACTTCTTTATTACAATTGTCGGATAATATACGACAAAACATAGCTAAAAGTTTAAACATGAATATTGCCTTCTAGACAATATCCACTCTCAATGGAGTCCTCATTACAATTATTATCACACTATTTTACCACGTGAAATATATTTTTCGGGTAAATAGTACCCCGTGAATAATACCCTATGAATAGTACTTCGGGAATAGTACCTCGTGAATAGTACCCCGACATGAAAAGTACCCCAAATACCTGAGTGAATAATATTCGGGTGAATAGTAACCCGTGAATAGTAACTCGTGAATAGTACTCCGACACGAAAAGTGCCCTGAATACCCGAGTGAATAATACTAGAGTGAATAGTAACTGGGTGAATAGTACACTACACCAAAAATGGCCTCTAGAGAAGGAAATTTTGTGAAGGAATTTATTCCTTCACATGAGGAGTTGTTTAGCGAAGGAACAGTGAAGAAAAAAGTATAGTGACAATATAGTTATTAGCGAAAGAAACATCCTTCACAATTTATATTATTTTCCTCGCAAATTTGGGGCGATAGAAAGATTTTTGGAGCCAATTTATGATGAAAATTTGCGAGAAAAAAATCTATTTAGTGAAGGAATTATTACTCACTATATATCACTGGTCAGAAGTTTTTTGCGAGAGATAAAATTGGTCGCTATTTTATTTTAAATAATTTTTTATAATTAATTATGGTGAATATAAATACCTTTAATTTATTACAATAGGAAATTTAATTTTATTAACACTTTTTAAGTAACTTACAATATCAACTATTTATTTTAATAAACTATAAAGTAAATAACTTTACATTATGTAATTCGACTCTTTTTGTGGAACATATTATAAATGTTAAAATATTACCTTTTTTATGAAAGAGTAATATTTTAATTTGTTATAATTAATTTATAATACTTTAAAATTTAAATTTAGATTTATGTTTATATTTTTAAAATAATAATTTTACATATAATATTACTTTTAAAACAGATTTTTTTTAAAATGTTATCAAACTCTTTTTTTTTGGAACAAAGTCCCCAATTCTGGAGTTGTTCTGAAAAAAGAGAAAGGCATGAAAGAAAACCAATTTAGTTTCTAATTTATGATTTTTCTCATGAGTTTTTAATCCACAACTCGAAATTTGATTTGTATACCTGTGCACTGCTAAATCACGGACGACTCAAATTTGATTTGTATACTTATGCACTGCTAAATCTGCCCCTCGCTTCGAATCTGTCGATCAGGAAAAGGTCACTTTCCCTCTCTTTGTATATATGCGTGTATCAATGTGCTTGTCTACATGTGAGAATTTGTATCTATACATAATTTTCCATACATCTATACACACACGAATATATTGGTGTGAGGTTTTCATCTTTTAACTTTTAGCTTTTCTAGGGTTTATTGTGCCAAACTGATATAACCTGTGAAATTTCAATCTTCATACACAGACTAATATCTTTGTTTGTCACCGGGGCTTCTTTTGCCCTCTTTCAGCATACGTCTTCTCTATTTTAGCTTGTCAAAATTGATGGTCGCAGTTTGAAGAAATAGTTGCAGTGGGATAATTTTTCAGCTATGAAGATGTTGTAGAAACTGCTAGAGATATCTGGTTCAATAAGGTTAGTTTTTATTTTCTCTCTCTATATGTATCGATGTATATATATATATATATATATATATATATATAAATTGATTGTGTTCAATTGGAATTGATTGGGAATTACAGGTTGATGTTAATGCTTAGCTTGAAGCATTTAGTGCTCATCCCCAAATCGGTTTATCTCCTTCCTCTGCCCACAAAAGCCCTACCAGTGCTCAGTTTAGCCCTCTCTCTCTCTCTCTCTCTTTATATATATATATATATATATATATATATGTATTTATTTATGTGTATATATCATATTTGAAATCCTAATTGTCCAAATTGTATGCCTGATCTATCTTTGTTTTGCTGTAATTATGTTGATCAATGGTCTCTCAAACACATTGAAACACACACATATGTTGTTGATTTTGTTGAAGTTGATAATGCTAATGGCAGAGGAAAGTGTTATTTGTGGTATTGTAAAAGTGTAAATAAATTATAAGAGTAGTGAATTCTTAGGTGTAATGTAGAAGATTTCTTTGTTTAGGGGGGTGCAGATACCATAATTTTGTTTAGTGGAAGGAAAAGTTAAAAGAACATTTTGTCAATTAAAAGAGATTATGGAAAAAGTAAAGCATAAGAGTAAAGCAGTTGGACGGATTGTTGATTTTCTATTTACACCGAGTATTCCTTCATATTCTGCCTTTTTCTTAAATTCGAAAAATTGACATCTTATCTTTGAGATTCTAATTTTCTTTGTGAAAGTGGATATTTGACCCCTCAACCTAATATGCGAATTTTCCTGGCAAAATATTATTACTTATTGCTAGTTCACTTTGTATATTTTACTGGCTATATGCAGATTCCAGATTTCGTCTGTCATTTTCATAAAAGCTTAATAGAGGTTAAATGTCATTTGATCTTGAATTTACTGATAAAACTGTTTGCTACTTCTTGTGTTCCTTTGAATTTGACTAATTGTCTATCAATGTCTGTGTCTTTTGACCTGTATAAGAAGTTTGAAGGTGGTGCAAATGGGGTTATGGGTCTTAGAATTGTGGCTGCTATAAAAGATTTGGATCAAACCCAAGATCCATATTTCATCGCTAAATCCAGCAGAGTGCATATTTTTTATTTCACCAATATCCATCGATCCATATTAATGATAGCTTGTATATTCATTAATGTTAAAAACTAAGACTTCGTTCTTTATTATGGCAATCGTTTATTGAAGAACTTAATTATCCAATGCCAGAGGATTGTGCTTGTGGAAATACCAGAGTGCTTGTAAATGGAAGGGAGCTTCATCAAAGAGACATTAAATTGCTAGGAAAGAGAGGGCTCCCAACTGATAGAGATAGATCATACATTATTGAGATGTCAGGGAGAGTCCTAGATGAAGTCTTAGGGGAAAAGCTACATAGCCTTGGCAAACTTGCCCCAACGTAAGACTTTAATTCTCTTTATGGTTCATTCTATTCGTTCTTTAAATGATTGCTCATTGTTGTTGTACAAATTAACTCCCTATCACAAGGGATCACCGGGTTCAAATTTAAGACATTGAGTTTGCGGGGTGAGAGGGAGCAGTTTAGAGTGTGGTCACTGGTTCATCCCTAAAGGAAAAATATGGTTATGTTGAGCTGTGGAATAAATAATACTAACATCAGGTTATATTGCACTGTTTATAATAGGTAATGGAATAGTATTTAAAGTTGAGATTTAGAGCCTTCCTGGACCTCTTAATATGCAAGCCTTCTAAAACTCCAAAATTATTGAGCCCATGAACACAGTGCATCTGAGAGGAAGGAAACCAAAGAATGATAATTTATGTTATTTTAGGATAGATCTCTTTGAATGTGAAATATTCTAGTTTGGGTACCTTTTGTGACCTGTTTTTGTTTTTCTTATTGTATTGGCTTTTGCTCGCTAGATTCCTTTTGAAACATATATTTTAATTATGCCAACTATCTAAAGATCGTTATTTTGAATGATTAAAATATTCAAATTAGATTTCATTAAGTTTTATGACAATGTTTTCTTGTGTTCTAGGTGTAAAACCAAATGCTTTTGCCATATATAATGATAAATGATGGGATGAGTGTACAATTTTTTTTAGGGAAGGCTGATATATGATTATGTCCAATTTCCTCACTGTGTTGCATGAGTGAGTTCAGACAAATACGATGCAGTAGTTCTACTGTCCACTACAAGAATCTCTTTATTTTAGATTTGTGTTATATAGATCGAGGCCCATTTAAATATGCACTCAGTGTTTAACACTTGACAATTTAAAACACAAAAAACATAGTCAAAGTACATTGTCAAATAGATATGGAACTAGATACTAGGAATAATTGTTTTGTGGATTCAACTATCCCTTTGTCAGTTCGTCTTCCAAATGTTTTTTAAAATACATCCACTATATCACCCCTTGGTGCACTGCAGCATCAAAATGTCCTTGGAACTTAGTTTTTAAATGTCTTTTGTGGCTCTAACTAGCTTCAACTCTTTTTGCCCTAATTTATTTATTCCATGTTATCTAATTTGTAAAATTTAAGTTTTTTTTCTAGCCTGAATTCCAGTCTATTCCACGTTGTTCCCTCTCCACAGATATCTCTCTATTCCACAGACCGAATTCCTTAAATCACATGTTCCAATATGAGAATTCCTCCCCATTTTCAACGCTACATTATCAAGTACAAGAAAAATACAATCAGTACACTCTTCTAGATAGAGAAGACCGTGTGACCCCGAGAAACACAACTCCTAGTTTGTGGAAACTAGTAACCTACCAAGAAGGATTGTCTCTAAACCGAACTAAGTGAACTTCCTCCTAGCAATAAAAGTCATCGGTGAGGTCATTAAACTCCTTCACGCCCCCTGAACATGGTAAACACCACACCTCTCACGCAGAAATCGACCACTTCCAGTTCACCTCAACGAGTTATGCATATCCATCCGCTTTGTCACAAACCATTTCCTTCCTCATGTCTCCCCTAAGATCCTCTTCATGTGGCCCCATGTATCACAATAAGTGCCCAAATGAAGCCATATTTCATGACTTCATATTTTGAAACACTTACCTACCCCACATCACTAGCATCCTCCTTGTACCCTCTGCACCTAGGTATCTCTGATCAGAAAAATCTTCTATAGGAAAATATGCATGTAAGGCTTTTAGTCCAAGATTAAGTTTTCTCATTTCTTTATACCAGTTTATTTTTATTCTATCTTGGTCTGCAGTTCGATTAATGTGAAACTAACACACTCTTGAATAGCTTAGGATGCACTAAAGTAGGCTTTTACAGACCCTCAAGTTTAATTATAACATTATCTACTGTCCTATCATTTTTTCCTCCCTATTATAATTATGCCATCATATACACAAACAAAGCATATTATACCACATATTGCATTGTTTTAATGACAGTTATAGCGCCACCGATTTTTCATGTTATTATTGCATAATATTTCAGTAATAAAATCTAATACAATCCAAAAGTATACATGTCTTGCAATTAAAGTCATAGGCACTTAAAATCATTGTCCAGTATACTTTCTTCCTTATCCTACCACCACAATCCTATTATTATATCTCTCTCTTTTCTTACGGCAAAGAACATCAAAACTTTTGTATGAAAACTTTTGAGAACTATTAAGAATGTCGATTTATATGATTTTCCTCTTGGAATTTATATTATGATATTGGACCAAAGAGATTGAGAATTTACTGAGATAAATTATGTGCCGGAAAGGATTCTTTGGTTTTCCATATTTGGAAGTTTTGCTTACGGTTGCCGATCTTTTGTCCATTCCGGATCTCGAGAGAATCATTTGTTGACACATCTCAACCTACTTCAACCACATCATCGCTGCTCTATCGCAGGATTGTGTTTTCTCTGTGAATCAAGAAAGTCATATTGCGATTTGCTTGTTAACTCGAGTAAACTTGGCCTTACCGGACTTTTTGAAATCGTGGTCGTAGACATGTTATCCTCGCTTCCATAAATTCTTTTTAACCACAATGGTCATTGTTTCTATACTTCATCGCTACATTACTATGCTATCTACAAGTCATGTCAAACGATTATGTGCCTTATGGTTATCTTTTAATAGACAACCTTTCGAGATGAATGTCAACCAAGGAACTCTTGTAGTTTTTAATATCGATTCTCTTTGTATCAAATGATGAGCTTCGACAAATTTTTGGTGTTTTTGGAGAGATTAAGGAGGTGAGATATTCCAAAATCTTATGTTGGACTTGAAAACATATTTCACATATTATTAAATAAGCTTATAATTCATTTCGAATGCGATCCGTCGAGACTCTAAACAGAGTCATCGTAAGTTTATTGAATTTTATGACGTTAGAGTCACCAAGTCGCTTCTCTGTGCATTGAACAAGATCGACAGGGAAGCAAATATAAATTTACTTATAATAATTACATTAAGCAACTTATTATAAATTTTAATATAAATACATTAAATTTTTTAGAGTAGTAAATTTACTTATAATAATTACACTTTTTAAGCAACTTATTATAATATTACTTATAAAAGATTTGTTTTTTTAAAAAAATGGTATTACCTTTTTTTTTGGAACATATCAGTATTCTTATGTGCGTGTGGAACATAGTCGGTCTTTAGTGTTCTTCAGTTGGTGGGTGTGTGCATGTGTGCGTGGTTCGACTGGAGAGGAAATGTTGCCTGCTAGTGAGGAGGACACTACTTCTGATTTGATGAAACAACATGATCAATTTGTTGGCACCTTGCAGTCTCGTTTAGCAAAATTGCAGGTACTATTCTCATCATCACAACTGTCAATTAAGGTTTTTAAAGTTGAATTTCAGGTTGTACATGTTGAGGACTTGTTTTTCCTTTTTAGCATATTTTAATGCTCAATTTACTTTTATTCAAATAATATGTTGTTGTATATATTTTTGGCAGATAGTACACAAATACTGGGAAAGAAATGATATCAAAGGGGCCATTAGTGTAATGGAGAAGATGGCTGATCATGTTGTAAGTATTACGACATAATGCAGGTCCTTGATGATATTGTTAGCATTTTGACAGAAAAAACTGACATTGTCATATTGGATTTTTGCATATGTCTCTTGCCACTCCTCTCGGGCCTTCTTAAAAGTGAAATGGATAGGTAAGAAGTCTCTGCATTCAATTCATAGCCTATCAACAATTTTGTTTTAACGTTTCTTTTGGGAAAAGAACCTTCCTAGTTTATATTCACTTGAGGACTTTATGAAAAAAATTCCTTTAGTAAAAGGATCAACAACCTTGTACCAGTCACCAGTGTAATTTGTAACTCACAAATTGCAGCTTATGTGCTTCTATGAAATTAAATTATTGAGTATTGTCTATTAGACTATTCAGACTTATTGAAACACCCAAAAATTGTCAGGAACTTGAGTATAAATGTCACTATGTGTAGGTCTTTTTGTGACACGCAATTGGGAAACATAAGCATGACTAGCTTGACTGTTAGAAAGAAATATAAATTTTCAACCTTCAACCTTCAGTGCCTGATTGAGGATTTATATAACCTTCTTTAAGGCAACCTTAAGGTAGTCACTATTTCAGAGCTTGACACTCAGAACTAGAGGCTCATACCCTGTCCCCCATT
Organism: Panax quinquefolius; assembly: GCA_020205615.1. Lineage (NCBI taxonomy): Eukaryota > Viridiplantae > Streptophyta > Magnoliopsida > Apiales > Araliaceae > Panax > Panax quinquefolius. The sequence continues at coordinate 35,064,812 of CM035163.1, forward strand.
ATGGCATCCCCTGTTGAAATAGAACATTTAGGTTATTTATGAAATCCCTTATAATTAAGCCCATTTGCCCTCCCCATTTTATTGAGACAATACTTTATCCTTGCTATCATACGGTGTTAAAACTTGTCATCTTCGCATTGCCACTGTTGTCTGACTTAACAATCGACAATTACCTGCAAGTATACACGATCAAAAAGTAATAAAGTGATAAGATAGAGTGTCATACCCACGAGAAATCCTATTTAAAAAATTCCTACAAGCTTTATTTTATTTTATTTTTTTAATTTAAGTTCGTAAGTTTCATTTTTCTTATTCCTCGTCTTATTGAAATTAAATTTTGGTGTTTCTTTTGCAACATGAAGTTTACATGCCCAACCTTGATTTTCTTAAAGAAAATAATGATGAAGTGGATCTAACATGTCACACTTTATTCCTTCTAGTTCATTGTTATTCTTTCAATTTTCTTATGTTAGTTAATAAATTTTGTAGGTACTATGGTCTTTGGGAGACCAAGATACAATAACAAATTTTGTAGTTATTGTGACTCGATTATTATGATCTATTTATATGTGAAGTTTTAATTTTATTAGCTCTTTATGCATTAGCTTATCAATTAGTTTAAAAAAAGTATGACAATATTTATATTTACTTGAAAAATATATTTAATATTTGTTATAGAGATTAATAATTTAATAATAATAAATATGAAATCAATGATTTAAAATCAATTATAATTTTCAATGAATTTTGATTATTTAACAATTTATTTTTATTTACAAATTTATAATTTGTGAAGGAATTTTTCTCTCACTAATTTGAAGATACATTCTCAATTTATAATTAGTGAAGGAAAATTTTCTCTCGTTAAATAAATTTGTTCTTCACTGTATATTATTTGTGAGGGAAAAAAGTTATTCACTAATTTTAAATAGTCCTTCTTAATATATTATTTGTGAAAGAAACCAATCTTTCACTAAAGAACAATATTCCATAACTAAATACAATTTGTGAAGGAATAAGTTATTCACAATATATCCTTCACAAAAAACATTTAGTTACTACTTAGCGAAGGATACCCAATTGCGAGGAGGTCTAATGCGAGCACTCGTGTGAAGGAAATATTTCTTCGAATAAATCATTTGTGAGAGATATAGGGCCTCTAGTGACCTTCACTAGAGGCCATTTTTGGTGTAGTGGTAACCCGTGAATAGTAACCCATAAAAAAATACCAAAGAAAATGATATTCCATGACAAGTCATACGAGTATAATAGAATATACGACACTGGAAATGGATTTTCACCCACCATGCGGTAATCCACGTAGACAGATCATTTCCAAAATTCAATAAGAATGAATACGAAGGATCATTCACCATGCATGCATGTAATCCACATAGATAAAAGTTATTCCAATGCAGAATAATAAAGAATGGAATAATGTAAGAATTCACCTGTGCATGCGATGTAATCGCATGCATGAGTTATTCCAATGGAATAATAAATAATAGAACTAGGTAAAGTATGTAATACGCACGCATGTGATATTCCAATAGAATAATAAAGAATGGAACCAGTCATACGTAATCCGCATGACGCATGTGATATTCCATTTGAATAATAAAGAATGGAATAATGAAGAATTTCACCATTTATGCAAAGATTGCATGCATAGAAAAGTTATTCCAACATAATAATAAAGAATGGAATAATGTAAGCTCTCTTCATCAATACGATAGAAATAGTACCCTTACCTCAAAAGAAGATCTGGATCTTTGGAATAGTGAGGAGGTAGACTTCTCTTCTTCTTTCTCTCTATAATAATTGGGTTTCTATAGCTTTAGTGAATTGGTGAGAAATGAAGGAAGAATGAGCTTCTATTTATAGAAAAATATAGTTTCAATAATTGCACATTTTGAGGCTCAAAATATTACAGTATAATACCTCCCTCTTTTTCTTCATTTTTAATTTAATCCTGCAAGTATTATCAAACTTCCACCACCTCCCCTAATAGTAAATCATGTGAATCAATAGTAAATCATGTGACTCAATAGTTCTAAACATGTGGAAAAAAAATAATTATAGTATAGAACCTTCAACTATACCTCCATTTTTAACTTAGTCATGCAAGTATTATTAATCTTGCACCAACTCCCCTAATAGTAAATTGTGAGACCCCAGATTTTATGAATAAAGATTTAAATTTCTCAAAATATTTTTTAAATGTTATGGAGTGGATTTGATATAATGTTATAGTTGTGGGTAGTATTTATAAATTTTACAAAGTATGTAAGTTGTTGTATTATATTCGATTTGTCAGGGAATATTCTTTGTGTCGGGGAATATTCGTACGATGGCACAATCATTGGTGGGCCCCACAACAGAATTATTGTCAGATTGAGAAAACGACAAAAATATTTTATTAAAAATAACGGCGGAAGTTTTACCGTTAATACTGTTGAACTACTCGGTAGTAAAAGTACAGTAATACGCGTGGTTGAATAGTGGCACACGGTATTGATTATTAATACTTACGTGTGAAGTCACTCAGTTGTGTTCAATTATTGCTATAGTAATTGTTGCATAGTATCTCACGTTATTTGATTCAATTATTGTCGATATTTTATATATTATTAAATCAATAATTGAAATGACAGAGTTATTAATATTATAAATTGTAATATTAACGATGTCTAGAAGTTCTGCCAAGGAGAGGTTTGGTCACCTAATTGCGCGCTAATAGGGAGAAATCCTTATTGGAAAGCCCCCTCTTTCCTGGGAACGACCTGGTCAATTAATATTATGAATTATAATAAAGATGATAAATATTGTTAAAATTATTAAAGTGATTTTTACGAAATTTTGCTTATTTTATGGATTCATATTTACCCATTTTTCAAAATAATCGGTAGAAAATTTCTTAAAGGTGGGGCCCATATGTGTTAGGAAATGATTTTGGAAATGGAAGAGTATACGTATAGAAGTATATGTATGTATTGAGTATATGGTGGGAGAAAATGATGTGTGAAAGTGATAAGTGTGTGATGTGTGTGTGAGTGGAAAATGGTGGAAAAGTGGTAGTGTGATAGTGATGTGTGTGTGAGTGGAAAATGGTGGAAAAGTGGTAGTGTGATAGTGATGTGTAAGAGTGTAGTGAAATTGATTTTTGGGTGGGTGGGGGATTGATGTTAGTTATGGGGGAGAAAAATTTAGTGGTAGATATATATATTATATATATATATATATATATATTTAGCATGTGTTTATATATATATATAGTTCTTATATTTTAATTTTTGCTTGGATCCTATTGGTTACTTGATTGACATTTGCATTGGTATGATATCAAAACTTTGATACGTAAATTTACATAATTATTTCATCCATGAACAGTGCCCTTCTATTCTCCTATAAATAGAAGCTCATTCCTTCATTATTTCTTACAAATTCACTGAAACTCCAAAGAGAGAAATTATAGAGAAACTATAGAAAAGTATTCTGCTACTTCCCTACTCTTATATCTAGTTTCTTTTACGGTAAAGGGGTGTTATTCTTTCTTATTCATGAAGAGAACTGTTGTTATTCCATTTCTTATTATTCTGTTGGAATAACTTTGTACGCTGGCATTTCACCCTATACTTGGTGACATTCTTTCATTATTCTGTCGTTATTATTCGTTGGAATATCATGTTTGTGTGTTTTACACCAGACCTGGTTCCTTCTTTATTTATTATTCATGTGGAATATCACATGTTCGTGTGTTTTACACCGGACCGGTTTTAAATCTTTATTTATTATTCTGTTGGAATATCCTGTCGTGTGTTTTTACACTAATTCGGTTCCATTATTTATTATTCCGCATTTATTATTTTGTTAGGATATCCCGCTTTGTGAATTTCACCGACTCGGTTCCGTTATTATTATTCATTGGAATAATATGTCTATGCTAAGCATAGAATGCATGGTGATTTCTTTTGTTATTCCATTCGTTATTATACTCAGTTGGTTAAAATTTTGACTTCTATACTCCATGAAATTAGTGGAATATCCTTGATATTTGCGCTTCATCCAGTATTTTTCATGGAAATATTCTTCTGAACATTTTTGAATTTTACTCTACAAAGCAGTATCATGTTAACAATTTGGACGTTATTAGTTCCTGAATAAATTAATTCGTGAACTTGTTTTATTGAACTCTTATATCATTGTTATCATCCTCATGTTTATATTTTTTTTGAAAGTCATCTGTGGCCTGTAGTGCATAGATGGACTTGGTATGATTATGACCAGGGATTTTTCGTTGTAATCATGACCGTAATGTTACAAATGATGTGATAAAAGTCTTCATTGGCCCGTAGTGCATTGATGGACAGTTGTTGGCATGATCATGACCATTGATGAATACACAAATATCTTTGGCCCGTAGTGCATGGAATTTGTGGTCGTGACCCTAATGAATATCATTGGTAGTAAAAGTGGATAATGTGGATTATTTATTGTCGAGTCTCAAATGATAAAAGTGATGAAAATTTTAAAATCATAAAAGATAGTAGATTTTATTCTCTACTTGACTCTTTTAATGGATTGTTTGATCCGGCCGCAGCTTAAACTTGATGTCTATTGTATTTTATCGGTTTTAATTATTGTTGAAGACTAAGGATAATTTATTACGCATTATCTTAGTCATAATATTTTTTATGGGCTAGTTTAGCTCACCTTTCTTTCTTTCACCGTTTCTTCGTGAAATGAGAACATAAGCCGGGACGAGTCGAGGAACCAGAGTGACGGGTCAGGATGATAGTATTAGCTAGTAGTCCTCACTATTCTATTATATAGTGTGACAATAAATATAATGAGGACTTATTCTGAGAGTGGATATTGTCTAGAAGACAGTATTTGTATTTAAACTCATAGCTCTCTTGTTGTATTTTAAAGATTGTATTTGTATTTTGTACCATGTATTTGGCGACTCAGAATAGGTGATGTATACCTATTTTGATGTCTTTGGATGCTCCGAGGAGCAAAAGGTTCCCTTTGCCACCTTTATGTTGTGTGAAGAGGCAAATTACTGGTGGGAATCAGAAACGACTCCACTCGACCTTTCAAGATGTCTTGGGAGAAGTTCCAAGAGTTGTTCAATGACAAGTACTTTCCCGAAAGTATTCGTCACATTAAGGAGGTGGAGTTTATCAAGTTGGAGCAAAACAATATGACCGTGTCACAGTACAAGGCTAAGTTTGGGGAGTTATTCTGGTTTGCATCCCATTTGGTCGATAATGAGGAGGGAATGACGCGAATGTTTCTGCGAGGTTTGAAACCCAATATATGTCAATACCTCATTTCTCACAAACTTTGTTTATATTCAGATGTTGTGAATAGGGCTCAGTTATTGGAGCGCGATAATGAGTCAGCACAACCAAAAGGCAACGACTAACAACACGATAATAATCATACCGGTGGCAACGGTCATCGGAACAATGATAACCATCGTGGGGGAAATTATCATGCCAAGAATGGTAATCACTTCGGTGGTAATCATGGCCAAGATAATAGAAGTGGAAATTTCAAGAAGAGAAGGTTCAACAATGACGTGAAGACGTCGGCACCAGCACCTGTTTCAAAGGAAGAAGAACGACCATCGATCGTATGTTTCAAATGCGGACAGGAGGGACACATCCGACCAAACTGAACGCAGCAATCCAAAGCGTGTTTTAATTGCGGAAGAGAAGGTCACCTAGCTCGATTGTGTCGTATGGTGAAGTTAAGTCCAGCTGGGATAGTGATGTCAAAGGATGTCCCAGACAAGTCAAAGCCAGTAGTTTAAGAGAGAGCGTTTTTTTTCGTGACGAGGAACCTGAATAAAATTATCATGGGTAAGTAAATCATAAACGCTTGTGAAGTCTATACCTTATTCGATACCGGTTCTACCTATTCTTTTATCTCTCTTGCTTGCGCTCAATGTTTAAATTTGACTCCGAAGAAGTTAGACTTTGACTTATTGGTTGAAACTTCGTTAGTAAAAACCTTCGTTACCTCTACTGTTTATAAATCTTGTTGATTCAAATCGACACTTTCACGTTACCTGTCAATCTTATCTCTTTGAAAATACTTGCCTTTGATGTGATTTTTGGAAACGATTGGTTAACTACTCATCATGCTTTTCGTAAGGTTGTTAGCTTTCATACTCCTAACCAACCTATTATGCTAATTCAATGTAACCAAACCACTAAAGTCAATCATTGTCATATCAAGCCATAAGTAAAGAGCCCGATCCTTTCATTGTTGACTTCCTTGTGTGGAATGCACCGAAGCTAGACTTTCTGTAGGCGACATCGTGAATGAAGATGGCAAGTTGATAGGTATCAATGTGACGTACTATCCAAGTCTTGGATGAGAGTCACAGATTTGAATGATATTTCTAACGTTAATAAATTTCTTGACGTATTCCTGAAGACTTCTTAGCCTACCCTAGAGCGTGAAATCGAATTTTGTATTGAACCCTGTACAAAACCCATTTCTTAAACCCTCAAATATTTCTTCAACTAAAACGAACGTATAATACGCCAAAGACGTCGACTCGAGCTGTTGAAGATTACGATCATACTATTCAATATCATCGTGGAAGAGCGAACGTGGTAGCTGACGTGTTGAGTAGAAGATCATATGTGTTTACGAGTGCGATATTGTTAACGCAAAGACTCATTTCGTATAACTTACAAATGATGAAGATAAAGTTAAAGACTCTAGGGAGCCACGTGAAAATAACGAATATACGAGTAGAATCGACTTTAATCGATAAAGTTAAAGTCGCTCAAGCTACATACTCAGAGCATATGAATGAAGAAGGTTCAAGAGGGCGTTATTCTAGAAGCAAGAATCGACAAAGAGAGGAAATCTCAACCCTCGATTTAATTGACCCATTTAAAATACTTGATCGAGTAGGAACTGTGGCTTATAGACTCGTTTTACTGCCAAGTATATCGCGTGTTCATAACGTTTTTAACGTATCAATGTTACCTAAAAATGTGGATGACTCGAACCACATTATTGATTTAGAACCGGACGAGATAGTGGATGATTTAACGTATGAAGATGTACTTGTTAAAATCCTGGAATATATTCTACGATTAAAGGTTATACCTCAAGAGTTAGAATCTGACGAAGTGTCCTCATTTGTTCGACATACCAGGTACGTACGTAAATTTCGAGGGCGAAATTCCATAAGGAGGGGAGATTGTGAGACCCCAGATTTTATGAATGAAGATTTAAATTTCTCAAAATATTTTTTAAATATTATGGAGTGGATTTGATATAATGTTATACTTGTGGGTAGTATTAATAAATTTTGCAAAGTATGCAAGTTGTTGTATTATATTCGATTTGTCAGGGAATATTCTTTGTGTCGGGGAATATTCATACGACGACACAATCATTGGTGGACCCCACAACGGAATTATTGTCGGATTGAGAAAACGACAAAAATATTTTATTAAAAATAACGGCGGAAGTTTTTTAATTATCATTGTTGAACTACTTTAGTAGTAAAGTCTGAATGTCTGGCGTGGTTGCATAGTAGTTAATACACAGTATTGATTATTAATACTTACGTGAGAAGTCACTCGGTTGTGTTCAATTATTGCTATAGTAATTGTTGCATAATATCTCACGTTATTTGATTCAATTATTGTCGATATTTTATATATTATTAAATCAATAATTGAAATGACAGCGAGTTATTAATATTATAAATTGCAATATTAACGATGTCTAGAAGTTACGCAAGGAAAGGTTTGGTCACCTAATTGCGGCGCTATCAGGAGAAACTTTATCGAAAGCCCTCTTTCCTTGGAATGACTCGGGTCGATTAATATTGTGAATTATAATAAAGATGATAAATGTTGTTAAAATTATTAAGGTGATTTTTATGAAATTTTGCTTATTTTTTGGATTCCTATTTACCCATTTTTCAAAATAATCGGTAGAAAATTTCTTAAAGGTGGGGCCCACATGTGGGGCCCATATGTGTTGGGAAATGATTTTGGAAATGGAAGAGTATACGTATGGAAGTATATGTATGTATTGAGTATATGGTGGGAGAAAATGATGTGTGAAAGTGATAGGTGTGTGATGTGTGTGTGAGTGGAAAAGTGGTAGTGTGATAGTGATGTGTACGAGTGTAGTGAAATTGATTTTTTGGTGGGTGGGGGATTGATGTTGGTTATGGGGGAGAAAAATTTAGTGGTAGATATATTATATATATATATATATTTATTTATTTATTTAGCATGTGTTTATATATATATATATATATATATATGTCTTATATTTTAATTTTTGCTTGGATCCTATTGGTTAGTTGATTGACATTTGCATTGGTATGATATCAAAACTTTGATACGTAAATTTACAGAATTATTTCATCCATGAACAGTGCCCTTCTATTCTCCTATAAATAGAAGCTCATTCCTTCATTATTTCTTAGAAATTCATTGAAACTCCAAAGAGAGAAATTATAGAGAAACTATAGAAAAGTATTCTGCTACTTCCCTACTCTTATATCCAGTTTCTTTTATGGTAAGGGGTGTTATTCTTTTTTATTCATGAAGAGAATTGTTGTTATTCCATTTCTTATTATTCTGTTAGAATAACCGTGATAATATCTGTGGCCTTCACCCTATACTTGGTGACATTCTTCATTATTCGTCATATTATTATTACATTTGAATATCCTGTGTGTGTTTTACAGGACCTAGTTCCGTCTTTTATTTATTATTCTCATTGAAATATCTCGCCATGCGTGTGTTTTACAGGACTGGTTTAAATCGCCTTTTTATTTATTATTACATTGGAATATCACTGCTCGTGTGTTTTACAAGGACTGGTTCCATTATTTATTATCAAGCATTTATTATTCTATTGGGACATCACCGCCGTATTATTGTGAATTTCACGACTTTTTCCGTTATTATTTATTACATTGGAATAACACTTTGATTTATCTGCAATCATGCGTGCATGGTGATTTCTTTTGTTATTCCATTACGTTATTATACTCATTGGTTAAAATTTTGACTTATCTATACTCCATGAAATTAGTGGAATATCCTTGATATTTGTGCTTTATCTAGTATTTTTCATAGAAATATTCTTACGAGCATTTTATCGTGTTGACAATTTGGACGTTATTAGTTCACGAATAAATTAATTTTATTAAAGTAGTGCATATCATGTTGACAATTTGGGCGTTATTATGTATACCTATTGCATGGGTGTGCGTGACCACACAAATCATGTGAATCAATAGTGAAATCATGTGAACACCGTGACGCCCCAAAATAGGTACACATCACCCATCTTGAAAGTCACCAAATACATGGTATGTAATACAAATACAATCTTAAATATACAACAAGAGTCGTGAGTTTTAATACAAATATTGTCTTCTGCATAATATCCACTCTTAATAAGTCCTCATTACAATTATTATCACACTATTTCATAGAATAGAATGAGGACTACTAATGCTATCATCCGACCATCATCACTCCGCCCCCCGACTAGTCCCCTCGCCACGCTCTCATTTCCAAGAGAATAAAGGAAAGAAAGGGTGAACTCAATCTAGCCCAAAGAAGAAATATTATGACTAAGATAATGCAGATAAATTATCTTAGCCTTCAACAATGTTAAACCGATAAAATACAATAGACAACAAGTTTAATCTGAAAGTGAAATAAACAATCCATTAAAAGAGTCAAGTATAGACTAAAATCTACTATCTTTTATGATTTAAAAGTTTTCATCACTTTTATCGCCGAGACTAAGCTTAATAAATAATCCACATCATCCCCGCAAGACTACGCACTCAAGGATATTCATTTAGTATCACGACCACAAATTATCCATGCACTCACGGGCCAAGGATATTCGTGGTATTCATCAATGGTCATGATCATGCCAACAATCGCCCATCAATGCACTACGCTAATAAGGACTTTTACCACATCATTTGTAACATTATGGTCATGATTATAATCAATAATCCTCGGTCATAATCATACCAAGTCCATTTATGCACTACATGTGCCATGTAGATGACTTTCAAAAAATATAAACATGAGGATGATGACAATGATATAAGAATTCAATAAAACAAGTTCAAGAATTAATTTATCCAGAACTAATAACATCCAAATTGTCAACATGATACTTTTTGTAAAAGTAAAATTCAAGAATGCTTAGAAGAATATTTTCATGAAAAGATATCGATGAAGCGCAAATATCAAGGATATTCCACTAATTTCATGGAGTATAGAAATCAAAACTTTAACCAACCGAGTATAATAAAGAATGGAATAACAATGTAAATCACCATGCATGCAGGTTGCAGACAGTACAAAAGTTATTCCAAAATAATAAATAAATAATCCGTGTCAGTCGGTGAAATTACACACGCATGTAATGTTCCAATAGAATAATAAAGAATGGAATAACAACCTAAATCACCAAGTATAGGGGAGTCCACAGATACAAAGTTATTCCAATGTAATAATAAAGATTTTAATTGTGTCCCACAGAAACGCACAAAATGTGATATTCCAATGTAATAATAAAGAATGGAATAACATAAGGATTTCACCAAGTATAGGGTATACCGCGTATACAGGTTATTCCAACATAATAATAAAGAATGGAATAACAAAAGTTCTCTTCATGAATAAGAAAGAATAACACCCTTTACCTTATAAAGAAGAACCGGATATAGAAGTAGTGAAGTAGCGTAATACTTTTCTTTTTCTCTATAGTTTTCTCTCGAGTTTCAAAGTTGAAATTCGTAAGAAATAATGAAGGAATGAGCTTCTATTTATAGAATAATGGATTGAATAGTAACTAATTCCTGAACGGTCCAGATTGATTTACTTTTAAACGGACGGTCCAGATTGATTTACTATTAAAACTTAAAGCAACGGTCCATACTGATTTACTATTATAAATTCAACCAACGGTCTAAAAAATTAGCACAACTCTTCATGGAATAATATTGTATCCAAGAATAATTTGGACCGAAAAGAAATATATTGTTCGGGTGAATAGTAACTCGTGAATAGTAACTCATGAATAGTAACTCGTGAATAGTAACTCGTGAATAGTAACTCATGAATAGTAACTCGTGAATAGTAACTCGTGAATAGTAACTCGACACAAAAAGTGTCCCGAAAACCTGATTGAACAATATAACCTCCAGACATCAATTATCATCGGAATAGATGTCGATTTCTACTAACACAAATATTCTCAACACAATAAAACTATCAAATTCATCTTTAATCAACACAAACTTATTCATCATTAATATTATAACTCACAATATTTAACAACCAGGTTGTTCCCAGGAAAGAGGGGGCTTTCCAATAAGGATTTCTCCCTATTGGCAGCAATTAGGTGACCAAACCCTCTTCGATGTAACTTCTAGACATTATAAATATTGCAATTTAATAATATGAATAACTTTGTCGTCTCAATTATTGATTTAATAATATAACATATAATGCGGATGATATCTTTGTGACAATAATCGAATCAATAATATGAGAGATATGATGCAAAGAATTATCGTAGAAATAATTGAGTATAACTGAGTGACTTCTCACGTAAGCATCAATAATCAATCTGGTGTAGCTACTACGCAACCACGTAGACATCGTACTTTTACTAATGGGTAGTTCAACAGGTTTTAACAATAACACCTCCACCGTTATTTATAAAATATTTTATCGTTTTCTCAATCCGATAATAATTACATTATGGGTCCACCAATGATTGTCTGGTTATACGAATATTCCAGATAAAAAGAATATTCCCTGACTAATCGAATATTTTATAACAACTTGCATACTTAGCAAAATTTATAAATATTACCCACAACTATAACATTATATCAAATTCATTTCATAATTTTCAAAAATGATATTTATAGAAAAATCATCTTTATAAATTAAAAAAAAAAGTTGGGGTCTTACAACCTCCCCTTCTTATGAAATTTCGCCCTCGAAATTAGGGTACGTACCTGGTTTGTCGAAGAGGTAAGGATACCTTGATTTCATTTCAGATTCTAACTCCCAGGTCATTTCCTCAACATCGTGGTTCCTCCACAAAACTTTGACTTGAGGTATAACCTTGGAGCGTAGAATATGCTCCTTCTTATCCAAGATTTTAATAGGAACCTCTTCATACGTTAAATCTTCCGCTATTTCATCTGGTTCTAACTCAATAACGTGGTTCGGGTCTTTCACATATTTACGTAACATAGATATGTGAAAAACATTATGAATACGAGACATACTTGGCGGTAAAACGAGTTTATACGCCACAGTTCCTACTCGATCGAGTATTAAAAATGGGCAAATAAATCGAGGATTGAGCTTTCCTCTCTTTTCAAATTTTGTAACTCCTTTCCATGGAGCAACACGTAACAACACATGATCTCCAATATCGAATTCCACGTCCTTTCGACGAAGATCAGCATAACTCTTTTGTCGATCTTGTGAGGTTTTTATACGTTGTCGGATCATTTGAATCTTTTTCGTAGTCATACATACCAACTCCGGTCCCAACAACGTTACTTCACCCACCTCATCCCAGCATACTGGAGAATGACACTTTCTTCAATACAACGGTTCGAATGGAGCCATGCCAATACTTGCTTGATAACTGTTGTTGTATGAAAACTCCAACAACGGTAAGAGCTTGTTCCAACTTCCCTTGAAGTCAAGGACACAGAGTCTTAATAAATCTTCAAGAGTTTGAATAGTCCTCTCTGATTGTCTGTCCGTCTGAGGATGATATGTCGAACTAAATCGTAAATCCGTGCCAATAGCTTTTTGTAAACTAACCCAAAATCTTGAAGTGAATCTTGGGTCTCGATAAAAAACTATGGATACTGGCATATCATGCAATCTTACAATCTTGTTTATATACATACTAGCAAGACGTTCAAGTGTATAATTTTCTCGTATCGGTAAGAAATGAGCAGACTTGGTCAATCTATCAACAATGACCCAAATCACATCTATGCCTTGAGAAACCTTGGGAAGACCAGTAATGAAATCCATATTAATGTGCTCCCACTTCCATTCTGGAATTTCAAGTGGTTGCAATGGACCTTTTGGCACTTGATGCTCCGCCTTGACTCGTTGACAAGTTAGACACCTTGAGATAAACAGCGCTATCTCTCTCTTCATATTACTCCACCAAAATGTAAAATGTATGACGAAGATCACGATACATTTTGGTACGCCCAGGATGGATTGCAAACGGTGTGTTGTGCGCCTCCATCATGATTCTATACTTTAAATCAGGGTCGTTAGGAACACAAAGTCTGGAGTTGACTCGAATTATTCCTTCTTCATCGATTCTTGCTTCCAACATAGCACCTTCTTGCACTTTCTTCTTCATACGCATCAGCTCCAGGTCTGTAGTTTGAGCAGCTTTAACTTTATCAATTAAAGTCGGTTCTACTCGTATATTCGCCATCATCACATGGGTCCCTGGAGTCTTTAACTCTATCTCCATCCTTTGCAAGTCACACAAAATAGGCCTTTGCGTTGTCAATATCTCACTCGTACCCGCATATGATCTTCTACTCAATGCGTTAGCTACCACGTTCGCTTTTCCAGGATGGTATTGGATGGTATGATCATAATCTTTCAACAGTTCAAGCCAACGTCTTTGTCGCATGTTGAGTTCCTTTTGAGTAAAGAAATATTTGAGGCTTTTATGATCCGTAAAGATCTCCACTTTCTCCCCATACAAGTAATGCCTCCAAATCTTTAGTGCAAAAACGACTGCTGCCAACTCTAAATCATGAGTATGATAATTTCTCTCATATTATTTGAGTTGTCGAGAGGCATAGGCTATGACTTTCCCATGTTGCATGAGAACACATCCTAACCCTTTGCCCGAAGCATCACTGTAGATGACAAATCCCTCCAAGCCAGATGGTATTGTCAGAATAGCTGCTGAAATGAGCCTCCTCTTGAGTTCTTGAAAACTCTTCTCGCATTCCTCACTCCAACCGAATTTTGTATCTTTTTGAGTCAGCTGGGTTAAGGGAGTAGCGATTCGAGAAAACCCTTCCACGAATCTCCAATAATAACCAGCTAAGCCGAGAAAGCTACGTACTTCGGTCACTGATTTAGGTTGCTCCCAGCTTTGAATAGCTTCAATCTTTGCTAGGTCAACAGATATTCCATGACTTGATACCACGTGCCCATGGAATGTTACTTCCTCAAGCCAAAACTCGCATTTCTTTAACTTGGCATAAAGCTTATATTCACGAAGCTTTTAGAGTATCAGCCTCAAGTGTTGCTCATGATCTTCACGGCTTTTGGAATAAATAAGGATGTCATCAATGAAGACGACCACAAAGTGATCCAAATATTCCTTGAATACTCGGTTCATCATATCCATGAAGTCAGCAGGAGCATTAGTCAATCGAAAAGACATGACTAGGAATTCATAATGCCCGTACCGAGTTCTGAAAGCCATTTTTGGAATGTCATCAGTTCTAATCTTCAATTGGTGATATTCGGAACAAAGATCAATCTTTGAAAAGAATTTGGCGCCTTGCAACTGGTCAAACAGGTCATCAATACGTGGCAACGGATATCTATTTTTGATGGTGACATGGTTCAACTCCCAATAATCAATACAAAGTCACATACTCCCATCTTTCTTTTTCACGAATAAAACAGGAGCACCCCAAGGAGACGTACTAAGACGAATGAAACCGATGTCTAATAATTCCTACAGTTGGGTCTTTAACTCCTGAAGTTCAATAAGAGCCATTTGATATGGGGCTTTGGAAATAGGTTTTGTACCGGGTTCAAGGTCGATACAAAATTCAATTTCACGCTCTGGGGGTAGGCCAGGAAGTTCTTCAGGGAATACGTCAGGAAATTCATTAACAATAGAAATATCATTCAAAACTAACGTATTTTTGTTTAGATCCGTGACATGAGCTAAGAAAGCTTGACATCCATTTTTCAATAAACGAATAGCTTTATGGCTTGAGATGACAGTGATTGATTTTAATGGTTTGGTTGCTTGAATTCGCATAATAGGTTGGTTAGGAATATGAAAGCTAACAACCTTACGAAAATAATCAATTTTTGCATGATGAGTAGTTAACCAATCAATCCCTAGAATTACGTCAAATACAAGTATTTTTAATGAAATAAGATCGACAGGTAATGTGAGGGTACCGATTTAAACCAAACAAGACTTATAAACAGTGGATGTAATGAAGGTTTCTCCCAACGGAGTTTCAACAGCTAAGTCAAAGTCCAATTTCTCCGGAGTCAATTTTAAACGTTGAGCGCAAGTAAGAGAAATAAAAGAATGGGTAGAACTGGTATCAAATAAGGTATATACTTCGCTAGAGTTTATGATAAGCTTACATGTGATGACCTCATTCGGGTTCCTTGCTTTCTGGGAGGTCACGACAAACGCTCTCCCTTGCACTACTGGCTTTGAATTTTCTGGGACGACCTTTGGTCCCTCCTTCCCAGCTGGACTTGTCTTCAGTGAACGACAAAATTGGGCTAGGTGTCCTTCTCTTCCATAATTATAACACGCTTTGGATGGTATTGCACAGTTTGGACTGATATGTCCTTCCCCTCCGCATTTGAAGCATATAATAGGTGGTCGTTCTCCTTCCTTAACAACGGGTGATGGTGCTGACGTCTTTCCATCATTGATGAATCTCCTCTTCCTGAAATGTCCATTCTTATTAGTTTTGCCATGATTACCACCGAAGTGGTTACCATTTCTGGCATGTTGATTCCCTCCACGCTTATTGTCACCGCTTCGATGACTGCCATCACTGGTATTATCATTTTGCCGGCTGCTCTCTTTTGGTTGGGTTGACTCATTATTACGCTCTAATAACTGAGCCCTATTAACTACATCTGAATACAAACATAGTTTATGAGAGATAAGATATTGACGTATCTCAGCTTGCAAACCTCTTAAAAATATTCGCGTCATTCTCTCCTCATTATCAACCAAATGGGACGCAAACCGGGACAACTCGGCAAAACTTGGCTTCGTCTTCGCGACACGGCCATGTTGTTTTGTTCGACTTGATGAACTCTACCTCTTTCATGTGACGAATACTTTTGGGAAAGTACTTGTCGTTGAACGATTCTTGGAACTTTTCCCAAGACATCTTGGTCATGGCAGTTGAGTACGCTACTGATTCCCACCAATAATCGCCTCGCCCACAACATGAAGGTGGCAAGGGAACCTTTTGCTCTCTGAGCATCCCAAGACATCAAATATCTTGTTGATCTGTTTAATCCACGTCTCGCTTTTAAGTGGTTTTGGCTCTCCAAAAATTAGGTGGTCCCACTCCTCCTTGAACTGTTTGGCGGTGACCGTCCGAGAGTTACCGAGTTTCCACCGTGATTTTGGACAGGGAGCCTCCTCTGCCGATGTTGCATAAATTCCATGAAACCTCAGAACATTCCGTCGTTCATCATTTGGTCAGTGTTGTTGTTTGCATGAGGATTGTCGCCTTCCTGATGTACATTGTCCTGGTTATTGATCTGTGGAGACTCAACGGTCTCCTGTGCTCCATTGGTGTTCTCAACATTCTCGGATGCCATTTTCAAATACAGCCACAAAATAAGGGTTAATTAACATATCACATATTATCCCTATACTCTGACCGATCAATTAAATACCAAATAAACTTAGGTAGGTCATACTAGAGAAGGAATTCCCCGTCTCTCCCCTCCTAGTTCTTATCTCACATCTTAGCCAGGGATCATATCCCTAAGCTTTGATACCAACTGTGACGCCCCCAAAATAGGTATACATCACCCATCTTGAGTCGCCAAATACATGGTACAGAATATAAATACAATCTTAAATATACAACAAGTGCTGTGAGTTTTAATACAAATATTGTCTTCTAGATAATATCCACTCTCAGAATAAGTCCTCATTACAATTATTATCACACTATTTCATAGAATAGTGAGGACTACTAATGCTATCATCTGGACCATCACTCCATCCCCCGACTAGTCCCTGCTACGTTCTCATTTCCTGAAGAGAACAATGAAAGAAAGGGTGAACTCAACTAGCCCAGTAAGAAATATTATGACTAAGATAATGCAGGATAAATTATCCTTAGTCTTCAACAATGTTAAACTGATAAAATACAATAGACAACAAGTTTAACTGCAACGGAATAAACAATCCATTAAAAGAGTCAAGTAGAGACTAAAATCTACTATCTTTTATGATTTAAAAAGTTTTTCATCACTTTTATCGCTGAGACTCGGCTTAATAAATAATCCACATCATCCCTGCACTACGGCCAAGGATATTCATTAGTATCACGACCACAAATTATCCATGCACTACGGGCCAAGGATATTCGTGTATTCATCAATGGTCATGATCATGCCAACAACTGTCCATCAATGCACTACGGGCCAATGAGGACTCTTACCACATCATTTGTAACACCCCTTACCTTATAAAGAAGAACTGGATATAGAAGTAGTGAAGTAGCAGAATACTTTTCTTCTTTCTCTCTATAGTTTCTCTCTCTGGAGTTTCAGTGAATTCGTAAGAAATAATGAAGGAATGAGCTTCTATTTATAGAAGAATGGATTGAATAGTAACTAATTCCTGAACGGTCCAGATTGATTTACTTTTAAACGGACGGTCCAGATTGATTTACTATTAAAACTTAAAGCAACGGTTCATACTGATTTACTATTATAAATTCAACCAACGGTCTGAAAAATTAGCAAAACTCTTCATGGAATAATATTGTACCCAAGAATAATTTGGACCGAAAAGAAATATATTGTTCGGGTGAATAGTAACTCATGAATAGTAACTCATGAATAGTAACTAGTGAATAGTAACTCATGAATAGTAACTCGTGAATAGTAACTCATGAATAGTAACTCAACACAAAAAGTGTCCCAAAAACCCGATTGAACAATATAACCTCCAGACATCAATTATCACTGGAATAGATGTCGATTTCTACTAACACAAATAATCTCAACACAATAAAACTATCAAATTCAGCTTTAATCAACACGAACTTATTCATCATTAATATTATAACTCACAATATTTAACAACTAGGTTGTTCCCAGGAAAGAGGGGTCTTTCCAAAAAGGATTTCTCCCTATTGGTGCACAATTAGGTGACCAAACCTCTCCTTGACAGAACTTTTAGACATTGTAAATATTGCAATTTAATAATATGAATAACTTTGTTGTTTCAATTATTGATTTAATAATATAACATATAATGCAGATGATACTGTGACAATAATCGAATCAATAATATGAGATATTTGATGCAAAGAATTACTATAGCAATAATTGAGTATAAGCGAGTGACTTCTCACGAAGCATCAATAATCAATACTTGCAGCTACTATGCAACCACGCCAGACATCGTATTTTTTTACTAAGGGTAGTTCAACAGTTTTAACAATAACACCTCCGCCGTTATTTATAAAATATTTTTATCGTTTTCTCAATCCGACAATAATTCCATTGTGGGGTCCACCAATGATTGTGCCGTTGTACGAATATTCCCGACAAAAAGAATATTCCCCGACCAATCGAATATTTTATAACAACTTGCATACTTAGCAAAATTTATAAATATTACCCACAACTATAACATTATATCAAATTCATTCCATAATATTCAAAAATGATATTTATAGAAAAATCATCTTTATAAATAAAAAAAAGTTAGGGTCTTACAAACACATAGTTATAAGCATGTGAATTAATAGCAATTAATTACTCATTTATCCGATTAATTACCCGATTGGTCAATATAACTTCCAGACATCAATTATTATGGAAATAAATGTCGGTTTTCACTAACACTAATAATCCCAACACAATAAAACAATCAATTTCATCTTTAATCAACACAAACTTATTCATCATTAATATTATAACTCACAATATTTAACAACCAGGTCGTTCCCAGGAAAGAGGGGCCTTTCCGATAAGGATTTCTTCTTATTGGCGCGCAATTAGGTGACCAAACCTCTCCTTATCAGAACTTCTAGACATTGTCAATATTTCAAATAATAATATGAATAACTTTGTCGTCTCAATTATTGATTTAATAATATAACATATTATGCAGATGATACTGTGACAATAATTGAATCAATAATATGAGAGATATGATGCAAAAATTACTGTAGCAATAATTGAGTTTAACTTAGTGACTTCTCACGTAAGCATCAATAATCAATACCGTGTGCTACTATGCAACCACACGTATTACTGTACTTTTATCGCCGATTATTTTATGACAACTTCCTTACTTTAAAAAAAGTTTCACATATCATCCTTAACTTTAACCTTTTATCAATTTAACCATTTACTAAATAGAATAATTATAAGAAAATTGAATACTTTCATTTCATAAAATTTGGGGTCTCACAATCTCCCCTCCTTATGAAATTTCACCCTCGAAATTTACGTACCTAGTAGTTCGAAGAGATGAGAATACCTTGCTTTATATTCGGATTATACCTTCACGGTTATTTCCTCTGTATCATGATTTTTCCATTGCTCATCTCCTATATTTCAGATATCATTCTAGAATACATCTTCAAAACAAAGGTTAATTGACATGCCACATATTATCCCTATATTCTGACCGACCAATTAAATAACACATAAGCTTAGGTAGGTCATACTAGCGAAAGATTAACCCGTCTCTCCCCTCCTTGTTCTAGTCTCACATCTCAGCCAGGGATCATATCCCTAAGCTTTGATACCAACTGTGATGCCCCCAAAACAGGTATACATCACCCATCTTGAGTTGCCAGATACATGGTACATAAATCCAAATACAACTTCTTTAATACAACTGTCGGGTAATATACGACAAAACATAGCTGAGAGTTTAAACAAGAATATTGCCTTCTAGACAATATCCACTCTCAATGGAGTCCTCATTACAATTATTATCACACTATTTTACAGAATAGTGAGGACTACTAAAGAAACCATCCTGGATCATCAATCTGCTTCCCGACTAGTCCCAAATTTATATTCTCATTTCAAGAGAACAATGAAAGCAAAAGGGTGAGCTCAACTAGCCCAGTAAGAAATATTATGACTAAGATAATGCAGAATAAATTATCCTTAGCCTTCAACAGTATAACAACTGATAGAATATAATAGACAACAAGTTCTAGATCAACAATTGCAGCGGAATAAGCAATCCATTAGAAGAGTCAAGTAGAGCATAAAATCTACTATCTTCTATGATTTAAAAAGTTTTTCATCTCCTTTATCGCTGAGACTCAGCTTAATAAATACAATTGAATCATCCCTGTACCACGACCAAGGATATTCATGTAATCATCAATGGTCATGATTATACCGAATAATCCATGGTCATAATCATACCAACAACTGTCCATCAATGAACTACAGGCCAATAAGGACTTTTACCACATCATTTGTTACATTACGGTCATGATTATACCGAATAATCCCTGGTCATAATCATACCAAGTCCATCTATGCACATAAGCCAAAGATGACTTTAATCACAATATAAGCATGAGGATGATGACAATGACATAATAATTCAATAAAACAAGTTCAAGGATAAATTTTAAAGATTTATAATTTAATTTATTCAGAAATCAATAACGTCCAAATTGTCAACATGATACTGCTTTGTAGAGTAAAATTCAAGAATAATATTCATGTACCAAAAATAATTTGGACAGAAAAGAAATATATTTTTCGGGTAAATAGTACCTCGTGAATAGTACCCTATGAATAGTACTTCGAGAATAGTACCTCGTGAATAGTACCCCGACATGAAAAGTACCCCAAATACTCGAGTGAATAATATTTGGGTGAATAGTAACTCGTGAATAGTAACTCATGAATAGTACTCTGACACGAAAAGTGCCCCGAATACCCAAGTGAATAATACTAGAGTGAATAGTAATCGGGTGAATAGTAACCCATGAATAGTAACCTGTAATAAAAATACCAAAAAAATGATATTCCATGACGAGTACAAAAGAAATGATATTTCATACGAGTATAATAGAATATACGAAACTGCAAATGGATTTTCACCCTCCATGCGGTAATCCACGTAGACAAATCCTTTCCACAATTCAATAAAGAATGAATACGAATGATCATTCACCATGCATGCGGTAATCCACATAGACAGGTTATTCCAACAGAATAATAAAGAATGGAATAACAGGAAAATTCATCAGGCATGCGATAGACCGCACAGACGGGTTATTCTAACAGAATAATAAATAATGGAACCAAGTCATGCGTAATACACACAGACAGGATATTCCAACAGAATAATAAAGAATGGAACTAGGTCATGCGTAATTGTGATGCAGATGTGATATTCCAACGAGTAATAATAAAGAATGGAATAATGAGAAGAATTTCACCATGTATGCGGTATTGCAGATGTATAAAGTTATTCCAACATAATAATAAAGAATGGAATAATGTAAGAATTTCACCATGTATATGGTATCAGATAGTACAAAGTTATTCCAATATAATAATAAAGAATGGAATAAAAGCTCTCTTCATGAATACTGAAAAGAAATAATACCCCTTTACCTCAAAAGAAGATCTGGATTTGGAATAGTGAGGTAGCAGTGCATTTTTCTTCTTCTTTCTCTCTATAATTTCTCTCTATAATAATTGCTCTATATAGCTTTAGTGAATTGGTGAGAAATGAAGGAAGAATGACCTTCTATTTATAGGAAAATATAGTTTCAATAATTGCACCTTTTGGGGCTCAATATATTATAGTATAATACTTCCCTCTTTTTCTTCATTTTTAATTTAGTCCTGCAAGTATTATCAAACTTGCACCACCTCCCCTAATAGTAAATCATGTGAATCAATAGTAAATCATGTGACTCAATAGTTCTAAACATGTGAAAAAAAATAATTATAGTATAGTACCTTCAACTATACCTCCATTTTTGACTTAGTCATGCAAGTATTATCAATCTTGCACCAACTCCCTTAATAGTAAATCATGTGAATCAATAGTAAAATCATGTGAACACATAGTTATAAGCATGTGAATAAATAGCAATTAATTGCTCATTTATACGATTAATTACCCGATTGGTCAATATAACTTCCAGACATCAATTATTATCGAAATAAATGTCAATTTTCACTAACACTAATAATCCCAACACAATGGAACAATCAATTTTATCTTTAATCAACACAAACTTATTCATCATTAATATTATAACTCACAATATTTAACAACCAGGTCGTTCCCAAGAAAAAGGGGGCTTTCCGATAAGGATTTCTCCTTATTGGCGCGTAATTAGGTGACCAAATCTCTCCTTGTCAAAACTTCTAGGCATTGTCAATATTGCAAATAATAATATGAATAACTTTGCCGTCTCAATTATTGATTTAATAATATAACATATTATGCAGATGATACTGTGACAATAATTGAATCAATAATATGAGAGATATGATGCAGCAATAATTGAGTATAACTGAGTGACTTCTCACGTAAGCATCAATAATCAATACCGTGTGCTACTATGCAACCACGCATATTACTGTACTTTTATCACCGATTATTTTATGACAACTTGTTTACTTTAAAATAAGTTTCACATATCATCCTTAACTTTAACCTTTTATCAATTTAACCATTTACTAAATAGAATAATTATAAGAAAATTGAATACTTTCATTTCATAAAATTTGGGGTTTCACATAAATTATACCTAAATCCTGTGATTGTATGATAGCAAAGTTGATAGCAATCCTTTTCTAAAACCCTTCTTCTCCAATTCTCAATATCACTGTGTTTTTTTTCTCTTTTCTTCCAAGCTCTCTCTAATTCTCTGTTATCTAGTTAGCCTTAGGCCAAGAAATAGAATACATAGAAAATAAACTGGCCTCCCTCACCCCAACGTACGTCAGGTCACAACCCCAAAGGTTTGCGTCAGATAAATTAGACCAAAGGCCACAAGGCCTTGTTTGGCCACGCACCAATTCCTCCAACTAGATTATTTTAATAGTATTATATTATATAATTTTTATTTGTCACACCTGCCACCAATTTAAATAGCTTATCATTATAATAATTATAATAATTATAATTTTTATTATAATTATTCTGATGATTAATAAATAATTAAATATCTAATTTAATTAATAAATTAGATTTAAACATTACTTTATTTATCCCTTTTAATATTAAATAATTCATTTAATTTAATTAATTAATTAAATTAAATCTTCAAAGAATAAAATTTACCTTTGCTTTAATTTAATTATCATACACACGTAACTAAATTATTATACCACAATTTCATAAATTATTTATTTTTCTCAATAAATAAATTATTTAAAATATTTATTTAATTCAATAAATATTTAAAATAATTACCAAATTCATTTAATTTCATCAATAGTTGATTTAACTATTAAACCCCACTTTTCCATATATATATATATATATATATATATATATATATATATATATATATCTTCATACCAGATCACATGTTCCAATGTAATAATAAAGATGGAACCAGTCCGTCCTAACAAAAACACGTATACATGATATTCCAATGTAATAATAAAGGCGGAACCCAGTCCCACAGAACGCTATATGCATGTGATATTCCAAATGTAATAATAAAGAATGGAATACGTAAGAATTTCACCAAGTATAGGGTAACTGCGGCGTATACAAAGTTATTCCAATGAGAATAATAAAGATGGAATAATAGAAGTTCTCTTCATGAATACAAAAGAAATAATACCCCTTACCTAAAAAGAAACTTGATATCGAGATGGTGAAGTAGCGAATAATACTTTTCTTCTTTCTCTCTATAGTTTTCTCTCTATATAGTTTTTTTCTCTCAGAGTTTTAGTGAATTCGTAAGAAATAATGAAGGAATGAGCTTTACATTTATAGAAGAATGTAATGAAAAGTAACCAATCCATGAACGGTCAAGATTGATTTACTTTAATCGGACTATCCATATTTAAAGCAAAATCTTTTAAATAAAATATAATATATTCTATTTATAATCTAATAAAATGAATAACTTTTAAAAAGATTTTACTATACAAACACTATGCAAGCACTATGCAAACACTATGCATAATAAAATATAATATATTCTAATTATTGTCTAATAAAACAAATAACTTTATAAAAGTATTACATTTTTATATAAAAGATTTTACTATTAGCCTAATAAAACTAATAACTTTATAAAAGTATTTTGTTTTATATAAAAGTTTTTCTGCTTTTATTACGTTAATAATACTTAATAAAACAAAACTTCATCATCATTATTATTATTCACACTATTAATCGACTGTGTCGCTCCTAGGAAAGAGGGCTTTCCAATAAGGATTTCTCCCTATCGGCGTAATTAGGTGACCAAACCTCTCCTCGCGTAACTTCTAGACATTGTTAATAATGTAAATAATAATATTAACAACTTCGTCATCTCAATTATTGATTTAATAACATATAAAATATCGACAATAATTGAATTAAACTGAGTGACTTCTCATAAGTATTAATAATCAATACCGTGTGCTACTATGCAACCACGCGTATTACTGTACTTTTACTATCGAGTAGTTCAACAAAGATTCACCAGTAAAACTTCCTACCGTTATTTTCATAAAAATATTTTTGTCGTTTTTCTCAATTCGACAATAAATTCATTGCCAGGGGTCCACCAATGATTCAGGTCATTGCATTTAATATTCTCCGACCAATCGAATATTATATAACAACTTCGTGACTTTGCAAAATTTATAAATATTACCCACAACTATAACATTATATCAAATTTATTCCATAATATTCAAAAATGATATTTATAGAAAATTCATTTTATTCATAAAAGTTAGGGTCTTACAATTTTCGTATTGGGAAATAAAAAAATAATAAAGATATCAACTATTCATCGCTAATGATTGAACTCGCGACCTTAAGCACCAAACCCTCGTCATATGACCACCCGAGCACCACGGGCCTAGCTGTTCATTTCAACCAAGGATATATCTTTATATATCTTTGAAGAGCGTTGACATATTCTTATAAGTTCCTATGAATTGTATACCAATGAATGGCTTGGAAGTTTGGGGGGTGGTGAAGTTCTAATATAAAGATATATCCTTGGTTGGGACCGTGATGCTCAGGTGGTCATATGACGAGGGTTTGGTGCTTGAGGTCGCGAGTTCGAATCTGTTTAGCAGCGAATAGTTTGATATTGTTAAATTTTTTTATTTCGATCAATGTGTAATATTTGGTCCCACGTGTTCAATTTATTATTTTATTTTATTTTAATTTACGAGTCATGACATATAATGGAGAAAAAAAAAAAGGTAAGCATAAGATGCACACTCTACTTTGGAACATTTTAACATAAAAAAAATGGATAAGTCGGTACAAGCTCTTCCGGCCGGAACATTTTAACATTAAATATTTTCCGAGTCATGACATATAATGGAGAAATATAAAAAAAAAAGGATAAATCGGTACAAGCTCTTCCGGCCGTATTATTTTAATAATAAATACTCATATTGTATAACTATACTGACAAAAATATTTTACGTGGGCCTCTCTTATTAAAATAGAAGCCAGTACAAGTAAATATTTGGACACAACAACCTGTGTCGGCTTATCATATTTAACTTCTAATCTCAGCCTTCAAATCAATTTATCAACGGTACAAAAAGAGGTTATTGCACAGTTCCCATGGCAACCGGTTGCCATGGATGGGTTCCTATATATATATATATATATATATATATATATATATATATATATATATATATATATATATAGGGTTTTAATCCGTGTAGAAACGTTTTATAGGGCTTTGTTCAACAACCAGAGTTGATTCTGGTTGATACGGACAATGTAAGGCCACGATTCAAAGTAATACCTACCTCCTGAAGTCTGATTCAGCTAATGATCACCTAACTCCAAAATTCAAATGCCAAATTACTTTATTGCCACTCTTTATTAATTATAAATATATTTACTCCTTGCCGCAAGAGCCTGTTGCGGCAAGGCACTCCCATTTTTTTTAGTTGCATTTCTTTTAGTTTAATAATTTTATAGTAATTTTAGTTTACTAATTTTATTAATAAAAATAATTTACGTATCAGTTTAAATAATAATTTTAGTTTAATAAATTTATTAGTAAAAATAATTTACGTACCAGTTTAAAATTTTATTTTTAGTTTAATAAAAATAATTTACGTATTAATAATAATTTTATTTTAATAATTTTATTAAACTAATTTTAGTTTACCATCAAAATTTAGTTTAATAAAATTATTTTTATTAATAAAATTAGTAAACTAAAATTACTATAAAATTATTAAACTAAAATTACTATAAAAGTATTACTAATAGTAATTTTAGTTTAATAATTTTATAGTTATATATAATGTTATTACTATAAAAATGTACATTCATTAGTATTGTTATGTTGCAAAATGTAATTATATACTAAAATTATTATTAAAACTGATACGTAAATTATTTTTACTAATAAATTTATTAAATTAAAATTATTATTTAAACTGATACGTAAATTATTTTTATTAATAAAATTAGTAAACTAAAATTACTATAAAATTATTAAACTAAAAGAAATGCAACTAAAAGAAGTGGGAGTGTCTTGCCGCAACAGGCTCTAGCGGCAAGGAGTAAATATATTTATAATTAATATAGAGGGGCAATGAAGTAATTTGGCATCCGAATTTTGAGTCGGGGACCGCCGCACAAAATCAGAGCTTGCAGGAGGTATTTACTGAATCGCTACTTACATCGTCTGTCAGATCAACCAGAATCAACTCTTGTCATTTAACGAAATACCATAAAGAAACGTCATTCTTTGGATTAAAACTCATATATATATATATATATATATATATATATATATGGAGGGCTAAAATCTACATTTTCTATGTTTGGAAGATCAAATCACATATGGGTAGAAGGAGAAGGAATGATTCATGCTTTCTGCTTTAATAAAGAAAGTGATGGAAGCTGGTGTATATTGTACAACAATAGACATGTTCAAACAGACACATTCAAGCTAGAAAAAAGAAGGAACAAACCGTCTTTTATTCCAACAATTGAAGGCGATTCTCCGGCTATTTTGTCAGCTTATCTGCTAAATATGGTGTGTGCCAATTTTCCCTAAAATATTGCATGCGCTAGTTAAATTATAACATGCTTAGATTGCATTTGAATGTCCCTAAAAAATATATTATTTCGTTTTTATAGTTTTTGATGATTTAATTAATTAGCTAAGACCATTTACTTGGCCGTTTCTATTTCTTTCTAAAATCTACTAATTATTTAAGCAGTTGATATTGTCAGAGTAAAAGCGATGTTGCTAGAGCAATAAGTGTCACTAAAAAAATTACAAAAGTGTTGTTAAATAGACATTTACTTTTACATCATTTTTTATTATGACAATATCAACCGTGTAAAACTTGATATTCATACTCCCAAGTTAGTGTCATCAAAACCAAATAAATGCACCATATGCAATACATTTTTCCTAACATTTTCTTTCTAATACTACAATTGAGTTTAGGCCATGTATAGGAAAATGTGTAGTTCACTAAAATAAGGCTGTTGATATTGATAGTCATAATACATAATAAATTAATTACACAATTTAAATTCTTATAGAATTTAATCACACATACGTTATGATAGCAAACCAAAGTTCACTGTGGAATAATATAACTTATTATTAACTTTAATCTTGATTTTTGCAGTTGAGATTTGGTAAAATAAACAAATTAATTAGCAATACGAACGTTTTCGAGCATTCAGGGAAGGATCTACTCGATTGCTGAGACTGACATGCCACAGGAAATTGATATCCTAACACTTGAAACATTAGGGACATGGGATGTCAATGGAGCTTGGAATCGACCCTTCACCAGCCATCCAAAGGTATATATTTTATTTCTTAATTAACAAATTGACTTCTACAAAATAATTATGACTTTAATCGGATATTAAACAAGTTGGGCAATGATTAATGATAACCCTCATAACTGGCTCTTTTAATTATTGAATATATTTCTTTTGCTAGTTTAATAAATTTCAGTTGAATAACATTTAAAAAAAAAAAAAAACAAAATTATAAAGAGCTTTAATTATATAATGATATCTTTTTTTCTACTTCATTTTTTCGGCTCAAGTAACATTTATTTCTTTTTACAGAAAGCTCCAAGAACTGGGGAGCTAGTTATAATAGGGGTTGATGCTAAGAAGCCTTTCATTGAACTTGGTGTAATCTCAGGTACTTTATACCGGCTTAAATGATAGGCACGCAACTAGTGCATGTGTGATACATGAAAGAAATAGAACGAAGGAAATTTTCAAAATTGGAGTCCATGCATATAAATGATCTATACTCTTAAGACTAAATTGTCCTTTAATTTTGAATCATTTAACTTCGTTGAAAAAATGCTAAATCTAGTGGCAAGAAGATTTTATATATTGAAATTTAGGAACATTAAAATTTAATATTTTAAAATTAAAAAATAAGTATTTAAATCCTAAAATACCAAAAACTTGATGGTTTAATGTGTATTTAAGCTATAGTAACTTTGAGAAAAATTGCGTACCGGCAGTGTAATGTTTTTTTATCAAATAATCATACTTAACTAATTTGTTTCATTTCAATCAAATTCTTCAGCTGATGGGACGAAATTGGTTCATAAAGTGGATCTCAAATATAATAGGTGTAGCCTATTCCATGATTTAAGTATAATAGCAATCTATGTAATGAGACCAGATAGGAAGCTTTGCAACTGTTGGGAGTGATTTGTCATAAGCAGGATCATCTACACAACATCTGTAACAATAATATGTTTGACTCATTTATTTATTACTAATGTACTATTGTTGTTCATACCTAAATCATGGTTTTACAAAGTTGTTCGTAAAGGAGATTATCTTGAGAGTATTGTGAATTCGATCCAACATCATGCTTCTGAAATTAGTCAGCAACCCTGTAATAAATTTCTAGAGCCCAGAACTGAAGTCCATTCAGAATCATAAAGAAGAAAAGCTTTTACTTAGATAGTCCAATCAATTATTCATAAAATTACAAGTTCATGATATCAACTTCAAAATTTAATTCGTATTAAATGTATTCTGCAGTTCTCCAAGATGCAATGATTTCATAACATCGGTTTCATTCGTTCTAGTACGTCTCCTTGGGGTGCTCCTATTCTCTTTGTAAAGAAGAAAGATGGAAGTATGCGACTTTGTATTGATTATCGGGAGTTGAATCATGTCACCATAAAAAATAGGTACCCGTTGCCTCGTACTGATAACATGTTTGACCAGTTGTAAGGTGCCAAATTCTTTTCAAAGATCGATCTTCGTTCCGGATATCATCAGTTAAAGATTAAAACCGATGACATCCCAAAGACTGCTTTCAAAACTCGGTACGGGCATTACGAATTCCTAGTCATGTCTTTTGAATTGACTAATGCTTCTGCTGCCTTAATGGATATGATGAACTGAGTATTCAAAGAATATTTAGATCACTTTGTGGTTGTCTTTATTGATGACATCCTTATTTACTCCAAAAGCCGTGAAGATCATGAGCAACACTTGAGGCTGATACTCCAAAAGCTTCGTGAGAACAAGTTATATGCCAAGTTGAAGAAATGCGAGTTCTGGCTTGAGGAAGTAGCATTCCTTGGGCACGTAATATCAAATCATGGAATATCTGTTGACCTGGCAAAGATTGAAACAATTCAAAGCTGAGAGCAACCTAAGTCAGTGACCGAAGTACGTAGCTTTCTCGGCTTAGCTGGTTATTATCGGAGATTCGTAGAAGGGTTTTCTCGAATCGATACTCTATTAACTCTGCTGACTCAGAAAGATACAAAATTCAGTTGGAGCGAGGAATGTGAGAAGAGTTTTTAAGAACTCAAGAGAAGACTCATTTCAGCACCTGTTTTGACAATACCATCTGGTTCAGAGGAATTTGTCATCTACAATGATGCTTCAGGCAAAGGTTTAGGATGTGTTCTCATGCACCATGGGAAAGTCATAGCATATGCCTCTCGACAACACAAAGAATATGAGAGGAATTATCCTACTCAGGATCTAGAGTTGGCAGCTGTTGTCTTCGCACTTAAAAATTGGAGGCATTACCTGTATGGGGAGAAAGTGGAGATCTATACGAATCATAAAAGCCTCAAATATTTTTTCACTTAAAAGGAACTCAACATGCGGCAACGACGTTGGCTCGAGCAGTTGCAAGATTATGATCATACCATCCTAGAAAAACGAACGTGGTAGCTGATGCATTGAGTAAAAGATCATATGCGGGTACGAGTGTGATATTGTCAACGCAAATACCCATTTTGTATGACTTACAAAGGATGGAGATATAGTTAAAGACTCCAGAGACCCACTTGATGATGACAAATATACGAGTAGAACCGACTTTAATTGATAAAGTTAAAGCTGCTCAAGCTACGGACCTGGAGCTGATGTGTATGAAAAAGAAAGTACAAGAAGGTGTTATTCCAGAAGCAAGAATCGATGAAGAAGGAATACTTCAAGTCAACTCCAGACTTTGTGTTCCAAACGACCCTGATTTAAAGTATAAGATCATGATGGAGGCGCACAATACACCGTTTGTAATCCATCCTGGGAGTACCAAAATGTATCGTGATCTTCGACATACATTTTGGTGGAGCAATATGAAGAGAGAGATAACGGGGTTTATCTCAAGGTGTCTAACTTATCAACGAGTCAAGGCGGAACATCAAATGCCAAAAAGTCCATTGCAACCACTTGAAATGCCAGAATGGAAGTGGGAGCACATTACCATGGATTTCGTTACTGGCCTTCCTAAGGTTTCTCAAGGCATAGATGCGATTTGGGTCATTGTTAATAGATTGACCAAGTCTGTTCATTTCTTATTACCTATACGAGAAACTTATACACTTGAACGTCTTGATCGTATATACATAAATGAGATTGTAAGACTGCATGGCATGCCAGTATCCATAGTTTCTGACACTACAACAAAAAGGCTTATCGGACCGATTATCACGGCGGCCGTCAGACTTCGGTCGCAGATAATATCTCATGACGCGCATGCGGTCGCCGATAATCGTCGATAAAATCTGGTCATTGGATGCACATCACGTACCACTATTAGCGATCGAGATATTCTGCGACCGCCATGAAGCGATCGAAATGACAAATACGATTCGCCGAAATGAAGTCAAGATGGTCAGGCCAAAGATGACGTGGTCCACGTGTCGGCCGACCATTATCGGCTGACCGCGTGTGGTGCATTGATTGATGTCGTCGCTAATAACTTTCAAATGACCGCATGCGGCGCCGATATGAAAAAAATTATTCTGACCGATTTTTTGTTGTTTTGCGAATTCCTAAAAACACGCACTGCTTTCTATCCGCTTTATCCCAACACACATACACACCAAGATAAACAACATACAAAACAATATAAACATCCATCGTCCACCAACACATACACCAAACTAGTATATAAACCTTTAAAACCAATATGATTTGAATAAATATAATAACATTTCAAAACTTGTTTAAGTAATATATATACAAACATCCAAATAATGAATATACAAGTACAAGGTTATGTCAAGCGTCATCCCTCCTCGATCACCCCGTAATTAACAAAATAATAAAACAAGTTACAAATATAATAAATATGTTGATCATGGTATATATTACGACAATACATACAACTAATTGATTTTATACCTCGCCGCCATCCCCATGTTGCCCCTGCTGCTTTGCCGCATCGCTTCTTGACTAACTCCTCAGATCAAGAGCCCCTGTGTGCCCGCCCCAAGATCTTGTAAGATTTCGATCTTGACATATAGCTCTCACACGTCACCGGAGTATGAACAATTTGGATGACTCGATGATGACCGTGAAGACTGGGTAGCAGAGTCGCTCGAGCTAATGAAGGATGGGCGTCGTCGTTGTCCTTGACCTTTAATGTAGTTCTTCTTCACAATGCACGCCTCTCCCACAACTCTTGATCAATAGGCGGACGGAGTGCCTTTGGGATAGCGCCATTCAATAAACGTTTATAAGTATCCTGTCATCATGTTAACACTTAAATAGTTAAAATAATATTTTGTAAGTATTAATAAACAAGATTAGGTTGTTAAAACTTATTACCGCTTATCTGGATAGCCTCAGTGTGAACCATCACGGTGTACGTACACATCCAAACCCAATGGATAGGTCGACCTTGAGACCGAGACTCCTATAAAAAACAAAGACAATATTACTAAGTAAAATGGGATATTTTCTACAATTCATGATTGTAAACATATTAAAACTTGTAAATCACGCATCGGGCGTTGATATCTTGTCAGAATGTGAAATATCGCCGCCTCAGATGTTTCTTTTTAGCCTTTTCGCCATCTGGATACACCCGAGGCTCTGTTGGTGGTAGTCTTTTCGTCTTTTCACCCAATTTCTCACTCTCCATTGGCACACATCTCAAATTTATATGGACTGGGTGCACCACCGGGGGCTATGCTCGTGCATATAATCCTCTCCCGGCCTAGATGGTCGATCTCAGCATTGTGAATGGCTTTTTGTCGTTCTTTATTCAAGTTGTCCTTAGTGCGGACGCAAGACTTTTGCGAGAATAATGTCCGAATCACTTTGAAGCTGCTGCGTCCTCCCATCTATACCGCTTACGCAAATAAAAAACAATAATAACATTACTAAATAATTATCCTTTGAATATTATATTAATATTATTTGTCATAATTAAAAAATATATTCGAAATTTCGCCCAAACAAAGATCCTTGTGGGCGATAGGTGCTTCGCATAACGTAAATCACAGTGTAGGCCAATAATATTATTTGATTATATGTATATATGACAATAAACATGATGATGATATAAACATGTATATATATGAATATAAAATGACAATAAACAAAAGTTGCATTTAAATAGTTTTAGTACATAAACATGACAATGATATAAAAACATGTATTGCTAAACATACATTGCATGAGTTCAAGTGTCAATGTCCGATTCGTAATCATCTTCAGATATCGTGTTGCAGATTCATAACCATCATCCGCTTGATTACGTGGTCGATTCGACCAATAACTCTTCCTCCTCAAGATCAATGTCATCCGACACAAGTATTGACTCAGATCTAATTCATGTGGTTCATCTCCACCATCTAATGGATTACTTCATTGTCGTCCTCCACATTTATTATAGTCCGACTATGAAGCATCCGCTCTTGGTAAATCTCCCCATCAACTAATTCTACACGACTACGCGCGGAGTATAAATTACAACTTGCCAATCAGAGGCGGTCTATCCTTTTCCTAACAGGACTAGGAGTGTAGTATACTTGTCTTGTTTGAGTTGGTAAAACAAACGGTTCGGTTGGAGTACGCAGACTATGGAGGTCAATATCGACGATTCCATGTGCGCCAACACGTATCCCTTTTTCGAATCAAACCAACCAAGACTTGAACAAGTGAATATGACCCCAGACGTGCCCTTGTGCACGACAACTCTACGATTTCCTCCAACTCCCCATAAAAGGCACGACCAAGCTCATTGTAACAATCTCCTTGGACACACACTCCAGAGTTCGTTGTTCTTTTACCGCGCCCATATGCCTTCCTTCCAATATCTATTTGAACAATACCCTGAAATCAAACTATTCCAATCTAGCATACATATCAATCAAAACATTACCAATAAGCTAATTTCTATATATAGGAACAAATAACACAATCAACCGAACAAATTCCATAACAACCAAGCTTGGCTTGGCCCTGTGAGGCTTGGCTAAGCTTGGCGTAGCCTCGTGTGGCCTCGCGGCCCCAAGCCCAGCCCATCCTCTCTAACATCCCCTTAATAGGCTCTAGTGGATCACCAATAGGCTCGTTAATAGTATAAATGTTCGCAAATAACCCGACCAATAAAAAAATTTCGCCAGAGTCTCCCCGTAATATGGACTAACCACACGCACGGCAAGATGTATATAAGGTCATTTCTAGGAACACAAGACATAAACCAACAAATCCATATGAGATACCATAGGAATTGGATGGAAATTATGAACTTATCGAATCCCTATGCTCATAAAAAGAATTACTATCCGCAAACGGTTTTAATCTAGAGATTTACTACAAAAGAGTTTTGCGGTATCCACAAAGATGTGAGGATCAAACTTGTAAACTTTGAAACCCAATCATTTTTCGTGGGAGCAATTATTCACG
Organism: Panax quinquefolius; assembly: GCA_020205615.1. NCBI lineage: Eukaryota > Viridiplantae > Streptophyta > Magnoliopsida > Apiales > Araliaceae > Panax > Panax quinquefolius. Next base: position 35,099,234 of record CM035163.1, read on the forward strand.
CTTTTGATTCACATTATGATGTCAATGTCAAGTTCTCGCCTCACAAATGATTTTTTTCACAATGACCAATATAATTGGTTAAACTACAAACATAAACATGGGATTCATTTAGTCTATATCATGTGCATGACTTCCTATAATAACCAAACTGTTACTACCTCTATTGCACAAAAAGAATCCCAAAATATAAATTTTATACTAACTACAATTTAATACATTCATATCCATTTTATCAATTTTGAACATCAAGATTTCACAAAAATCGACTTTAGAAAGTCAAAATGGGACTCTTTAGAAAGTATAAAAGTATAGTTCAAGTATGCCTTAAAATCCGTGCCAAAAACAGATCTCAAAAGCTATGACATGCAAAGTGGTACCGAGGGAGTATAATAAAACAAGTAAAATTAGTCCCACATTCATTATAGTAACATACACCCAAAATTTATACTTTGGTGTAATTGTGAATTACCATCATTTGTGAATCCTCCCCTCTCATCTAGAAAATTAACAAAATCAAATTACCCAAAGTACTGCGTATTACCCAAATAAATTTTACTCTAATCAAAACTTATAAACCAAACATAATCATATTACCCAAATCGACTTCAAATACTAATAAAATCATAATCATATTACTCAAACATAATCAAATCCATATATATCAATCTAATGCATATATAATAAAATTCATATTCAATATTAAAACATTATACATTGAAATCAATACCTCAAGGCAAGGTGGGTGGCGGTGGTGGGCGTCGATTTGCAATAGTGGCGGCGGTGGCTTCTCTCTGCTGCGTGACCTTCTCCTCTTCTTCCCTTCTCCTCTTCTCCTTTTCTTTCTCCTCTTTTTTTTCTCTTCCGTTCATTCATCGTCGGCGCGGTGTGGGTCGATAGATTAAAAGAATCAATGATCGATAATAGCGACCGCATGCTATCGTTGAATATTTAATGATGTGGAAGTTTCAAATGATCAGATGCGGTCATTGATAGTGAGAGGTCGTAAAAATAAGGCGCCAACATTTCCACCAATTTTAGGCGGTGAAATTGTAGTAGCGACCACTTAGCGGCTAGTGATGCGGTCAAGCTAAAATATAACAGCGACTACATTTCCTTGCGGTCGCAAATGGCGGTCGCTGATTATAAGTATCTGCGACCGGATGTGCGGTCGCTGATATTGTTGGTCGGTGTTAGAGCATTTTCTTGTAGTGTGACTGAGACCCAAGATTCACTTCACGATTTTGGGTTAGTTTGCAAAAAGCTATGGGCACGAATTTACGATTTAGTTCGGCATATTATCCTCAAACGAACTGGTAGTCGGAGAGGATTATTCAAACTCTTGAAGATTTATTAAGACACTGTGTCCTTGACTTCAAAGGAAGTTGGGACAAGTTCTTGCCATTAGTGGAATTCTCCTATAATAACAGTTATCAAGCAAGTATTGGCCTAACTCCATTTGAGGCGTTGTATGGACGCAAGTGTCGTTCTCCCGTATGCTGGGACGAGGTGGGTGAAGAAACATTGTTGGGACCGGAGTTGGTACGTATGACTACGAAAAAGATTCAAACGATCCGACAATGCATACAAATCTCACAAGATTGACAAAAGAGTTATGCTGATCTTCATCGAAAAGACGTGGAATTCAATATCGGAAATCATGTGTTGTTACGTGTTGCTCCACGGAAAGGACTTACGAGATTTGGAAAGAGAAGAAAGCTCAATCCTTGATTCATTGGCCCATTTGTAATCCTCGATCAAGTAGGAACTGTGGCTTATAGACTCGCCTTACCGCCAAGTATGTCTCGTGTTCATAATGTTTTCACATATCTATGTTACGTAAATATGTGAAAGTGATAAGTGGGTTTTACACCTACTTATTGGATATTAATTCACGCGAACTATGCCCATCTCAAGTACATTTTAGTGTGTTTTTAGTTATATTTCATGTTATTTTGCAATGCATTTACTTAAAACTCCTTTGGTGTAAAAGTGCAGGATATGGCATAATTTGGTGATGTAAATGGCTAGAGGCTGTTGGATGCATGGCATGAGGATCAAGTGGAGCAGGAGACTAAGCATGGATGGACTAAAGAATGAGCAAAGAGTAAAGTCAAGAGTGAGAGCAGTAACAAGAATCAAGATCGCAGGTTGCCATGGCTTATACAAAGCAAGATATGCGCGCCATGCCATCGCGACCACCCGAGTCAGATAGAATCGCAGATCGCTAGCGTCCACGGAAGATTACTGAAGGAAGATCGCTACCACGCTGCGACGAGCTATTCACTTCTTTGAAATTTATTTATTTTAATTTTTAATTTTAAGGGTTGTTGTAAGACCCCAACTTATTATTAATGAAATTTAATTTTCTATTTATTATTTTGAAATAGTAAGGGTTGATTTGATTAATGTGGATAGTTAGGGTAAAATACGCAAATATTTCAAAATAAGCAAGTGGTTATAAAATATTCATCATTGTTGTTGGGAATATTCGCTTGGTCGTGGAATATTCAGATCGCTTGGGAATATTCGCATTTACCTACAAGCAAAGCCATGTGTGGGCCCCATAACTGAAAGTTTATTGGATGAAGAAAAACGACAAATATAAGTTGTTTAAAAATAATAACAGTAGTTGTTATCAATTAATATCGTTAAAATACTCTTTGGTTAAAACAAAAGAAGATACCAGATTGCACCAATTATTGATTCTTACGTAAGAAGGCACTACTCAATAATGGTTACACGTAATTATCGCTCAAAGATTTTATTGATTTAATAATTGTCGCGTTGATATTTTATATTGTTGTTGTTTCAATAATTGTCATTACACAAGATATTTCATTATCGAAGCAATAATTCATATTATCCGAATAATATTATTAGATAACATTATTGGCAATGTCTAGAAAGTTCTCGCTCTAAGGAGAGGTTTGGTCACCTAATCATGCGCCAAGAAGGAGAAATTTTATTGAAAGCCCCTCATTTCCTGAACAGAACCGCCGGTTGTCAATATTGTGATTCTCGTAATATTATTTGTGAATAATTAATTATTGATTCATATGATGAGGAAAATATTGATTTTATGTGGATATAGATGGAGAAAATTTTAATGTGACAATTGTTGAAAATTGAAATTTTATCTTTTTCTCGATAAAATAATTATTTAAATATATTATTATATTTTAATAATATAATAATGGTGATATTTTTACAACGAATGTGGGATATATGAGTATATGAGAGGAAGAGTATTTTTGTTGCAATAAATGTTTAAAACATGTTAAAACATGTCGGTGGACCCCATTTATCGATCGAAATTTGATTATAAATGTAAAATTGCCCGCTTTTGTGGATTTCGGCCAATTTCTATTTGGAATTTGGAAAAACTTTCTTCTCGCAAAGTTGTAGAGAATTGAATTTCCTATAAAAACTCGCGAGATTCGAATTTTCTGATAAAAGGGCTATTTATTATGAATTATTGAAGTTTCAAGTTCAAATAATTGATTTTGGAAGTTTAAAATATTTAAAAAATTAAAAACGTTTTTTCTTATTTTTTCTAGAATGTGGCATGTGTTTGATGGCTGAAATCAGATTCTAGGCATGCGTAGGAAATTTATATAATTATATTATTAATTTATTAAATTTTTCGCTTTTGGTGTTCTAAGCAATTTCCTATAAATAGGTGCTTAGGTTAGAATTGAAAATCACACCGTAAATCAAGTTTTCTCTCTATATTATCGAGTTTATTCTTGTGAGTATTTTGAGTATACTTTGAGTATTGTTATACTGGCAAGTTCCCTTCAAAGACTATATCCCAGATTCCAAATTAAGTACTAATCTTTCGAGGTAAGTGGATGTTATTTTTTCTCAAATGATATTATTTCTTCAATATCATTATGTGAAATATTGGTTGAAACTTTTTATCAAATTTGGAACTTTTTTCATGTCTGAGTTTATTCATATTCTATTCATGAGTTACTATTCACGAGTTACTATTCATGAGTTACTATTCACGTAGTACTATTTATGTAAGCGTGAAGAAGATTTTTTTTTGGGAAATTTCTATCTTTGGTGTTGAATTACATTATTCACGATACTCAAGACTATTCACGATATCTTCAAGCACTATTCAATAAAAAAATAAAATTTCTTTTTTTATCCAAAATATCTATTCGGATACTAGCTTGATCAGATCCATGTTTTGATCATTCTTGAATTTTACACCACTATGATTATTTTTGAGGTATTTTTGAACATGGATAAAACAAAGTACTAATCCTTAATCCTTAATCCTTGTCATTTTGTTTCACTAGATTCATTTCTTTAAAAATATTTTCATCATCCTCTACCTTAAATGATGATATTATTGAATATCTTTGGCCTCAGAGTGCAAAGATGAATGATTTTTCAAGAATATCTTCGTCAGTAAAAGAAAGATGAACAGTGTTTAGATGAACACTTAACTAATCGATGAATATCTTTGCCTCAGAGCAAAAAGATGAATATTTGATTCCAGATGTATATCGATTGATGTTACAGGATAAAAGATAGACGATGAACTTTTAAATTCATACATGTAAGATAGTAGTTTGCATTCTCTACTTAACTCTTCTAATGAATTATTATTTCACCATGAATATTGATTTAAAATTTGTTGTCTATTGTATTCTATTAGATTTTTCCTCCGTTGAAGACTAACGATAATTTGTTCAGATATTATCTTAGTCATAATATTCTTTATCGGGCTAGTTGAGCTCACCCTTTTCCTTTTTGTTCCATTTTTCTTCTCGTGAGGCTAGAATATAAGCGAGTATTTAGCCTGGGGTATGGAATGAAGGTTTTAGAAAGAATTGTTTAGTAGTCCTCACCATTTTTGTAAAATAATGTATCAATAAATGTGATGAGGATTTATTTGAGTATAGATATTGTCTAGAAGATAATATTTGTATTCAAACTCACAGCTTTACTACTGGTTGTAATAATAAAGTTGTAGTTGTTTTTTTGTACCATGTATTGACAACTCGTAATGGGTGATGTATACCTATTTTGGGGGTGCCACAATTGGTATCGTAGCTTAGGATATGATCTCCATGAGATGGGGAATAGAACTAGGAGGGAGAGACGAGTAAATCCTTCGCTAGTGTGTCCTACCTAAGCTTATTTGTTTAGTTGGTCAAGATATATAGGATATTATTTGATATATTGATTTCCTTAATTAACCCTTGTTTTATGACAAGATTTGAGAATGTCGATCGAGAATATTAACAATGGAAATGAGACCGTGGAGACGCTCAGACTCACCAACGAGGAGAACGGAACAGTGGCAATGTTCCTCCCGTGAACAACACCATCGAAAGCGATGATGAACGAGGGGATGTTTAGAAGCTTTTTGCAGCTCATGCAAAATCGACGAGGAGACTCGTGTTCAAAATAATGGAGGAAATGATAGCAATTCACTCAAGTTGTCACAGCCCAAGCAGCTTCAAAGAGTGGGACCACCTGAATTTAAGGAAAAGCCGATCCGATCATGGCGAAACATGGGTCAAGCAAATTACCAAGATATTCGATGTCTTGGGATGCACGGAAGAACGAAGGTTCCATTCGCCACCTTTTATGTTCCGTGGCGAAGGCATCATCGGTGGGAGTCTCGTGAAGCGCACTCCATCCAACAAGACTCAAAGATGTCTTGGGAGACATTTCAGAAGCTATTTAATGACAAATACTTTCCCGAAAGTGTTCGCTATATGAAGGAAGTGGAGTTCATCGATTGGAACAAAACAACATGACGGTGTCTCAAAGACGAGGCAAAGTTTGCAGAGTTATCCGTGTTTGCACCTCATTTGGTGGAGAATGAGGAACGATGACGCGGATGTTTTCGAGAGGTTTGAAACCCAAGATACGACAATATCTCATTTCTCATAAATTTTCTCTATTCAGATGTTGTAAAATGTGGCTCAATTGTTAGAGCGAGATAACGAGTATATTCAACCGAGGGACCACAACCAGGATCGTACTGTAGAGATAGCGCCAATGTAATAATGATAACCAAACGGAGAAAGAAACAGACGGACAAAAATGGTAACCACTCGGTGGTAATCATGGCCATGAAAATAGAAAAGCGAGTCGAGGAGATTTTAAAAGAGGAGATTTAATAATGACTATGTGAAGACGACAAAAGCGTTTAAAGAATCGGTTCTAGGGGGAGGAGAACCACCACCGGCCATATGCTATAAATGCGGAAAGAGGGACATATCACCAAACCGCCCACAACAGTTCAAGGTATGCTATAATTGTGGAAAGGAAGGACATATCGCCGAGATCAGACGCAGAGCGAAAAACCTAGTTCAATGGGGGACGGTGACTCAAAAGATCGTCCCGTAAAAGTCAAAGTCAATGATTCCGGAAGAGCGTTTGTCAGGATCGGTCAAAATGCGAGGAACCCAAACGAGGTGATCACGGTAAGCTATTTATAAATTCTTGCGAAGTTTATACCTTACTTGATAATTAAGCATACCTATTCATTTATCTCTCCCGCTTGTGCTCAACGCTTAAACTTAACTCCCGAGAAATTAGACTTTGACCTATCTCGTGAAAACTCCGTTAGAGAAACTTTCATCACATCCACTATTTATAAATCTTGTTTGATTCAAGTTGGCACCATCACCTTACCGTTGACCTTATCTCTTTAAAGATACTTGCTTTTGATGTGATTTTAGGGATTGATTGGTTAACTACTCATCATGCCAAAATTGATTGTTTTCGTAAGGTTGTTAGTTTTCATATTCCTAACCAACCCGTTGTATTTAATTCAAGCAACTAAACCATTAAAATCAATCATCGTCATATCTAATCATAAAGCTATTCGCTTATTGAAAAACGGATGTCAAGCTTTCTTAGCCCATGTTATGGATTTGAATAAAGACACGCCAAATTTGAATAATATTCCCGTTGTTATCGACTTTTCCCGACGATTTTTCAAGAACTTCCTGGCCTACCCCCGTAACGTGAAGTTGAATTCTTTATTGATCTTGAACCCGGTACAAAGCCCATTTCTAAAACCCCATATCGAATGGCTCCTATTGAACTTCGTGGAGTTAAAGGTCCAACCATGTGAATTATTGGACATCGGTTTCATTGGCCCTAGTACATCTCTCCTGGGGTGCTCCTATTTTATTTGTAAAGAAGAAAGACGGAGTATGCGATTTTGTACGACTATCTGGAATTGAACCATGTCACCATCAAGAATAGGTATCCTCTCACCTCGTATTGATGACTTGTTTGACCAGTTGTAAGGGGCACAATTCTTTTCAAAAATCGATCTTCGCTCGGATATCATCACCAAGATTAGAACCGAGGATATTCCAAAGACCGCCTTTAGAACTCCCCAGACGGGCATTATGAATTCTTAGTCATGTCTTTTTGATCGACTAATGCTCCCGCGGCTTTCATGGATATGATGAACCGAGTATTCAAGGAATATTGGATCGCTTTGTTGTTGTTTTTATTGATGACATCCTCATATATTCCAAAAGTCGTGAAGATCATGAGCACCATTTGAAGTCGGTACTCCAAAGGCTTCGTGAAAACAAACTATATGCCAAATTAAAGAAATGCGAGTTCGCTCGAGGAAGTAGCATTCCTGGGGGCACGTGGTGTCAAAACATGGAGTATCCGCTGATCCCGCCAAGATTCAAGCAATACAAAGTTGGGAGCAACCAAGTCGGTGATCAAGCACGTAGTTTTTTGGGCTTAGCCGGTTATTATCTGGAGATTCGTGGAAGGGTTTTTCTAATCGCTACTCCATTAACTCGCCTAACTCTCTAAGGATACAAAATTCGCTTGGAGCGAAGAATGCGAGAAAAGTTTCCAAGAGCTTAAGAGGAGACTTATTTCTAAGACCTATTCTAACAATACCATCCGGTTCGGATGGATTTGTTATCTCAAACGATGCTTCGTGCAAAGGGTTAGGATGTGTTCTCATGCAACGTGGGAAAGTCATAGCCTATGCCTCGCGACAACTTAAAGAGTATGAGAGGAATTATCCTACTCATGATCTAGAGTTAGGCAAAGAAATTTTGCCGCTTAAAGATATGGAGGCACTATCTATATGGGGAGAAAGTGGAGATATATTCGCACCATAAAAGCCTTAAATATTTCTTCACTCAAAAAGAACTCAAATACGCGCAAGCAATGACGTTGGCTCGAGCTATTGAAAGACTACGACCACACTATTCAATACCATCTCGAAAAGTTTAACGCAGTAGCTAACGCGTTGAGTAGAAGATCATATGCGCGGAACGAAAGCGATGATGTCAAATATACGACAGAGCCAACTTTAATAGAAAAAGTTAAGGTTGCTCAAGCCACCCACCCTTGAAATGATGCGTATGAAGAAGAAAGTACAAGAAGGAGCTATTCCTAAGCGAGAATTGATGAAGAAGGAATACTTTGAGTCCACTCTAGACTTTGTGTTCCTAACGACTCGATTTGAAGTACAAGATTATGATGGAGGCACACAATACACCATTTGCAATCCATCTCGAAGTACTAAAATGTATCGTGATCTTCACATACATTTTGGTGGAACAATATGAAGAGAGAGATTGCAAAGTTTATCTCAATGTGTTTAACTTGTCAACGTGTAAAGGCGGAGCATCTAGTACCTAAGGGTCCGTTCAGAACCACTTGAGATTCCAAATGGAAGTAGGAACACATTACCATGGATTTCGTTACGGGTCTTCCTACGGCTTTCTCAAGGCATCAATGCTATTTGGGTTATTATTGATAGATTAACCAAGTCTCCGCTCATTTCTTGCCGACACGGAGACTTATTCCTTGAACGCCTTGCTAGTATGTACGTGAATGAGATTGTGAGGTTGCATGGCATGCCCAGATCCATAGTTTTCGGATCGTGACCCAAGATTCACTTCAAGATTTTGGGTTAGCTTGCAAAAAGTTATGGGCACGGATTTACGATCTGGGTTCAAGATACCATCCTCAAACGGACGGACAATCGAAGGACTATTCAAACTCTTGAAGATTTATTAAGACTCGTGGTCCTAGACTTCAAGGCAAGCTGGGATAAGTATTTACAATTGGTAGAATTCTCCTACAACAACAAGCTTATCGTGCAAGTATAGGTGTGGCTCCATTTCAAGCATTATATGGACGAAAGTGTCGCTCTCCAATATGTTGGGACGAGGTGGGTGAAGCAACATTGTTGGGACCCGAGTTAGTACGTATTATGACTCACGAAAAAGATCCAAATGATTCGACAACGATACAAACCGGCACAAGATCGACAAAAGAGTTATGCGGATCTTCATCGAAAGGACGTGGAATTTAGTGTAGGGGATCATGTATTGTCATGATGCGAGTTGCTCCATGGAAGGGAGTTACAAGATTTGGGAAGAGAGGAAAGCTCAATCCACGATTTATTGGTCCATTTCAAATTCTTGACCGAGTAGGAAATGTAGCCTATAGACTCGCTGCTACTCTCGAAAGTATGTCTCGTGTTCATAATGTGTTTCACATATCTGTATTTCGTAAATATGTGAAAGACCCGAACCACGTTATAGAAAGTTAGAACCGGATGAGATAGCCAAGACTTAACGTATGAGGAGGTACTGCCAAGATCTTGGATAGAAGGAGCATGTCCCACGCCAAGAAAGGTCATACCACAAGTTAAAGTTTTGTGGAGGAATCATGCTATAGAGGAAATGACCGGGAATTGGAAACGGAAATGAAAGCGAGGTATCCTCACCTTTTCAAACACTGCACGACGACGCCAATTTTGAGGGACGAAATTTCATAAGGAGGGAGGTTGTAAGACCCCAACTTATTATTAATGAAATTTAATTTTCTATTTATTATTTTGAAATAGTAAGGGTTGATTTGATTAATGTGGATAGTTAAGGGTAAAATACGCAAATACTTCAAAATAAGCAAGTGGTTATAAAATATTCATTGTCGGGGAATATTCGTTTGGTCGTGGAATATTCAGATCGTCTTGGGAATATTCGTATCGACGACACAGTAAATGCATGTGTGGGCCCCATAACTAAAAAAGCGATTGGATGAAGAAAACGATAAATATAAGTTGTTTAAAAAATAACAACAGAAGTTGTTATCAAGTAATATCGTTAAAATACTTGTGGTTAAAACACAAGAAGACACCAGATCGCACCAATTATTGATTCTTACGTAAGAAGGCACTACTCAATAATGGTTACAAAGAATTATCGCTCAAAGATTTTATTTATTTAATAATTATTGCGTTGATATTTTATATATTGTTGTTTCAATAATTGTCATTACACAAGATTTTTCATTATTAAAGCAATAATTCATATTATCCTAATAATATTATTAGATAACATTATTGGCAATGTCTAGAAAGTTCTCTCTAAGGAGAGGTTTGGTCACCTAATGCGCGCCAAGAAGAGAGAAAATTTATCGAAAGCCCCCTTTCCTGAACCGCCTGGTCAACAATATTGTGATTCTCGTAATATTATTTGTGAATAATTAATTATTGATTCATATGATGAGGAAAATATTGATTTTATGTGGATATAGATGGAGAAAATTTTAATGTGACAATTGTTGAAAATTGAAATTTTATCTTTTTCTCGATAAAATAATTCATTTAAATATATTATTATATTTTAATAATATAATAATGGTGATATTTTTACAACTAATGTGGGATATATGAGTATACGAGGAGGAAGAGTATTTTTGTTGCAATAAATGTTTAAAACATGTTAATATGCTCATGGACCCCATTTATCGATCGAAATTTGATTATAAATTTGTAAAATCGCCCGCTTGTGGATTTCTGGCCAATTTCTATTTGGAATTTGGAAAAACTTTCTTCTGTAAAGTTGTAGAGAATTGAATTTCCTATAAAAACTCGCGAGATTCGAATTTTCTGATGAAATGGCTATTTATTATGAATTATTAAAGTTCCGAAGCTCCGAAATAATTGATTTTTGGAAGTTTAAAATATTTAAAATTAGAAAAATGTTTTTCTTACTTTTTCTAGAATGTGGCATGTGTTTGATGGCTGAAATCAGATTCTAGGCATGCGAGGAAATTTATATATATATATTATTAATTTATTAAATTTTCTGCTTTGGTGTTCTAAGCAATTTCCTATAAATAGGGTGCTTAGGTTAGAATTGAAAATCACACCAGAAACTGAAGTTTTCTCTCTCTATATTATCGAGCGTATTCTTGTGAGTATTTTGAGTATACTTTAAGTATTGTTAGACGGTGCAAGTTCCCTTCAGCACTATATCCGGTATTCCAGCTAGAAGTACTAATCTTTCGAGGTAAGGGATGTTATTTTCTTCTCAAATGATATTATTTCTTCAATATCATTATGCTGAAATATTGGTTGAAACTTTTTATCAAATTTGGAATTTTTTTCATGTCGGGGTTACTATTCATGAGTTACTATTCATGAGTTACTATTCACGAGTTACTATTCATGAGTTACTATTCACGAGTTACTATTCACGAGTACTATTCATGAAGCGTGAAGATGTTTTTTGGGAAATTTCTATCTTTTGGTGTCTGAATTACTATTCAATACTAAGACTATTCACGATATCTAACTAATCGAAAAATAAAATTTCTTCTTTTTGTCAAAATATCTATTCGGATACTAGCTTTGATTGTATCCATGTTTTGATCATTCTTGAATTTTACACCACTATGATTATGATTTTTTGAGGTATTTTTGAACATGGATAAAACAAAGTACTTAATCCTTAATCCTTAATCCTTGTCATTTTGTTTCACAAGATTCGCTTTTTTAAAAATATTTTCATCATCCTCGCCTTAAATGATGATATTATTGAATATCTTTGGCCCGTAGTGCAAAGATGAATGATTTTTGAAGAATATCTTTGGTCAGAGCAAAAGATGAATGTGTTTAGATGAACATTAATTAATCGATGAATATCTTTGGCCCAGTAGTGCAAAGATGAATATTTGATTCCAGATGTATATTGATTGATGTTACAGGATAAAAGATAGACGATGAACTTTTAAATTCATACATAGAAGATAGTAGTTTGCATTCTCTACTTAACTCTTCTAATGAATTATTATTTCAACTGCTAATATTGATTTAAAATTTGTTGTCTATTGTATTCTATTAGATTTTTTCCTCGTGAAGACTAATGATAATTTGTTGTATATTATCTTAGTCATAATATTCTTTATCGGGCTAGTTGAGCTCACCCTTTTCCTTTTTGTTCCATTTTTTTCTTCGTGGAGGCTAGAATATAGCGAAAGTATTAGCCTGGGTATGGAATGAAGGTTTTAGAAAGAAATTGTTTAGTAGTCCTCACCATTTTTGTAAAATAATGTATCAATAAATGTGATGAGGATTTATTTGAGTATAGATATTGTCTAGAAGATAATATTTGTATTCAAACTCACAGTTTTACGGTTGTAATAATAAAGTTGTAGTTATTTCTGTACCATGTATTGACAACTCAGAATAGGTGATGTATACCTATTTTGGGGGTGTCACAGTTGTAATTAATTAAAAACAATTCTGACTGGTGTCAGACGTATCATTCATTACTTTTTACTTATTTTCATATTGGAACTAGGGTTTACACTCTGGGAGAGATTTCAACGTAGAACGAAGCCTAAACTCCATATTTTCTAATTCTTCGTGGGATTATCAATAAGTGTGGATAACTCTTGTTATTTTGCTGGATTTATATGAGGATTTGAACGCTAATATTGGTTTATAATCAGCAATTGGCTTTGATCGTTTTTATCCTTCTATTTCAATTGTTTGCTTATTAGCCATGTTTAGCTTTGATCCCATAATGGCTTTTGGTTCAGTCATGAACTAAACTCTATTATGGGATTCTAACGGATTTTAATATGTAGTTTAATTGCGAGCTTGATTGATGAACTATTTTATATATCAATAGGAATTTCTATCATGGTTGTTTTGAAAATGAACATGCGAGTATGGATTGTAATCATGATAACATACGTATATGGGGCTGTTTTGTATGGCTTGTATATTTCGTGAACCAAATAGACATATACTGTTTCACCATATGAGTTAAAATAAGGGCTTGTGCTTAAAATCAATATGGTTGCAAATTCACATAGACATATAGTGATTTTGGTTATATTGATGATTACATGGTGTCTATCGCTTGTGGATACTGTGTGAGTAGGTCATAGTGCATTGAAAAATGGCTATGACTATTCTAGTGCTCTTGGCTACTTTTCTGTGATATGTAAACGATCTTGCAGGATGGTGGTAATTAGATGAAGTATTAAATGAAGTTAGGATCCCATTATTTCCAGATTTGATTTATTTCGTTATTATTCTTATTTTAGTTATTATTTGCATTTAGAGTAATTCACAATTATAATCTTTAGTTTAAGCATATAAAAATAGTGATTTAGTTGATGCATAGTGGTTTGAATTAAACAACTTTCTCTGTGGGATCGATACTCTAGTTACTATGTATTACTTGTTGACACATGTATACTTGCATGAGTTAGAGCTCTTTTGTTAGAACTAAAAAAGAGGCAACAGAAAGACCCGAACCATATTATTGAATTAGAACCGGACGAGATAGCGGAAGATTTAACGTATGAAGAGGTACCTATTAAAATCTTGGATAAGAAGGATCATATTCTACGCTCCAAGGTTATACCTCAAGTCAAAGTTTTGTGGAGAAACCACGATGTGGAGGAAATGACCTGAGAGTTAGAATCTGAAATGAAATCAAGGTATCCTCACCTCTTCGACATATCAGGTACGTGCCCTAATTTCGAGGACGAAATTTCATAAGAAGGGGAGGTAGACCCCAACTTTTTTTTAAATAAAGAATAATTTTTTTCAAAATATATTTTTGAATATTATGGTGTGGATATGATATAATGTTATAGTTGTGGGTAATATTTGAAAATTTTGCAAAGTAAGCAAGTTGATATAAAATATTCATTGTGTCGGGGAATATTCGTTTTAACAGGGAATATTCGTACGACGACACAATCATTGGTGGACCCCATAACGGAAGTATTGTCGTAGTTAGAAAACGACAGAAATATCTTTTATAAAAATAATGGCGAAAGTTTTACCGTTAAGCTATTGAACTACCCGATGGTAAAAGTAATGCGATGTACGCGTGGTTGCATAGTAGACACTCAGATTGATTATTGATGCTTACATGAGAAGTCACTCGGTTATACTCAATTATTGCTACAGTAATTGCTGCATAGTATCTCACGTTATTTGATTCAATTATTGTCACAGTATTAATATTTTATATTATTAAATCACTAATTGAGACAACAAAGTTATTCATATTATTGTTTGTAATATTGATGATGTCTAGAAAGTTCTGTCGAGGAGAGGTTTGGTCACCTAATTGTGCGCCAATAGGGAGAAATCCTTATTGAAAAGCCCCACTTTCCCGGAATGATCCGTTGTTAAATATTGTGAGTTATAATATTAATGATGAATAATTGTTCAAGTATTAAGAATGTGTTTATCAAGATAAGTGAATTACAAAAGTTGAGAGGGAATAATGTAAACTTGGAAAACTTTAGGGGTACTAAAGTGTAATAAGTTAAATCAATCTGAACCATTGGTGGTGGTTTTAATAGTAAATCAATCTGGACTGTCGATGGTGGCTTTAATAGTAAATCAATCTGGACCATCGATGGTGGTTTTAATAGTAAATCAATCTAGACCGTCGGTGGTGTTTTTAAAAGTAAATCAATCTGGACCGTCGGTGGTGGTTTTAAAAGTAAATCAATTTGGACCATCGGTTGTGGTTTTAATAGTAATCAATATGGACCGTCCGTTCTAATAGTAAATCAATCTGGACCGTTCATGAATTAGTTACTATTAAGTCATTTCTCCTATAAATAGAAGCTTAATTCTTCTTTCATTCTCACCAATTCACTGAGATTCACAAGAGACACTATAGAGAGAAACTATAGAGAGCAAGAAGAAGAGTATTCACCGCTTCACTATTGCGATATCCACCTTCTCTACTAAGGTAAGGGTATTATTTCTTCAGATTCATAAGGAATACTATTTTTCGTATTCATCCTTTAATATGCCTGAATAACTGTCTATGCGGATTACGCATCGTATGACGGTGAAAATCCATTCATAGCTTCAGTATGTTATTTCTTTTTATATTCTTAAATCTAAACTTATTATGGTAAGTATTGCTTCTATAATCCTTGAAATTAGTGGAATATCCTTAAGTTTTGCGCTTCATCCAGTATCGTTTCATTGGAATATTTATATGAACTCTCTTATTAAATATCAATATTTTCACTGGGGTACTATTCACGGGTTACTATTCATTAAAAGATTATTCACTCGGGTATTCGGGGCACTTTTCATGCCAGAGTACTATTCACGAGTTACTATTCATAGGTTACTATTCACCCGGTTACTATTCACTCAAATAATATTCACTCGGATATTTAGAGCACTTTTCATGTCGGGATACTATTTACAGGTTACTATTCCCGAAGTACTATTCACAGTGTACTATTCACTGAAAAATTTATTTCTTTACTGTCCAAATTATTTTTAATATATGGATAATATTCTTGAATTTTACTCTACAAAGCAGTATCATGTTGACAATTTGGACAATATTAAATTCAGAATAAATTAAATTATTAATCTTTAAAATTTATCCTTTGCTTTCATTTAATTGAATTCTTATATCATTGTCATCATCCTCATGTTTATATTGTAATGAAAGTCATCATTGGCCTATAGTGCATTGATGGACAGTTGTTGGTATGATTATGACCAGGGATTATTCGGTATAGTCATGACCATTGATGATTACATGAATATCATTGGCCCGTAGTGCATGTATGATTTGATGATGTGGTTTATTTATTAAGTTGAGTCTCAGCGATAAAGTTGATGAAAAACTTTTTAAATCATAGAAGATAGTAGATATCATGCTCTACTTGACTCTTCTAATGGATTGCTTGTTCATTGCAGATTAAACTTGTTGTACATTATATTCTATCAGTTTAACATTGTTGAAGACTAACGATAACTTATTCTGTATTATCTTAGTCATAATATTTCTTACTGGGCTAGTTGAGCTTACCCTTTTGCTTTCATTATTCTCTTCAGAAAATGAGAACATAGCCGAGACTAGTCGAAGAACGTAGTGATGATCCGAGATGGTGCATTAGTAGTCCTCACTATTCTATGAAATAGTGTGATAATAATTGTAATGAGGACTCCATTGAGTGTGGATATTGTCTAGAAGACAATATTCGTTTTAAAATTCTCAGCTTAGGTTTTGTCGTATGTTACACGACAGTTGTATAATTAAGTTGTATTTGAATTTTGTACCATGTATTTGGCAACCCAAGATGGGTGATGTACGTATACCTATTTTGGGGGTGTCACATTATCTATCTTTTATGCAAAAACCTTAGTTTGGATTGGATTTTTGGAGAATTGAAGCAATTAAGGATGCAAGAATAGGATTCAAGGTATGAGCAAAGAAGGGAAGGAGGATTGTAACACAATTTTTATTCTTTTTCCCTATCTTTTACTTTTGTATTCTGAATGATTAATCAATTGTGGATTATGGATTTTAATTCAATGACAATAAACTAATTCTCTATTTAAGAATGCAATAGATCTTATTGTGTAACTGTGATTGACATGCTTCCTTGTTAAAATATTTTTAAATATTATCGGATTCTCTATTATGATTTGAGTTTAAGTGCTTAATTATCTGATTAGTAATTACCGTGATAATTTATATGAAATTGAGAAACGTATTATAGATTTAGATATGATCATAATAGCATGTGATTGTGTTTTGTTCATGTCGATGGAATTCATGATTTATGTTTATAACGCCCCCAAATCCGGGTACCTGTTACCTCGGACCTGGTTCATTACTATACAACCTTCATATGAATATTTATATCTTTATTAATAAAATAATGAATACAACCTCGCTTTGATACCAATTAATACATTAATTCTTTCCATTTCAAAAATCTGCAACCTTTACAACCTTGTATTACACTTTTAAATCATATTGATTTAAATTATACAGTTCAAGTTATAAATAATTTGTTTCACTTAAATATATTGGATTTTAAGTATCCATGAACTCACAACTAGACTTAACTATTCTTCTATAGTGTTCATTGACTATACAATTACAGTATGTCATATGATTAATCTGTATTGTCGACGTCGGGAAAAATTTCTCTTTTGGAATTCCTTAGCCTTTATTTTTTTCTATGTGGTTCGAATTTGATTCGAAAAGGTGAATTTAATAAAAAAGTCCGACATGAAATGTCGACGATTTGAGAAGATTAATTTTACAGAGCCGCCAGTTGGTAAAAGTGAAATGGTTGTACCAACTCAACCGAGTTATGAAAAAGTTTTTTGCAAAAGGCTCAATTACTGAACTCTGTTTAACAGGCCTCGGAACCCGAGATTCATAGAGTTCAGGGGCTTGTTTAAGTGGGAGGAAGGTGTTAGGCACCCCCGACTTTCGTGAAAATACGGTTACCGCATATTTTCAATTCCCTAACTTGTGTGTATGTGTGTGTGTGCATTACAGTTAATTGGGCCTATGTGCTTTTATTTGGAAGTAGTGTTATGCCTTTTTTGCACCTATATACAAAGGGTTTGACTTGTATAAAAGTTCAATTTTAATACAAGATATACAAAATGATGTTTTGAAAATAAGTTTTCAAACCCTTATGCTCACATAGTAATTGAGGCCTTTGATACTTCCATTTTATTTTGTATTCGGCTTGTTTTGATTTTAAATCTCGAGATGCGAAGCATCTTCGACAAAATAATATATACATATAGATGTCGGGCTCCTTATGGGCATGAAAGCTATTAAAGGATCTCCGAGCACCACACATAGGATCTGTAAGCTGGCTGTATAACTGAAAAGGGTCCATCATGGGAACCGGATCTAGATCTATGGATTTAATCATAGATCTCGTGATTCTTAGGCTCACAAGATGTCATATGAATAACCTGCATAACAGATATACTACAATAAAACAGATATTTAATCTAAACGCTGCAAAACAAAGGATTCATCAGTTAAATCCTTGCATGCGCGTAACCAAAGCTTTCAGCTTCTTCTAGATATAGATCTAGGGTCGCTCGGTTGCTTAATATTTATAAAACTAGAAAGAAAACTAGATTTAAATAAATCTTAGCCATTTTAGCTCAATGGTTTCAGTTGTAGAACTTTTGAACCGGTTAAGAGTTAGATATGACTAGATTTAGATAAATCTAGTCCACAGATGAAGATATTACATATTTACATTGAATAAACAATTAAACTGATATTTAATCATAGTTAACAATTAATATATATATATACACTACAAGAAAATCGAAAGTTATAGCGATTTCTACGACGATCGTCGCTATAGATAAAAAGACCGTCGCTATAGGATATAGCGACGATTAATACATACATCGTCAATATAGAAGCCGTCATTTGAAACCTATAGCGACGGTCTTTTTTTTCTTATAGCGACGGCCGACCGCCGCCAGAAACTCCACAAAACGCGCTTTGAAGGTTTTTACCGAGCGGCCGAAAGTGGATATACCGACGGCGATGACCGTCACTATGTAAGATTTGTCTCGTGAGCTATTGCGACGGCCGTGGGCCGTCAGATAGGTGAGATTTGCTCGAGCTATTGCGACGATTTTACGACCGTCGCTATCATTATGAAGTTATAGCGACGATCGGACGATCGTCGCTATAGGTGAGATTTCGTGAGTTGTTATCGACGATTTCGTCACGATCGTCGCTATAGGTTAGATTTGGTTGTGAGCTATCGCGACTGGCCGTGGCCGCCGCTATATCTTCCCAAATTTTAAAGAAAATGTCGTTTTATACAATAATTTTTATTTATTTTTACCGTTAAAAAACATAACCACATTCAACCATCCAATCTGAATATAACATTTACAACTAAAAGAATAAAACAAATAAAGTCTATTAATATATAATATCATCTAAATATACATAACCATCCAAAATATCATCACATTATGTATCAAAACAAAGACATAACCAACAAAGACATTTAACATATTTTTAGTATCACATCTAACAAATTTTCATCAAAAATAGTGTTACATATAACAAATTTCCAAAGAAGACGTGATATGTCACAGTCCTCTATAGGATTATTTGATCCGCTAATATCACCATTATCTCCTTCGTGTATCGATCCTACAAATTAATTATCAAGTGAACTTGTTAATCCATAAAACATAATGATAGCCCCAAAAATTTAAGTATAAGTGAAGTGAGAGAGCAACACCGATTGTTGGATTGAGCATTTGAATCGATGAATTCTTCATAAATTCGTAATAATTGATAATAGTTCATCCACTTTCCTTGCAAAGATCATCTCCTTTTTCCCGCACCTTTTCAACTCAAACTTTCAATTCTTGATTCTCACGTTGTACCTCATTATTTGGTCACGAGGCCCCCAAGTGTTTGTAGTCATGGCACCAACTCCACCTTGTCAAGTCTACCATGTCGCTCGTCCAAGAACTTGTGCAAGTATATCATTCCATTCTCTGCATTCATCGCTTTCACCAATCGATTCTCGAGTCTTCTTTAACTCAATAATTTTTTTCCCAGTAAAAATATATAAGGCAAATTATACACAACTTAAATATACAAGGCAACTTAAATATACAAGGCAATTCAACATAACTTAAAGAAGAGTAGCAAATAATGGCGGTTGACATCGAAATTTAGTAAAAAATGTTTAAAATCGAATGAAAAATTATAGCGAAACGACACTAGAACCAAGAGTGTTTAATAGTTAGATGATGCTTGCAATGTTGAATGTGGGTTTGTTAATTTTTTAAAACATGAACAATCAAATCTAAACGCTAATAAAAAAAACTATTTGATGTTGATTAAATGAAGTTTGTACATTAAAATACTAATTGAAAGATGTAATATGCTAATAAAAGACTAAACCGACACAAATAAGTTGTTAATTAACACAGATCAAGAGAGTAATCAAAGAAAAACCGAGAAAATTACCTCAGAGTGATGCTACCAAAGGGTTCTCTCGAGGCTACCACTACTACACTCAGAGGAATGCTCAAAACTCAGATGTGCAAAAAAGAACTTGATGCATTTTTATTTTTAACAAGTAATGTATATAGCTTCATCTAATAGTATTTTAGTGCCTCTCATAGCAAATTGGTTTTTAGTTGATAAAGTTAGCCAACTATTTCATTCATACGTAAGACTCAAGTTTCCATGTCCACCACCACCACGAAATGGGGTTGTCAAACAATATTTTTACATGTAGGGTCATTTATAAGAGTCCTGTTTGGACTGAACAACGTTAGTCTTCACACAAAGGAAAAGATTTTCACAGTGTAGGTTACCAGCCATCCGGATTTTTTCATTCAAGGTAGTCTTTGTTTAAGGAGATGCTTAATGGGTTTGTTTAAGGAGATGTTTAAGGTAGTCTTCAATGCATTCTCCCACTTATTCGCATTGCGATAAATATTCCATAGAAGTATATACACCCCATCATCATCAGGTTCTAGTTCAAGTACCTTCCTTGCTGCCATTTCAGCCAATTTCAAATCCTCTTTCCCTAAACAAGCACTGAGAAGTGACCTCCAAATCACAGCATCTGGGTTCATGGGCATACATTCAATTAACTCGACAGCTTCGTCTAAACACCCTGCTCGACCAAGAAGATCCACCATACACCCGTAATGCCGGATTGTGGGTTTGTTAATATTCATGGTTTTACACCTGTTGTAATACTTGTTGTAGTAATAGGCATTTAATATGCATATTTTGTATGACTCTAAATGACACAATCGAGGGAAGAAGTGAATCTACTTAAGATAGAAATGGGACAAGTACCACCGCCTATGGGAACGACTTGACAGAGAGCTTTGCCACCTCGATTTCCCACCCATCCAACATCATTCCATCACTTTGCTAACCACTGTGCCCATCATCATCATCAGAAGAAGAAGAAGAAAAGCAGCAGCAGACTTCACATGCCTCGATCAACTAGTAATGATAGCAAAACTCAAGCGGGCAAATGCAACCTAGCTTCACAGACTTCAATCGAGAGGGTTTAATGGCATTGCATATTCCATAAACCGTAATTAAACGATCGAGAAGGTATAATCGATTCAAGGTATCATCTTGTACATGTGTTTGTATTTGTATATGCAAAATTATGAATAGTATTTTGCATAGGAACCCATATGCATCGGATTCGTATTATGCATCGATCACGATTATGACCACAAGCAGATAATAATGAAACAAATGTAACCTCATTGGGGACTAGTCCGATTCCAACATGTTATAAAAAGTTCAACTACATCTCTTCTTTTGCCATGTAGAGCCAATCCCGATATCATTGTTGTCCATGAAAACAAATCCTTACATTCCATCTCGCAAAAAATATCCAAACCCAAGTCTAAACTTCCACTCTTAGAATACATATCAATCAAAGCATTATTCACAGCAACATCAACAACCATAACTAATTTATTGACATAACCATGAACCATTTGGCCAAAATCAAGAGCCCCAACATCAAGACACCCGTAAAGAATAGTAACAATTGTAATCTCCGTAGGATGAGCTCCACCTTTCGCTTCTCATTTCCCTAAACAATTCCAACCCACAAACCGCAAACCTTCCCACTAATATAACCCACAATCATCATTGCCCAAGAAATCGCATTTCTTAGCGCCATTTCATCAAACACTTGGCGAGCACTCTCAATATCATCACACATCACAAACCCATTAAGCAAACTACTCCTTAAATATTTCCTTTTCATTCAAAAGAAAAGGTAGTCTTTAATGAAAGATATCGAAGTCCTTAAACATTTCCTTTTCATTCAAGGTAGTCTTTGTTTGGAGTCATATGAAAGATATCAATCTATATAGAACCATTCGATATATATAAGCGGTATAAGTCACGTTTCCCAAATTGTTGGATGGAATAGAACTATTCCATTTGTGTATTTCTCGCTATGTCGATCGCAATTATCGCCACATCAAGACAAGGAAATGCCTTCTATTGACATATAATGACATACAAGGTCCCCACAAGTGTCGTGAAGTAACTTCGCTAACCTTTTATCCCTGAGCTAAACACAATTGATTAAACAACATCTACACTTTTCTTCCCACCATTTGCTAGTAGAAAAAGTAAGAAACTACTAATTCCAAGGATTTCCTTCTCCAGACATGAAGTGATGAATCTTAATGGTTTTACAAGATGGCAATGACATGCCGATAATTAATCGCCTATAATGACATGCTAGAGACTCATTTGGTGTTACTCCCAACAAATATAGTGTGGCATTTGATACTCTAAGTGATCGCCAAAACAAAGTATATCAGAATATATGTGATTTTCTATGCAAGTATATCAGATCAAAAGAGTTTATCAAAAAGAATTTTGGTGTTCAAGTTATCAAATGCCACACTATATTTCTTGGTGCCTCCATAATGTGACTTAACTATATTCTTGTAGGGATCATGATTTAGTATCCGAAAAGGCAAGTTTAAATTCATGTAAATGAATGCTCTAAAACAAACTCACACACACATACAGGATAAAGAGTTAAAAAAACCCATTGTTTGAGGATTGATAAATACGTACCACATTCGAGGATGCTCCCGGTGAAATTGAGTTATCACTTGAGTGTGGGATCAGATATACATATTCTTTCGATCAATCTCTTTTTATTTATTTGGTACTACAAATAAAACAAAAATAGTTCATAATTAATAATAATACTCTATTTATAAAAGTCTAATACATGATTAACGATAAAAAATATTGAAATAACATCAAATATTACCAATTCACGCTTCTTTTTTGAATTGATTTAGTGCCCAATGTATGACCTACCAACAATTTTTTCCGATTTTCACAATTTTTGTTGCTATATCCTCGCATTGTATGTATTTATAAATTAATAATAATATATAACAATAAGTAAGAATTGATAATACATAAATTAGAATAAACATAACTCGTGCAGCATTATCGCTAGCCAATAATCAACCAACGCAACCCATTGATTAGGATTTACTCGATCATTGTTGATAGTATTCGCCATCGATTTGGCACTACCACCAGCACAAAATTATTACTCTTTAAGTTATACTTCCAATCTCTCCACCTATTGTTCATGATAGTCACCGCTTTTCTCTTAGCATTGGGGTGATCTCGTGGTAAATCGTTTCTACAACAAACAAATTTACACATATATTAGTTTGTTTCAATGTGCTTAATGTCAAATTCTATAAAATGGTATGATTAATAACCCTGAATTTCATCCCAAGCCCTGTATGTTAGCTCTCATCATATTGGACCATGTTGGAGTACTTATTGGAAAAATTCTCCATCATGAAAGCAAAGACACCCGAGAAAAGTGGTTAACTTATTGGCCTCTCCCCCAACAGGCTGACCATTTGCATCATAAATTACTTTTTTGGGTGCATCGCTATTTGACCATAATTTTGCTCCCATCGTTGGTCCACGCTTCCTCTTAGGTTGAGAACCTAAAAGAGAGAAAGAATCAAGAACTATGTATTGAACAAAAGATGAATTGAACATATAGAATATCTTTATTATGAATTAAAAACAAATATATATTATCTTTATTATTCAATATAAAAATCAATAATATGACGAGTCCCCCCCCCTTCCTACACATTTCAAAGACTTCCACTTACAAAATTTTTTAATCTACAAGTTATATAAGCACATTATTAGCTCACTAGATGAAGGATGAAGTATGAACTAAGCTGGATAGCAAGATTTTAAAACCATGAAGTAAAATATACATAATACAACTTTATATAGATGCTCAAACTATAAAAACTTACGAGTCAGCAAGGACATTTAATCAAATTAAGGTTCTGAAAGAAAGCACAACACCAAGTTAATTCTCATGACAATGCAAGTATAAGTGTAGATATATGCATGGTACCTTCAACATTCTCATGAATACTTTCCTCCTCTACATGTGGTTCATCGGCATGGATCTCATTATCATTAATTTCCGGGTCATTGGAACAGCTTAGCACGAGATCTAGACGCTCTATTAGAAGCCATTAAAGCAAACCCGAGAAACAAAAATATGAATGTGACACTCAGAAGAAAAGTTATTAGTTAAATCTAATGAACAAGAGAGCTTTCACAGCTTATTAGTTAAATCAAACTAAGTCCCCAAAATTAACAAATACATCCAAATGAAATACATCCGAAAATAAGTGGCTAGCTAATACAGTAAATTTGTAGACACCAAGGTGGGGCGGGAGGCGTTAGGTAGTCCATTTAATTTCCAGTTTAGTCTAATTTGATCTTCAAATCTACTTACATTGAAATGTTGACAAAGAAGTGTGTTTAAAACACTAATAAGATGATGTAGAAAACAAAGTAAAAGCTAATAAGACAAGGAGCACCAAGATATAATATCAAAACGGATCTATCAAAGTGTAACGGTTTCTTTCTTTTGGAGAAAATGGACAAAGTGTAAAAAACAGATCTATCAATTGTGATGTTTATCCTCTTCATTCTTCGTCATCTTCATTTTCCTCACTATCACCCTCCTCTTCATCTTGGGACCCTCATCTTCTCCTTCATCTTCGTCTTCGTCTTCGTCTTCGCTCCATTCTCATCTTCATTTTCATCAACAATATGTTCAATCATTCGCCTTTTGAAACGAGATGTATCAATTTGAGATCCTAGTTTTCGCCACTTTTTCTGGGTCTTTTTTCGTCCATTTTCAACTAATTCAAAGATCAACGCCATTCCTAACCCAATTTATGTTTTCAATATCAACTTCAGAATCGGAGTGATGAATTCTTCATTGGTATTGGGTAAATCGTCACTATCGTAATCTACTTCAAAGATCTTCACATAAATCTCTCGGCTTTGTTCAGATAACCACACGCCAATTGTTATCCCTTTGATCATCAACATAAAATATTTGTTGAACCCGAGCAGTATTACAAAGGGCTCATCGGTTGAACCAAACTTTTGATGATTTACAAGCTGTGAAGCCATAGTCATCGGTTTGACCCTCTATCACGTGCTAAACCTGTCATACCACTTACACATTGAATAGAACAACTTTGCCTGATCCATAATAATCTAATTCAACAACATCTTCCAAAATACCAAAGTATTCAACTACATCTTCCTTAGGATTTCGATCTCTAGCAGATGAATATCCATTTAGTAGTTGCTACCATATATACCCCACTATTCTCGCTGCTCTCCTCTTACTCTCACAACTTGTCGAATGGAATCGATACCCATTTACCAAATAACCATCTCCTCTCCTGCCTATCAAATTTGGGCCAAATGCAAGAGCTTGAACTTCCTTTGAAGCATCGTTATTCATAGTTGTCATCTACAAAATGGTAGCGATATAAGCAAATTCCATCCATTTATTATTAATAACCATTACAAAATTTTGCATAAAATTACGCTCAAATAATGTAGTACTTACATAATTTTAAACCATTCAGAAATTCCTTTTTCTTAGCATTGTCAATTTCCTCAAGGCGGCGGTTTTGCTTACGCTTTCCACGCCGCAACATATATGAATCTTGCCAAATACTACAAATAAATAAACAAATTAAACAAATTTTTTTTGTCATAGCTAGTCGGCTAACATAAGTTATTAATATTTCAATAATAAATGTCATTCCTTATTTACTCACCTTAGATATGACTCAACCCTCATACAATTAAATAAAGACATACTGTGTGTGCACTCTCGACATCATCGCTACATAGAGTACAAACTTTTGGGACATTAAGAAATCGACCTATGTTTCTAAATACAGAGAGAATCTCTTTTCCTTGTTCATATCCAAACTTCATTTCTTCCAACTCGCTTCCACGCAAAGATTGTTTTGACTCAAATATCTTGAGCAAAATGTAACACATTCTTCAAAGAATATACCCTTCTACAATCAATTCTTCCGGACGACTTCTATTATGTAATATACCCTTTTAACTTGCCCATGTATCTTCTTCAAAAGCCCACATTTATCGATATTTAACATTTCCACTATCTTCGCCTCTTCAAATGAGGTGGACACACAAATGTACCATTATATCAAAGAAAGCAGGAGGAAACACCATCTCAAGCTTGCAAAGTATTAACGGAATTTTTTGTTCAACCGCTCATAATCTTCCGATGTGTTATAGTTGGAACATAATTTCTCAAGTAGTTACAAAGTTCAATTATTGTTGAAAGCGTATATGTTCAGGCAAGTTAAAGACATCAGATCGCTATGGAAGTAATTGTTGCATTAAAATACGGCAATGTGACTTTTAAGACCGAGATCGCCCCCCTTCAAATTGATGCAACGTGAAATATTTGAAGCATATCCATCGTGTACCTTAACATTTTTCAACACTTGCAAGAAATCATGTCTTTCTTTCTTAGACATCGAGTAGCTTTGCAAAATTCAAGAAAAGGTACTTTGAATCGCTTGCTTGCACACGGTATCGATGGAGCTCTTCTTATACCCATTGTCATCAAGTCCAATCGTGCTTTTAAATTATCTTTTGACTTTCCTTGCACACTCAACAATGTCCCAATCAAAGCTATCACAAATGTTTTTGGCAATGTGCATTCCATCTAGATTGTGGCGCAACAAAAGGTTCCGCCTAATATGGCAATTCAAAGAAAATAGATTTCTTCCTCCAATTATGTTTTGAGTCATGGGGAATGGTCTTCGTAAGTTAGTGGGTGTCTTTCCAAAAGTGACATTAATAGCATTAACTTGTTCAAGAATATCAAACTCGATGGCACCACGGAGCTTCACTATGGTCACATTCTCCGTTAAATCTTCGCAGTATCAAACCTATAACTATGACCCGACTCCGTAAAAACAACGATGCCCGATATAACATTCCTTACTTTGCAATCTACAAGAACGAAAGTGTTCATTGACATGATGGACAAGCTAACTTACCTTTAGTACTCCAACGCATAACATAGCAAGAGCCGGAAAATCACTAATTGTCCACAACAAAGGCCGCACGATTTGGAACTTTTGTACCGTTAGATGCATCATACGCTTCAACCCCATTACTCCATAGTATCTTCAACTCCTCAATTAAAGGTTGCATATACACGCCAATATCATTACATGGAGAGTTTGGACGTGTATTAACAAAGGCATGATAAAAATACCCCGCTTCATACACATCCATGGTGGTAAGTTATATACAACAATTGTCACCGCCATATACTATACGGTGACCCATGGGTAAAGGGACTCATGCCATCATGGGACGTATCCGAGTCTTACATTTCGATGTTCTTGAGAGAATGTAGGGTACATTGTATCCAAATGCTTCCAAGTCGCAGAGTCACCGGATGACGACGATTCACTCCATCTTTCCGCCGCTTTACATGATGCCACATCATGTATTTTGCGCTTTCTATGCATATAAATAGCCTCGCAATCTCTAATTAACGCTAAATAACGAATTGCTTCACGCCTACTTTGCTCCTCTTCGCTTTTTGTATCTATTAGTGTCTTCTCCGATACAACCATCTCTACCGCTTCCATCTCGATGATTTGCAAACCGCATAAGACTCTAATTTTTCATTCTCCTCCAAAAGAGCATACAATCATTCTCGCACGCATCAATCTTCTCATAACCAAACCCTAAATTTCCAACCATTTTCTTCATTTCATAAAATTATCGTGCAAGTTTGTAAATGATGGAAATGATGACTTGAACTTACTTGAGCAATCCATCAAAGGACACATCACCATTTGCTAACATTTTTATGATTGAAAAGCCATACAACGTAATGAAAGGAATGTCTCATTTTCACATCCGTGATATAAAGGTTGATTGGCCTCGACATGTACTTTTGGTATTTTGAAGCTTCAAATGATTTAATCTACACCGTGATCCCTAAATATATCATTTACCATCTCGTGCATACGATGCTCATCTTCGGATTGTGATGGTTCTTCGTGAACATCATCATTACTCACATTCCCGACAATCACATCTTCCCTCGATGCACCCAATTTTGTAGCCAAACATAAATCCATCACAAATCAAATGTTCACTTAATAGTAGCTCTAACTGCATCTACCATTTACACAATTCTTATAATGGGCAAGGAATTCTTCCGCTACTATGCCCACTTTTTCAAAACCAAAGTCCGTAAATATATCTATGCCTCGCAAGATATTCTCTAGAATATCTTGGTAATTCCATCCACATCTTATCCATAATATTATGTCCCTAAATCAAATTGAACAACCATCGTAATGATATTGCGATAGAAATTATCATAATTAATTATGATAATTAATTATCATAATTAAGTACCTTGAATGCCAACCAAACTCCCGCTTCACTCAAATAAAACAAAAAGGTCGAGATAATTTAAATATTAATTATCATAATTAACTAATTTCAAATAAATAGAGGTAATAATTAAGGGTGACTACACCAAAACATTACATTCAAGGTCTCAATGTTGGACATGGAAGTTCTTTTTAATTATAAGCCTCAAATATTCCTACAAATTAATTGCGGTAGTACGCTTGTCTCCGCCTCGGTTTAACATCCCGCTGGATTCCTTCTAGTCCAATTAATGAAGGAAGGAAAATACTTCCTTTCCACAAGGGTTACGCTTTTGATCCATCTTATCCCTCCTCATTTAACCCAAGACCACCACCCAACCTTTGAGCTCGAACTACCCCCATCGCCCATTTGAACAAATGTCACACGAGAACGGACCACAATTCCATCCCCGGAGGTCGCCAAACTTCGTGGAGGGTCCCCATAAGAACCGGGTTATATTAATTCTCCTTTTATTCTTACTAAAACCCCGAGAACACATGGGATTATATATCGTAACACATGTCGACTAATTCGCCAAGGGATACGGTTTGAAAGAGGTGAGATGATAAGAAGACGTTAGATGCTTTTTTTTTTTGTAATGCAAAGATATTTAATCGCCTTTCACTTCGTTAATCTCTTTTGTTTATGATTGTCATTTGCTCGTTGGCTTGATTTGGCTTAATAATTTAGGGTCGACATTGGTAATTATTTTAGACAAAAATAGATTGGCAAAAGCCATCCCCATAACTCTGGCGCAGAGGCCATATACGCCGAATCAAGTCTACCACACTACATTACAATACACAAAATCATTTTAGAAAATACATAAAGCTAAAACCGATACTAGCTATAAAACACGGTGGTACAACATATCACTCAAAACAAGTTAAATATCACTCAAAACAAGTTAAACATATCACTCAACATATCACAAAATCATTTTAGGGCTTGTTAGATGGAGGAGAGAAATAGAGGAAATCATAACTTAGGGTTAAATATAAATCAAGCCCTAAATTACCTCGCTATTACCCACGCCCCTCGTTATAACCCACGCCCCCCTTATGAGATCGAGGATCGAGATGAAGCCGGACGAGAGATCGACCGACAGAGACGGTTTAACGGAGAGATCGACTGACTGAGATGAATCCGGATGGAGAGATCGAGTGACTGAGATGAAGCCGGATGGAGAGATCGACTGACTGAGATGAAGCTGAATGGAGAGATCGACTGAGATGAAGTAATATTATCTACACCTCCCTTATGAGTTATGACCTCGTTAAAATTCCTAAAAAAAATGCCTATACCGACGGCCAAACTGTGACCTCGTAATAGACTACATCGAAGGCCTATACCGACGGCCGATTTAGATCGTCATGCATATGTATGTCTATAGCGACGGTTCCGTCCCGACCGTCGCTAAATCCCGTCGCTATAGATTGATTTTCTAGTAGTGATATATACATATATATGTTAAAGCAAATAAACGTTTCAGATAAAAAATCTAACAACAGGTCGCAATGAAGAAGGCTTGATCGCTGAGCTTGAAAATCAATTTCCATATCGGTTAAAATTTGATATGTTGTAGTATATATGTATATATGTGTTTACAAAGAAGAATATTGAGGTTTGGAACACTATAAAAGGGGTTAAAAGCTGAAGTGGACATATTTTTCTCTCTTTTTTCCTTTTTTTCTTCTTCTTTTATGGTTGATGGGGGCGGGGGTCTATTTATAGACCAAAATAGCCGCGAGTCTACCTGTGGTTTCCCGGGTGGGCCCGGGCCTCGTGGTTCCCATTGTCTCGAAGTTCGTGCACTAGGACCAACGCGTAGTTTGCTCGACCCTTCATAACTTTCAATCCGGGAATCCGATGGAGGCGTGTCATACCATTTCAGAAAGATTTTTTCGAGAGTTACACAATGACATAGGGCTTGCCCTTTTCCAAATCTAGGAAGATGGGTCCATGACCGAAATGGCATCTTCGGGTCTTCGCAAGCAATTCATTGAGCTATTTTGCGTAATTTGCGCTCGAAAGTGCTGTAATGGCTCTTTGTGACCCTTTTTGCAATTGTATTAGGGTTGTTGAAGTTGAGTTGTCAAAATGACCGTTTTTCCTTTCCGGGGGTTGTCTCCAGGTTTGACGGGCTTTTGGCTATCCTTCGGGGTTATCTCCAGGGTTTGATTGCTGCCAACTTTTCTTTTCCTTAGAGTTGATCTCCAAGATTGATTTTGATGTTCCACATGGATGTCTCCGTGGTCAAATTTGATGTTGTGGTACTCCAGAGTTATCTCTAGAGTGTGAAAAAGACATTTTTGCCCTCCTGCATAGTTAGTAACAGGAAAACGAAATTTTGAATGTCTACATGTATGACATCATATGTGTATATATAATTATATATACACGTAATTCTTCAATATTTATGTACAAGGCTCAACCATCAAGCATTAGTCATCACTCTCGATTTGGAAATCTGTTGCGAGAGAGACCAAGATGCAGAGAAGAACGGCTAAGGAAAGAAACTTTCAATTTGGATTTGCAATGAAATATGAATAGAGGGTTTGGGTCTATATTTCTTTTTAAAAATATGGGTCCAAATTTTACCCAACCTAAATAAATAAAAACAGTTAACCAACCCAATTAATTCCAATTAATATAGATCAACTTTGGGTTAACTAACCATTTTGCCAGCTCTACTTGCGATAAAATATTGCGATTGGATATAATGTCACACTATATATGCATGTATGATATTAATTTATATAATTACACAATAATTATATACTACAATGAACTAAGTACTACTATAATTATAAGAAAAACTAAAGTTCATAAAAAATTTATAATGCTACATTTTCTTAGATGAAACAGCTCTTTGAAGTTATTGTACTCGTAGAATTCAGACTGGCCCAGCCGCCCTAGCTATACTAGTGAAAATTGACAATTTTTTTAACAAAAATGATATCATGATCAAACATTCGATGTTTGTCCTCAACTCTCTGACTCATGTGAAGTTCTCTCTTGGCCTGCAAACCATTGAACTGTTCTTCTTGCTATAGGCAACCAAACCCTCCTCATCTTCTCTTCCCTTGTACTTTTTCTTGTGCTGGATTCTGAGAATCTTGAGAGATTAAATAACTCTGACATCGATCTTTTATCTGACAAATTCAATGATCTTGAGGCAATTGAATGTTGGTAATTTTCTTCAAATTTTGAAGTAGAACAAGAAAGTGTATGACTTCTTGTAATTTTACTAACCCTAGACTCACTAACCCTAGACTCATAAAACCTTTTCCTCTCCATATCCTCCTTAATTTTCAAAATATGTTCATCCCTTGAAAATCTTTCACCACTATTTGTCTCCAAGGGTGAGAATCGTTTAATGGACATAACATTAAGCATCTCCGAATTCAATGATATCAAATCTGAAGAATTAACATCACTCCATCGACTCTTGTAAATGATATCCGAGACAACAATCTTGTGCTTAAACTTATGCAAGAGTTCTTTGTCTTTGTAAGTACTATTGTGATCTTCTTGCTCTAAATGCTCTTCATATCTCTTAGCACTCTTACTAAATTTTCGTAAACTATTTGCCAAGTTGAACCTTGATGATCTTTGATGATTATATTGCTCCCTTTGCACGAAAAGCTCGAGGCTTTGATCCTCCATAAGAGTGGAGGAGTTTCGAGAACATCTCAAACTATTCGAGAAAGTATAACTTGTTATGTCTCCTACATTGAACTTGTACCTACAAAGTGGACAGCTAGAATGGCCTTCTAGCCATTTATCAATGCAGCTCTTGTGGAATGCATGCTTACACTTGGGCAATAATCGAAGAATTTCAGTTTCTTCGAATTTAGACAAGCAAACTACACATTCTAGGCCTTGTTTTGATCCCTTGAGTGAAGAGAATCTGAAAAAAGGTAACAATTCAATCACCTTTTTATCGATTCCTGAAAATCTAGACCTTGATCGATGAAGTCCACTAGGGTTTTGCTCATGGATTAAGTACTGATCACTTTCAATTGTATTGCAAAACTTAGCATAAGCAAGTATGAGAAATGTTAAGGAAAACAAAACTGAGAGGATACCCATAACAATTGCAATGCTTGGATGTAGGGAATGGAGGATTCGTGATCTTGAATTTTTTGATTTCTCTTGAGCTTTGACATGAAACAAGAGGAAAAGAATTGAAAAGAAAACCAAAGTCTTGCCCATTAAAAAATGGCACATATGCTTCTCCTGTGTCTATCTCTTAATGAAGTTTTAAGCATAAATGTCTACTTAAAGATTAAGTTACATGCTTTTGTCATGTACAAAGATGTTTATAAGTCAAATGTGTTCCTTAGTCTTTGTCCTTTTTTGTTTGTCCTAATTTGAGAACTTAATATATATGTTAGCTAGCAATGGTTTCGGCTAGTGTTTAATTTGATACTGAAAACTACTTATAGCATGGAGCCAATGAGCAACTTACATGCCTCTTAGATAGTCAAATTTGTTGGATTATGAGCTTATTGGAAAGAAAATATTTCAACTTATCGAACGGGAGATATTAGCTTAGACCTTTATAAGGACACAACTATATATAAGCCTTTATAAGCCTTTGTTTAGGCCCCTTAACTTATATTAATTTGTGACCTAAAGTTTTATCAGGGTATAAATTTCTACTTTTGAGAGAGTGGAAAATAAAATGGAAGAACATTAATATAACTTTTGGTACTGCCATATCCCAATTTAATTTATGAGTCTTAAATTTTGGGAATTTTGCAAAAAGGATAATGTCTACTTTGAAAGTTAAGTAGCAAGTTACGTTATGGCTTTTACCAGTCACTTTCTGCAAGTTTTGGCCTTTGATTCTTGTTATGGAGCTGAGATTTAATTTTTTTTATTTTTTATTTTTTTGTAGACCTCCTTTTTAATGTCTAATGTGTCCTCAGTGCTCGTCTTATTTCATGGATTCTTCTTTAGGTGTCTTGATCAGGTAACAAAATATATGAGCAATATATGTCATGTTCAGGGTATTTCTTTATCAAATTTTGAACAAAAAACATCAAGTCAAAATGAACGGCTAAATAACCTAAATAGTCCTTGTACTTTCTGATTAGTTTCAATTTCGTGCTTGTACATTATTTTTTTCATAATTATCCTTGTAATATTTCTCAAATATACAATGGTCCTAAGTGTAAGACCCCAACTTTTACGAATAAAGATGAATTTTCTATAATTATCATTTTTAAATATTATGGAATAAATTTGATATAATGTTTTAGTTGTGGGTAATATTTAGAAATTTTGCAAAGTACGCAAGTTGTTTATAATATTCGATTGGTCGGTGAATATTCGTACGACGGCACAATCATTGGTGGACCCCACAACGGAATTATTGTCGGATTAAGAAAACGACAATTTTTTTTTTTTATGAAAATAACGGCGGAAGTTTTACCGTTAACTGTTGAAACACCCGGTGTTAAAAGTACAAGAATACGCGTGGTTGCATAGTAGGACACGGTATTGATTATTGATGCTTACGTGAGAAGTCATTCAATTTTATTCAATTATTGTCGATATTTTATATATTATTAAATCAATAATTGAGATAACAAAGTT
Organism: Panax quinquefolius; assembly: GCA_020205615.1. Taxonomy (NCBI): domain Eukaryota; kingdom Viridiplantae; phylum Streptophyta; class Magnoliopsida; order Apiales; family Araliaceae; genus Panax; species Panax quinquefolius. The sequence goes on from CM035163.1 coordinate 35,133,316, forward strand.
GTTAATATTATTATTTGCATTATTAATGATGTCTAGAAGTTCTGTCAAGGAGAGGTTTGGTCACTAAATTGCGCGCCAATAGGGAGAAATCCTTATTGGAAAGCCCCCTCTTTCCTGGGAACGACCTGGTCGATTAATAGTGTGAATAATAATAATAATGATGATGAAGTTTTGTTTTATTATTATTATTAATGTAATAAAACAGAAAATCTTTTTATATAAAACAAAATACTTTTATAAAGTTATTCGTTTTATTAGGCTAATAGTAAAATCTTTTTATATAAAACAAAATACTCTTATAAAGTTATCTGTTTTATTAGACAATATTTAGAATATATTATATATTTTATTATGCATAGTATTTGCATAAGGCTGCGATAGTATTTGCAGATAATAAAATCTTTTTTATATAAAATGTAATACTTTTATAAAATTATTCGTTTTATTAGATTATAAATAGAATAGATTATATTTTATTGTAAACCAATCTGGACTGTCCGCTTAAAGTAAATCAATCTGGATCATTCATGGATTGGTTACTATTCAGTCCATTCTTCTATAAATAGAAGCTCATTCCTTTATTATTTCTTACGAATTCACTAAAACTCTAAAGAGAGAAAACTATAGAGAGAAAGAAGAAAAGTATTCTGCTACTTCACTACTTCTATATCCAGTTTCTTCTTTATAAGGTAAGGGGTATTATATTTTTTTCATATTCATGAAGAGAACTTCTGTTATTCCATTCTTTATTATTACATTGAATAACTCAGTATACGCTGATTTACCCTATACTTGGTGAAATTCTTTCGTTATTCCATTATTTATTATTTCATTGGAATATCACGTCTACATGCATTTTACGCCGGATCCGGTTCCGTCTTTTATTATTACATTGAATATCCTCGCTCATGCATTTTATTTTGGGTCCCGGTTAAAGTCTTTATTATTACTGTTGAATATACCTTTCATGCATGCTTTTACGCCGGACCGTTCCGTTATTTATTATTCTCGTTGAATAACTTGTTCACGCCAAGTACCGCATGCATGGTGATTTATGTTGTTATTCCATTCTTTATTATTCTCGTTAGAATATCCTATATCTATGCGTGTTATGCCGAATTCGATTTCATTATTTATTATTCTCGTTGAATAATATGTCATGCTAAGTACCGCATGCATGGTGATTTCTTTTGTTATTCCATTCTTTATTATACTCTCGGTTGGTTAAAGTTTGACTTCTATACTCTCCATAAATTAGTGGAATATCCTTGATATTTTGCGCTTCATCCAAGATCTTTTCGTGGAAATATTTTTCCGAGCATTCTTGAATTTTACTCAGAAAGAAGTATCACACGACAATTTGGACATTATTAGTTCCCGAATAAATTAATTTTAAACTTGTTTTATTGAATTCTTATATCATTGTCATCATCCTCATATTTATATTTTGTTGAAAGTCATCTGTATTCGTAGTGCATAGATGGACTTGGTATGATTATGAATTGTGGATTATTCTTGTAATCACTTAACCGTAATGTTACAAATGATGTGGTAAAAGTCCTCGTTCGCCCTGTAGTGTATTGATGGACAGTTGTTGGCATGATCATGATTATTGATGAATACACAAATATCCTTAGCCCGTAGTACATGGATAATTTGTGGTTGTGATACTAATGAATATCCTCAGCCAGTAGTGTGGGGATGATGTGGATTATTTATTGTCGAGTCCCAAGTTGATAAAAGTGATGAAAACCTTTTAAATCATAAAAGATAGTAGATTTTATTCTCTACTTGACTCTTTTAATGGATTGCATGTTCCGCTGCAGTTAAACTTGATGTTTATTGTATTTTATCAGTTTAACACTGTTGAAGACTAATGATAATTTATTCTGCATTATCTTAGTCATAATATTTCTTACTGGGCTAGTTGAGCTCACCCTTTCTTTCACTGTTCTCTTTAGGAAATGAGAACGTAGCCGGTACTAGTCGGGGAACGGAGTGAGGGTCCAGATGATAGTATTAGTAATCCTCACTATTCTGTTAAATAGTGTGACAATAAATGTAATGAGAACTTATTCTGAGAGTGGATATTGTCTAGAAGACAATAGTTGTAGTAAAACTCACATCACTCTTGATGTATATTAAAGATTGTATTTATATTCTGTACCATATATTTAGCGACTCAAAATAGGTGATGTATACCTATTTTGGGGGCGTCACAGTTGGTATCAAACCTTAGGGATACGATCCTTGGCTAAGATGTGAGACAAGAACTAGGAGGGGAGAGACGGGGAATTCCTTCGCTAGTATGACCTACCTAAGTTTGTTTGATATTTAATTGGTTGGTCAGAGTATAGGGATTATATGTGATATGTTAATTAACCCTTGTTTTGTGGCAGTATTTGAAAATGGCATCCGAGAATGTTGAGAACATCAATGGAGCACAGGAGACCGTTGAGTCTCCATAAATCAATAATCAGGATAATGTGCATCAGGAAGGCGACAATCCTAATGCAAATAACAACACTGACCAAATGATGAACGATGGAATATTCCGAGGGTTCATGCAATTCATGCAACATCAGGCGAGAGCGGCTCCTGTCCAAAATACAGGTGGAAACACTGGCAACTTTTGGACGGTCACCACCAAACAGTTCAAGGAGCTGGGACCACCAGAGTTTTTTGGAGAGCCAAAACCACTTAAGGCGGAGACGTGGATAAAGCAGATCAACAAGATATTTAATATTTTGGGATGCTCCGAGGAGTAAAAGGTTCCCTTTGCCACCTTCATGTTGCGGGCAAAGGTAGATTACTGGTGGGAATCTGTAAAGCGTACTCAACCAGCAGCACTAAAGATGTCTTGGGAGAAGTTCCAAGAACTGTTCAACGACAAGTACTTTCCCGAAAGTATTCGTCACATGAAAGAGGTAGAGTTCATTAAACTGGAACAAAACAACATGACCGTGTCGCAGTACGAAGCCAAGTTTGCCGAGTTGTCACGGTTTGCGTCCCATTTGGTTGATAATGAGGAGAGAATGATGCGAATGTTTCTAAGAGGTTTGAAACCCGAGATACGTCAATATCTTATCTCTCATAAACTGTGTTTGTATTAAGATGTTGTTAATAGGGCTCAGTTATTGGAGCGCGATAATGAGTCAACCCAACCAAAAGAGAGCAGCCGACAAAATGATAATACCAGTGATAACAGTCATCGAAGCGGTGACAATAAGCGTGGAGGGAATCAACATGCCAGAAATGGTAACCACTTCGGTGGTAATCATGGCCAAAACAATAAGAATGGACATTTCAAGAAGAGGAGATTCAACAATGATGGAAAGACGTCAGCACCAGCACCTGTGGTTAAGGAAGGAGAACGACCACCTATCATATACTTCATATGCGGAGGGGAAGGATATATCAGTCCAAACTGCGTAATGTTGTCCAAAGCATGTTATAATTGTGGAAGAGAAGGTCACCTAGCTCGATTTTGTCGTTCACCGAAGACAAGTTCAGCTAGGATGGAGGCACCAAAGGACGTCCCAGAAAAGTCAAAGTCAGTAGTAGAAGGGAGAGCGTTTGTCGCGACCTCCCAGAAAGCTAGGAACCCGAATGAGGTCATCATGGGTAAGCTTATCATAAACTCTAGCGAAGTATATACCTTATTTGATACCGGTTCTACCATTCTTTTATTTCTCCTACTTGCGCTTAACGTTTAAATTTGACTCCGGAGAAATTAGACTTTAACTTATCTGTTGAAACTCTGTTGGGAGAAACCTTCATTACATCCACTGTTTATAAGTCTTGTTTGGTTCAAATCGGTACCCTCACATTACCTGTCGATCTTATTTCATTGAAAATACTTGCATTTGACGTAATTCTAGGATTGATTGGTTAACTACTCATCATGCAAAATTGATTATTTTTCGTAAGGATGTTAGCTTTCATATTCCTAACCAACCTATTATGCTAATTCAAGCAACCAAACCATTAAAATCAATCATCGTCATCTCAAGCCATAAAGCTATTCGTTTATTGAAAAACGGATGTCAAGCTTTCTTAGCTCATGTCACGGATCTAAACAAAAATACGCCAGTTTTGAATGATATTTATATTGTTAATGAATTTCCTGACGTATTCCCTGAAGAACTTTCTGGCCCACCCCCCAGAGCGTGAAATTGAATTTTTTATTGACCTTGAACCCGGTACAAAACCCATTTTCAAAGCCCCATATCGAATGGCTCCTATTGAACTTCTGGAGTTAAAAACCCAACTGTAGGAATTGTTAGACATTGGCTTTATTCGTCCTAGTACTTCTCCTTGGGGTGCTCCTGTCCTATTCGTGAAGAAGAAAGATGGGAGTATGCGACTTTGTATTGATTATCTAGAGTTGAATCATGTCACCATCAAAAATAGGTACCCATTGCCACGTATTGATGACCTGTTTGACCAGTTGCAAGGCGCCAAATTCTTTTCAAAAATTGATCTTTGTTTCAGATATCACCAATTAAAGATTAGAACCGATGACATTCCAAAAATGGCTTTCAGAACTCGGTACGGGCTTTATGAATTCCTAGTCATGTCTTTTGGATTGACTAATGCTCCTATTACCTTCATGGATATGATGAACCGAGTATTCAAGAAATATTTGGATCACTTTATGGTCATCTTTATTGATGACATCCTTATTTATTCCAAAAGCCGTGAAGATCATGAGCAACACTTGAGGCTGATACTTCAAAAGCTTCGCGAATATAAGCTTTATGCCAAGTTGAAGAAATACGAGTTCTGGCTTGAAGAGGTAGCATTCCTTGGGCACATGGTATCAAGTCATTGAATATCTGTTGACCCAGCAAAGATTGAAGCTATTCAAAGTTGGGAGCAACCTAAATCAGTGACCGAAGTACGTAGCTTTCTCGGCTTAGCTGGTTATTATCGGATATTCGTAGAAGGATTTTCTCAAATCGCTACTCCCTTAACTCAGCTGACTCGGAAAGATACAAAAATCAGTTGGAGTGAGAAATGCGAGAAGAGTTTTCAAGAACTCAAGAGGAGACTCATTTCAGCACCTGTTCTACAATACCATCTGGCTCGGAGGGATTTGTCATCTACAGTGATGCTTCGGGCAAAGGGTTAGGATGTGTTCTCATGCAACATGGGAAAGTCATAGCCTATGCCTCTCGACAACTCAAAGAATATGAGAGAAATTATCCTACTCACGATCTAGAGTTGGCAGCTGTTGTCTTCGCACTTAAAATTTGGAGGCATTACTTGTATGGGAAGAAAGTAGAGATCTTTACGGATCATAAAAGCCTCAAATATTTCTTCACTCAAAAGGAACTCAACATGCGACAACGACGTTGGCTTGAATTGTTGAAAGATTATGATCATACTGTGACGCCCCCAAAATAGGTATACACAACACCCATTCTGAGTCGCCAAATACATGGTACAAAAAGCAAACTACAACTTCAATAATACAAATGTCGTGTGAAATACGACAATATATATAATGAAGTTTAAATATAATATTGTCTTCTAGACAATATCCACATGCAAATAAATCCCCATCATAATTATTGATTCATTATTTTACAAAAATGGTGAGGACTACTAAACAACTCTCTCTAGAACCTTCATTCCATACCCCGACTAGTACTCGCTACATTCTCGCCTCCTGAGAAGAAAAATGGAACAACAAGGAAAAGGGTGAGCTCAACTAGCCCAGTAAAGAATATTATGACTAAGATAATATACAACAAATTATCGTTAGTCTTCAACAGGGAAAAATCTGATAGAATACAATAGACAACAAGTTTCAGATCAATATTCGCAGCGGAAATAATAATTCATAGAAGAGTTACGTAGAGAATGAAATCTACTATAATCTATGAATTTAACAGTCCATCATCAATATTTTATCCCTGTAACATCAATCAATATTCATCTCAAATCAAATATTCATCTTTGCACTCTGTGCCAAAGATATTCATTAATCCATCATGTTCATCTCAACACTGCTCATCTTTGCACTAAAGGCCAAAGATATTCATCATCGGTCATGTTCATTTAAACACTGCTCATCTTTGCACTACTGGTGCCAAAGATATTCTTCAGAAATCATTCATCTTTGCACCATGTGCCAAAGATATTCAATAATATCATCATTTAAGACCGAGGATGATGAAAAATATTTTTAAAGAACGAATCCAATTGAACAAAATGACAAGGATTAAGGATTAATGATTCGTACTTTGTTTTATCCATGTCCAACAATACCTCAAAAATAATCATAGTGGTGTAAAATTCAAGAATGATCAAAACATGGATACAATCAAAGCTAGTATCCAGAATAGATATTTTGGACGAAAAGAAGAAATTTTATTTTTTCTATTGAATAGTCAGATATCGTGAATAGTGTCGTATACGTAAATAGTAACTCCGACACCAAAAGATAGAAATTCCACAAAAAAACATTTTCACGCTTCATGAATAGTACTCGTGAATAGTAACTCGTGAATAGTAACTCATGAATAGTAACCCCGACATGAAAAAGTTTCAAATTTGATAAAAACTTCAGATCAACATTTCAAAGATAATGATATTGAAGAAATAATATCATTACGAAAAAAATAATATCCCTTACCTCAAAGAATCAGTACTTCGGAAGGAAAGGTCAAGTGATCTTTGAATGAAACTTGTCAGATTGAACAAAGAACTCTCAAAGTATCTAAATACTCACAAAATACGCTCAATAATATAGAGAGAGAAAGAGAGAAAACTTTGTTTCTGGTGTGATTTTCAATTCTAACTTAGCCCTCTATTTATAGGAAAATGTTAGCCCACCAAGCGGACTTGACCAAGCACCGATGGCTTTTACCGCTACTATTGCCACCCACCACATTTGAAATAAAATTCAGCACATTTCTTCACCAACCACAAGTGGGGCCCACTCAATTCTAGAATTTTCCACCAAAATCAATTATAAACCTAATTTCCGAATCCGACACCTCTTAAAATTCACAACAAATCATTCGTGCATTTTTAACGGTTCAAAATTTGTGGACATATACTCAACTTATGTATGTATAACATACCCAAAAATTACCACAATCCAACTATTTCGGATTAAAATTATAACCCCATAATATATCTCAAAACCCCGATTTGATTTTTAATACCTCCAATCCGATAAAATCCGATAAAACACCTCAACATTAATTCCTTCATTAATAACCACATAAATAAATCCATCATTTATATTCATATAAAATAAATATTTCCTTATCATATAAATCAATAATTAATTATTCACAAATAATATTACAGAATCACAATTATGACAACCAGGCCGTTCCCAGGAAAGAGGGGGCTTTCCAATAAGGATCTCTCCTTACTGAAGCGCAATTAGGTGACCAAACCTCTCCTTAGACGTAACTTTCTAGACATTGCCAATAATGTTATCTAATAATATTATTCAAATAATATGAATTATTGATCCGATAATGGGAAAATATCAATGACAATTATTGAACAACAATAATATAAAATATCAACGCAAAGAATTATTGAATCAATAAAATAAAATATTGAACAAGAATTCATTGTGGAAAATTATTGAGTAAAGTGCCATCTTACGCATTTAATCAATAATTCAACAATATGCGGTAATACCGTGTGCTATTCATGCAACCACGCAGACATCAGTATTTTAACCACCGGGTATTCCAATGCCGGTCTTCAGAATAACAACTACGCCTGTTTTTATAACCACCCAAACTTTGTCGTTTTCCTCATCCAATCGCTTTCGTTATGGGGCCCACACATGGGCTTGTGGTTAATATTTAATATTCCCGACAAGACGAATATTCCACGACCAAACGAATATTCCCGACAAAATGAATATTTTATAACCACTTGCTTATTTTGAAATATTTGCGTATTTAACCCTTAACTATCCACATTAATCAAATCAACCCTTACTATTTCAAAATAATAAATAAAGGAAATTCCTTTTTATTTAAAAAAATTTGAGGGTCTTACAATCTCCCTCCTTATGAAATTTCGTCCTCGAAATTGACGCGACGACTGTGTTTGAAATGGTGAGGATACCTCGCTTTCATTTCGCTTTCCAATTCCCTGTGTCATTTCCTCTATAGCATGATTCCTCCACAAAACTTTAACTTGTGGTATGACCTTTCTCATACAGTAGGACACGCTCCTTCCTATCCAAGATCTTGATAGGTACCTCCTCATCACACGTTAAGTCTTGACTATCTCGTGCGGTTCTAACGCAATAATGTGGTTCGGGTCGTCCACATTGATACGTGAAAAACGTTATGAACACGCGTCATACTTGGCGGTAAAACGAGTCTATTGGCCACAGTTCCTATTCGATCGAGAATTTCAACTGGATTAATAAATCGAAGGTTTGAGCTTTCCTCACCTCACCGATTCTCGCTTTTAAAATAACAACTTCTTGACCTCCTTCTTCAAATTCATCATTTCGGTGTGTAGCTTGAGCGACTTTTAACTTTATCGATTAAAGTCGATTATACTCAGATATCATCACGCATCAGATATCATCACGTGGGTACCTAGAGTTTTCATCTCCATCTCTATTATTTGTATATTATACTGAAATGAGTCTTTGACAATATTGTACTCAGACTTGTATACGATCTTCTACTCAACACGCCACCTACCATGTTCGCTTTTTCGGGATGGTATGGTCGTAACATATCTTTGAAATGAGTCTCCTCTTGAGTTCTTCAAGCTCTTCCCACATTCCTTGCTCCATTTGAATTTTGTATCTCTATGAGTCACCTACGTTAATGGAATAGCGATTCGAGAATATCCTCCGATAATAACCAACTAAGTTTGAAAGCTACGTATTTCGATTCATCGACTTAGGTTGCTTCTCAACCGTGACTCATATCCCAATCTTGGATAAGACGTCACAATGACACCTATCGCTTTACTATCGCACTAATATGACGCCCCCTATAGAGAGTCCGCTTAGGTAAATTCCACAAAGGAAGTCACAAGATAAAGGCTCAGTACCAAATTTATAGTTGAATTTTTAACTCTCAAGTTCAATAGAGCCATTCGATATGAGATTTTAGAAATGAGTTTTGTACCGGGTTCAAAGTCGATACAAAATTTAATATCGAAGCTTTGGGAGTAAGCCAAGAAATTCTTCGTAAAATACGCCAGAAAAATCAATAACAACAAAAATATTATTCAAATCGACGTGTCTTTATTCAAATCCATAACATGGACTAAGAAAATTTGACATCCGTAATAAACGAATGACTTCATGGCTTGATTGAAAATGTTTGACTACAATGGTTTGATTGCTTGAATTGAATAACAAAGTTGCTTAGGAATATGAAAACTAACAACCTTACAAAAGCAATCAATTTGGCGTGATGAGTAGTTAACCTTAAAATCACATCAAAAGCAAATATCTCTATAGAAATAAGGTTACTGTGTAATGTGATAGTGCCAACTGAATCAAACAAGATTTCTAAACAACAGGTGTAATGAAAGTTTCTCCTAACGGATTCTCCATAAATAGGTCAAAGTCTAATTTCTCCGTAGTCAAGTTCAAACGTTGAGCGCAAGCAAGAGAGATAAAAGAATGGGTAGAACCCAGATATCTAGTAAGGTATAAACTTTGCAAGAATTTATAATTAACTAACCTGCTAACTTCGTTCGGGTTCCTCGATTTTGAATGGCCACGACAAACGCTTCTTCCAGAATCGTTGACTTTGACTTTTCTTGGACATCCTTTTGAGTCACCATTCCGGCTGGATCGGGTTTCGATATCGTCTAATCTCGAGCGATATGTCCTTCTTTTCCACAATTATAGCATACCTTAAACTGTTGTAGGCGGTTTGCCAATGATATGTCCCTCTTTCCCGCATTTGTAACATACGATCGATGGTCTTTCTCCTCCTTGGAACCGATTACATTGGGGCGCCGACGTCTTCACATGGTCGTTGTTGAATCTCCTCTTTTAAAATCTCCTCCCAACTCGCTTCTTCTATTTTCATGGCCACGATTACCACAAGAGTGGTTACCGCTTTGTCCGTATTCTTCTTTCTCCTTGGTTATCGTTATTCGATGATCGCTATCTTTGGTATGATCCTCGGTTATGGTCCCTCGGTTGAACGTATTTCGTTATCTCGCTTCTAACAATCGAGCCCCATTTTACAACATCCGAATAGAGAGAAAATTTATGAGAAATGAGATATCGACGTATCTTGGGTTTCAAACCTCTCGAAAAACATCCGCGTCATACGTTCCTCATTCTCCACCAAATGAGGTGCAAACTCGATAACTCCGCAAACTTCGCCTCGTCTTTGGGACACCGCCATGTTATTCTACTCCAATCTAATAAACTCCACTTCCTTCATACGACGAATACTTTTGGGAAGTACTTGTCATTGAACTGCTTTCAAACGTCTCCCATGACATGCCGAGTGCAATTTGAATGGGTACGCTTCATGATTCCCACCGAAGAATCGCCTCGCCACGGAACATAAAAGTAGCGAATGGAACTTTCATTTCTTCGTGCATCCCAAGACATCGAATATCTTGGTAATTTGCTTGACCCATGTTTCCGCCTATGATCGGATCTGGCTTTCCTGCACTCGTGGTCCCAACTTGAACCGCTTGGTCGTGACCACCCGTGAATTGCTATCATCTCCTCCTCGTATTTTGAACACGAGTCTCCTCGTCGATTTTGCATGAACTCGCAAAAAGCTTTTTAAACATCCCTCGCTCATCATCCGCTTTCGGTGGTGTTATTCACAGGAGGTACATTGCCATTTCACATTGCACGTTCTCCTCGTTGTTAAATATGTGCATCTCCCACGGTCTCATTTACTCCATCGTTAATATTCTCATCGACATTCTCAAACACCGTCATAAAACAAGGGTTAATTAAGGAAATCAATATATCACATAATATCCCTATATATCTTGACCAACTATCAAATAAGCTTAGTAGGACACACTAGCGAAGGATTTACCTGCGTTTCTCCCTCCTAGTTCTATTCCCCGATCTCCGCCAGAGATCATATCCCTAAGCTCGATATTAATCGTGACGCCCCCAAAATAGGTATACACAACACCCATTCTCGAGTCGCCAAATACATGGTACAAAAAGCAAACTACAACTTCAATAATACAAATGTCGTGAAAAATACGACAATATATATAATGAGTTTAAATATAATATTGTCTTCTAGACAATATCCACATGCAAATAAATCCCCATCATAATTATTGATTCATTATTTTACAAAATGGTGAGGACTACTAAACAACTCTCTCTAGAACCTTCATTCCATACCCCGACTAAGTACTCGCGCTACATTCTCGCCTCCCGAGAAGAAAAATGGAACAACAAGGAAAAGGGTGAGCTCAACTAGCCCGGTAAAGAATATTATGACTAAGATAATATACAACAAATTATCGTTAGTCTTCAACAGGAAAAACTCGATAGAATACAATAGACAACAAGTTTCAGATCAATATTCGCAATGAAATAATAATTCATAGAAGAGTTACGTAGAGAATGAAATCTACTATAATCTATGAATTTAACGGTCCATCATCAATATTTTATCCTGTAACATCAATCAATATTCATCTCAAATCAAATATTCATCTTTGCACTACAGCCAAAGATATTCATCAATCCATCATGTTCATCTCAACACTGCTCATCTTTGCACTAAAGGCCAAAGATATTCATCATCCTAATCATGTTCATTTAAACACTGCTCATCTTTGCACTACGTGCCAAAGATATTCTTCGAAATCATTCATCTCTGCACTACTACGTGCCAAAGATATTCAATAATATCATCATTTAAGACCGAGGATGATGAAAATATTTTTAAAGAACGAATCCAAAGGAACAAAATGACAAGGATTAAGGATTAATGATTAGTACTTTGTTTTATCCATGTCCAACAATACCTCAAAAATAATCATAGTGGTGTAAAATTCAAGAATGATCAAAACATGGATACAATCAAAGCTAGTATCCGTAATAGATATTTTTGACGAAAAGAAGAAATTTTATTTTTTGAATGAATAGTCAGAGTATCGTGAATAAAGTGTCGATACGTAAATAGTAACTCCGACACCAAAAGATAGAAATTCCACAAAAAACATTTTCACGCTTTTCATTAATAGTACTCGTGAATAGTAACTCGTGAATAAGAACTCATGAATAGTAACCCCGACATGAAAAAGTTCCAAATTTGATAAAAACTTCAGATCAACATTTCAAAGATAATGATATTGAAGAAATAATATCATTACGAAAAAAATAATATCCCTTACCTCAAAGAATCAAGATTTCTAAGGAAAGGCTCAAGTGATCTTGAATGAAACTCAGACTTGAATAAAGAACTCTCAAAGTATCTAAATACTCACAAAATACGCCAATAATATAGAGAGAAAGAGAGAAAACTTTGTTTACGGTGTGATTTTCAATTCTAACTTAGCCCTCTATTTATAGAAAATGTTAGCCGTACGGAAGCAGACTTGACTGCCACACGATGGCTTTACTCGCTACTATTGCCACCCACCACATTTGAAATAAAATTCAGCACATTTCTTCACCAACCACAAGTGGGGCCCACTCAATTCTAGAATTTTCCACCAAAATCAATTATAAACCTAATTTCCGAATCCGACACCTCTTAAAATTCACAACAAATCATTCGTGCATTTTTAACGGTTCAAAATTTGTGGACATATACTCAACTTATGTATGTATAACATACCCAAAAATTACCACAATCCAATCATTTGATTAAAAATTATAACCCCGCAATATATCTCAAAAACCCCGATTTGATTTTTAATACTTCCAATCCGATAAAATACCGATAAAACACCTCAACATTAATTCCTTCATTAATAACCACATAAATAAATCCATCATTTATATTCATATAAAATAAATATTTCCTTATCATATAAATCAATAATTAATTATTCACAAATAATATTACGAGAATCACAATTACGATAACCAGTAGTTCCCTTGTGAAAGAGGGGCTTTCAATAAGGATCTCTCTCATCTTGGCGCAATTAGGTGACCAAACCTCTCCTTAGATGTAACTTTCTAGACATTGCCAATAATGTTATCTAATAATATTATTCAAATAATATGAATTATTGATCCGATAATGGGAAATATCGCAAAGTTGACAATTATTGAACAACAATAATATAAAATATCAACGCAAAGAATTATTGAATCAATAAAATAAAATATTGAATAAAGAATTCATCGTGGAAAATTATTGAGTAGTGCCATCTTACGCATTTAATCAATAATTCAACAATCTTGCAGTAATACCGTGTAGCATCTTTGCAACCACGCCAGACATCGTATTTTAACCACCGGTATTCCAACAATCTTAATTTGAATAACTACGCTGTTATTTATAACCACCCAAACTTTGTCGTTTTCCTCATCCAATCGCTTTCACGTTATGGGGCCCACACATGGTCAAGGCCGTTGTAATTAATATTCCCGACAAAGCACGAATATTCCACGACCAAACGAATATTCCCCGACAAAAATGAATATTTTATAACCACTTGCTTATTTTGAAATATTTGCGTATTTAACCCTTAACTATCCACATTAATCAAATCAACCCTTACTATTTCAAAATAATAAATAAAGGAAATTCCTTTTTATTTAAAAAAAATATCGGGGTCTTACACATACTATCCAATACCATCTTGGAAAAGCAAACGTGGTAGCTGACGCATTGAGTAGAAGATCATATACGGGTACGAGTGCGATATTATCAACGCAAAGGCCCATTTTGTATGACTTGCAAAGGATGGAGATAGAGATAAAGACTCCAGGGACCCACGTGATGATGGCGAATATACGAGTAGAATCGACTTTAATCGATAAAGTTAAAGATGCTCAAGCTACAGACCTGGAGCTGATGCATATGAGAAAGAAAGTACAAGAAGGTGTTATGGCGGAAGCAAGAATCGATGAAGAAGGAATACTTTGAGTCAACTCCAGACTTTGTGTTCCTAACGACCCTGATTTAAAGTATAAAATCATGATGGAGGCGCACAACACACCGTTTTCAATCCATCTCAGGAGTACCAAATGTATCATGATCTTCGACATACATTTTGGTGGGGCAATATGAAGAGGGAGATAGCGCTGTTTATCTCAAGGTGTTTAACTTGTCAACGACTCAAGGCGGAGCATCAAGTACCAAAAGGTCCATTGCTACCACTTGAAATTCCAGAATGGAAGTGGGAGCACATTACTATGGATTTTGTTACTGGTCTTCCCAAGGTTTCTCAAGGCATAGATGCAATTTGGGTCATTGTTGATAGATTGACCAAATCTGCTCATTTCTTACCTATACGAGAAACTTATACACTTGAACGTCTTGCTCGTATATACATAAACGAGGTTGTAAGATTACATGGTATGCCAATATCCATAGTTTCTAATCGAGACCCAAGATTTACTTCACGATTTTGGGTTAGTTTACAAAAAGCTATGGGCATGGATTTACGATTTAGTTCGGCATATCATCCTCAAACGAACGGACAATCAGAGAGGACTATTCAAACTCTTGAAGATTTATTAAGACTCTGTGTCCTTGACTTCAAGGGAAGTTGGGATAAGTTCTTACCATTGGTGAAGTTTTCCTACAACAATAGTTATCAAGCAAGTATTGGCATGGCTCCATTCGAAGCGTTGTATAGAAGAAAGTGTCGTTCTCCAGTTTGCTGGGATGAGATGGGTGAAGCAACGTTGTTGGAGCAAACGTATCCAGCAACGTATAAAAACCTGAGATAAATAGTTATGCTGATCCAACAAACGATCCGACAACGTATAAAAATCTCACAAGATCGACAAAAGAGTTATGCTGATCTTCATCGAAAGGACGTGGAATTCGATATTGGAGATCATGTGTTGTTACGTGTTGCTCCATGGAAAGGAGTTATGAGATTTGGAAAGAGAGGAAAGCTTAATTCTCGATTCATTGACCCATTTTTAATCCTCGATCGAGTAGGGACTGTAGCCTATAGACTTGCTTTACCGCCAAGTATGTCTCGTGTTCATAACGTTTTTTATATATCCATGTTACGTAAATATGTTAAAGACCCGAACCACATTATTGAGTTAGAATCGGATGAAATAGCGGAAGATTTAACGTATGAAGAGGTTCTTGTTAAAATCTTGGATAAGAAGGAACATATTCTACACTCCAAGGTTATACCTCAAGTCAAAGTTCTATGGAGGAACCACGATGTTGAGGAAATGACCTGGGAGTTAGAATCAAATGAAATCAAGGTATCCTTACCTCTTCGACATACCAGTATCGTATTCTAATTTCGAGGGCTTAAATTTCATAAGAATGGGAGATTGTAAGACCCTAACTTTTATGAATAAAGATGAATTTTCTATAATTATCATTTTTAAATATTATGGAATGAATTTGATATAATGTTATAGTTGTGGGAAATATTTAGAAATTTTGCAAAGTACGCAAGTTGTTTATAATATTCGATTGGTCGGGGAATATTCGTACGACGGCACAATCATTGGTGGACCCACAACGGAATTATTGTCGGATTAAGAAAATGACAAAAAAATTTTTTATGAAAATAACGGCGGAAGTTTTACCGTTAACTGTTCAAACACCCGGTGTTAAAAGTACAAGAATACGCATGGTTGCATAGTAGCACACGGTATTGATTATTGATGCTTACATGAGAAGTCATTCAATTTTATTCAATTATTGTCGATATTTTATATATTATTAAATCAATAATTGAGATAACAAAGTTGTTAATATTATTATTTGCATTATTAACGATGTCTAGAAGTTCTGCCAAGGAGATGTTTGGTCACCAAATTGCGCGCCAATAGGGAGAAATCCTTATTGGAAAGCCCCCTCTTTCCTGGGAACGACCTGGTCGATTAATAGTGTGAATAATAATAATAATAATAATAATAATAATGAAGTTTTGTTTTATTATTATTATTAATGTAATAAAACAGAAAAGCTTTTTATATAAAACAAAATACTTTTATAAAGTTATTCGTTTTATTAGGCTAATAGTAAAATCTTTTTATATAAAAATGTAATACTCTTATAAAGTTATCTATTTTATTAGACAATAATTAGAATATATTATATTTTATTATGCATAGTATTTGCATAGTGCTTGCATAGTGTTTCAGATAATAAAATCTTTTTATATAAAATAGAATACTTTTATAAAGTTATTCGCTTTTATTAGATTATAAATAGAATATATTATATTTTATTGTAAACCAACTGGACCGTCTGCTTAAAGTAAATCAATCTGGATCATTCATGGATTCAGCATTATTCGGTCCATTCTTCTATAAATAGAAGCTCATTCCTTCATTATTTCTTACTTAATTCACCAAACTCTGTAGAGAGAAAACTATAGAGAGAAAGAAGAAAAGTATATTCGCTACTTCACTACTTCTATATCCAGCTTTCTTCTTTATAAGGTAAGGGTATTATATTTTTTTTATATTCATGAAGAGAACTTCGTTATTCCATTCTTTATTATTACATTGGAATAACTGTGTACGCGGCCTCACCCTATACTTGGTGAAATTCTTCTCGTTATTCCATTATTTATTATTTCGTTGGAATAACTCGTTTACGTTACGTTTTTACGTAGGGACCGGGTTCCGTCTTTTATTATTATTCGGTTGAATATCCTCATCTGCATGCGCTTTTTACGCCGCACTAGTTCCGTCTTTATTATTCCATTTGAATATCACGTCTGCATGCTTTTACATGGGATTCGTTCCGTTATTTATTATTCCGTTGGAATAACTTGTCATGCCAAGTACCGCATGCATGGTGATTTCGTTGTTATTCCATTCTTTATTATTACGTTAGAATATCCTATCGGTGGTTGTTACGCTCGACTGGTTTCATTATTTATTATTCGTTGAATAACATGTCTATGCATCAAGTACCGCATGCATGGTGATTTCTTTTGTTATTCCATTCTTTATTATACTCGGTTGGTTAAAGTTTTGATTTCTATACTCAATGAAATTAGTGGAATATCGTTGATATTTCAAGGCTTCATCCAAAGATCTTTTGTGAAAATATTTTTCCGAGCATTCTTGAATTTTACTCTACAAAGAAGTATCACGCCGACAATTTGGACGTTATTAGTTCCCTGAATAAATTAATTCTTAAACTTGTTTTATCAATTCTTATATCATTGTCATCATCCTCATATTTATATTTTGTTGAAAGTCATATGTGGCCCGGAGTGCATAGATGGACTTGGTATGATTATGACTAGGATTATTCTAAGATAATCAGCTTAATCGTAATGTTACAAATGATGTGGTAAAAGTCTTCATCGTCTGTAGTGCATTGATGGACAAGTTGTTGGCATGATCGCTTGATTATTGATGAATACACAAATATCCTTAAATTTCAGTAATACATGGATAATTTGTGGTTGTGATACTAATGAATATCCTTAGCCAGTAAAAGGGGATGATGTGGATTATTTATTAAGTCGAGTCCCAAATGATAAAAGTGATGAAAACCTTTTAAATCATAAAAGATAGTAGATTTTATTCTTTACTGACTCTTTTAATGGATTGAATGTTCATTAGGTTAAACTTGATGTTTATTGTATTTTATCGGGTTTAATGATTGTTGAAGACTAATGATAATTTATTCTCGCATTATCTTAGTCATAATATTTTCATTGGGCTAGTTGAATTTCACCCTTTCTTTCACCGTTTCTTCGTAAAATGAGAACGTAGCCGATGATTGCTTGGGAAGCGGAGTGAGGGTCCGGATGATAGTATTAGTAATCCTCACTATTCTCGTTAAATAGTGTGACAATAAATGTAATGAGGACTTATTTCGAGAGTGGATATTGTCTGTAAGACAATAGTTGTATTAAAACTCACAAATTTCTCTTGTTGTATATTAAAGATTATATTTCAGATTCTCAGACTACGATTTGGTTATTACATTAATTAACTGACATTAATACTTTTAGGGAATAAATTGGATGTCTAATAAACGAAAAACCTTAATTTTACATGCTTAGACATCTAAATATCCATGTCAGCATTTTCCTAATGCTATGTCAGCTTTTTTGTCTCATCTTGCAAGTTGTTAGGACTAAAGTGCATATCTAAGAAATAGTACAAGGACAATTATAAGAAAAATAATGTGCAAGGACTAAATTGAAACTAACTCTAAAGTACAAGGACTATTTGTCCAAAATCAACAGGTTTCACTGCCGAAAAAAGAGAGCATATTTTCGTCCACTATTCACATTAAATACATTGTTTTGCTACTATTATGGAATAACAATGCAAACAATGCAGTAAAAAATATACTAAAGAAAAATTGAAAAAAAGACGATTACATAACTAGACACAAAATGTGTGGTCGGTCCAAAAATTAAGCGACTCTACAATCCGCAGTAAATTAGTCTCACCATCTCGAAATATCATAATATAATATCCCCTCTGAATCTATAAGTTCTACCTCTACTTCTATGTTCCAGTAACAAGCTCAATCATTGTTTGAATAATTTGACCAATACCTTTAAATTAAAATTAAATTAAGCGTCATCAATAACATTTGCCTACTAGGACTATATATATATGGGAAATAATATTTCTACGTATGATTCTTTCACATAAAAGTAAAACCCACCTTATTATTTTGTGAAAAAAAATCTTATAACAATATCAGAAAAAAAATCTTATAAAAATATCAAAATTACATGTTTCCTAATTTAAATGAGCAAAAACTGATGGAGTTTTAGTTTGTCATACTTGAGTCAGACATGTATGACACAGCTCGACCTTAGCTCACCCAAAAATAAAGTTGGCCCTTACATGACACAGCTCGAACTTGGCTCGCCACATTTGCCACCCAATTTGGACGACAAACTTTGGTAACTTGATATAAACTACAATCTCCAAGTAAAAGGAAGGGGATGTACTAGTGGCTTAACTGTTGAGTGTATTAACTTGCTAACTGCATAATTTGTAAATAGAAAAAAAATAAAAAGAAAAAAGAAAAATAGATGCAAATTAAACTATATTGAATTCTCAAGGAAAGCTATCAATTTTTACATGATCATTATGCTCCTAGCCTTCTATTGTCCCTGTACAGTTCTAACTATGTTATTTAATTTGTTGGGTATAACATGAATTGTTATTAAATTTGAATTTAAGTATCGTTAACGCTAATATTTGTTCACGCACCTCAATCACCAATAGCATGTCAAGTTCTACACAGAAACGAAATTACACGCGAAGTTTAACAGCTTGTGCCGCCGAGGGATAACTCCAGTGTAAGAATAAGTACATGCTGAATATGATTTAATAATGGAGGCTTAATGCTCTAGTGCTGAAAAATAATATTGTGTGTACCTGAGAACCAAAGTACAACTTTGTATTTATAGTGATCACACCTCCTTCTCCGTATAGGATATTCCTCATTAGGTATAATTCCTTAATGAGATTGAATTTAATCTCCTTAAAGAAAGGAAGTCGGAACATATCCTTGTAATTCTATAATTAAGCACACCTAGAGGGGGGTGAATAGGTGTGAATACTTAGAAGTGATCTACAGTGACCAATTTTCAAAGTTTACTATAGCAGGCTATAATCGGACGGTCTAACCTTGTCCGTATTAGTTATATTCTTCGTCTGTTATAAATGGACAGCTAATACTTGTCTGTATTAGTGTAAAACTTTTTCGACGCAAACAAAAACTGCAGAATATTGAAGCTAAAAACAGAAGCAAAAAAATAGTAAATCACATCGAGATTTTTTACGTGGTTCAAATTTCTATCCTCTACTCTAATGGTTTAATCCACGCCCAATCCCAACTAGATTGGA
The DNA here is from genome assembly GCA_020205615.1 of Panax quinquefolius. Lineage (NCBI taxonomy): Eukaryota > Viridiplantae > Streptophyta > Magnoliopsida > Apiales > Araliaceae > Panax > Panax quinquefolius. The sequence goes on from CM035163.1 coordinate 35,153,282, forward strand.
GACTCACTTTATTAAAATAATATTCAAGAATTACAAAGACAATAAAACTCCCCTGTTACAACGACGATCGATTGGACACTTACGCCCTTTGCACTCTCTCGCAACACCACTCACCCTCGAGACTTTGATAGATTCGTTGAACAAACTGAATATTACTAAAATAAAAATCCCCCAAGTCAACCTCGACTTGTACTATGTTTACAATAGATATAAATAAGGAATACAAGAACACTGTAAACCAAGACTAACAGAATGATATGATAATTTGTATCTTGGATAGCTTGAAGAGTTTCTGTTCAGTAGTCTTGTTCTTCCAATGCCGATCAAAGCAATATATATATATAAAAGATAGCAACGGCTATGTAACGTTCCAATCCCTCATGCGACGGCTAGTACTTTTTGATTGAAATAGGAGATCAACGTTACCAATGACAACCTCAGTAGATAAGGAAATACAGCTATGAAGAAGTCAATTAAAAATCAAATACTAGCTGAAAGAGTCCTATTAGCAATTAGCAAGATCCCTTAAAAATAGCAACTACTGTTTAGCATGTGACCAAATAACTGCTCCATCAACTTTAAATAAGAATCCTTAATAAAACCAATTCCTAAAAAATCTCCCAAATACGTATAAATTGGTAGCTCAATATATATATAACAAATAACACACACACACACACACACACACACACACACACACACACACACACACATATATATATATATATATATATATATATATATATATATATATATTGAAGGATATAACCGCACAATTAAATATGAGAAATTTAAGGAATATTAAATGATTTTCAATCTCCATAAAATACTCCAATTTGAATTAGTCTTCAAAGCAAATCAGGATTGGATATATATTCTATATAAAAACTTAAAGTATGTGGCAAAAATAACCAATTGTTTTACTCATTCCAATACTGCAGTAACTTGCGTGAGCTAGGAAACAAAGTGATTACTCCATGCATTAACCCATGCAAACTATTATATATTATATAATTAATATGCATAAAAATATTTGAATAACATGACCCAATTAAAGAATAAGTCAATATAAAATTAATTAAGCCCATATAAATATTGTCATCATTAAAACCACAAAGTATATAAACCAACATTCTCCCCCTTTTTGATGATGACAATATATTATTTTTTTTAAATTTATATGCTCCCCCTAAATTTATGCATATTAAGTCAACATGAATACCAAGTCAATTCAAATTTCAAATACCAAAAATTTCTCCCCCTTTGTCATTATCAAAAAGAAATCATTAAGCACAAGTTGGTTATAACATAATCATCATTACCCAAATATCTCTCCCCTGTTGTCATTAACAAAAAGGAGACATTAGTGAGATCCTTGAATTTCACATCATCCTTGAATTTCACATTCTAACCACATACAGACATTGTAAGTTCTCTTCTCAAAGCGCAAAAACGCTCAGTAAGGACAAATACTAATTTAATTAACCCTTTAGCAACATTATCTCTTAAAAAATGATGTCTCACTTCAATATGCTTAGTACGAGAATGAAGCACAGGATTTTTTGAAATATCAATTGCACTAGTATTGTCACACATAATAGGCACATTTTCACATATCACATTAAAATCATGAAGAGTTTGAATCATCCATAAAATTTGTGAACAACAACTACCTGCCGCCAAATATTCACCTTCCGTAGTAGACAAGGCAACTGATGTTTGCTTTTTGCTATGCCACAAGGCTTTGTCCTAAAAATTCATAAGCACCGCTTGTGCTTTTTCTATCAACTTGACACCCTACATAATCTGCATCTGAATATCCAATTAGTTCAAAGTTAGGAGATACAAGATAGTATAAGCCAAAATTAATTGTACCAGATAAATATTTAAATATTCTTTTTACCGCTTTAAGATGAGATTCTTTAGGTTGAGCTTGAAATCTAGCACAAAGGCATACACTATACATAATATCAGGTCTTGATGCAGTTAAATAAAGTAAACAACCAATCATACCTCGATACATTGTCACTTCAACATCTTCACCTGTAGCATCCGTAGTAAGCTTGATGGTAGTACTCATTGGTGTTGACTTTGGTTTGGTATTTTCAAAACCGAATCTCTTTAATAACTCCTTTACATACTTGGATTTGTGAATGTGAATCCCTTCATTGGATTGTTTGATTTGAAGCCCCAAAAAATAGTTTAATTCCCCCATAAGGCTCATGTCAAACTCATTATGCATACATTGGGAAAACCACTCACACAAAGAGTTAGTAGTAGCTCCAAAACTTATGTCATCCACATAAATTTGAACAATTAATAAATCTTTATTTTTGGTTTTAATAAAAAGAGTAGAGTAAATCTTACCGCGATTAAAACTATTTTCTAATAAAAACTTGCTTAGTCTTTAATACCAAGCTCTTGGAGCTTGTTTTAATCCATACAAAGCCTTTTTCAATTTAAACACATGATGTGGATATTTTTCATGTTCAAAACTGGGTGGTTGCTTAACATATACTTCTTCATTTAAGTAACCATTTAAAAAAGCACTTTTCACATCAATTTGATATAATTTAAATTGTCTAAAGCATGCATAGGCTAATAAAATTCTTATAGCTTCCAACCTTGCAACAGGGGCAAAGGTTTCTTGATAGTCTATACCTTCCTGTTGTTTATAGCCTTGAGCTACCAATCTAGCCTTATTTCCAGTGATTATGCCATTTTCATCAAGTTTATTTTTGAAAATCCATTTTGTACCAATTATAGAAGCATCTTTAGGAGGTTTGACAAGATCCCATACCTGACACCTTTTGAATTGGTTTAATTCTTCCTACATGGCAATAGACCAATTTTTATCTTGAACTGCTTTCTTGGCATTCTTTGGTTCTATTTGTGAAAGAAATGCGGAGAATGCACAGTAATTCCTTGCTTTCCTTCTTGTGTTCATCCAAGTGTCAGGATCACCTATGATCAGATTTGGTGGATGATTTCTCACTGTTCTAGATGGTTTAGGAAGCATTGCTGTAGTCATTTGTTCGTTGGATTCAAACTGTGGTATGTCACATTTCTGCATCAGTGTGTTCGTCTGATTTTTCTTCAAAATTGGACGGTTCTGATTGTCTATTTTTCTGTGTCTGCATGTCTGAGTTTTCTACTAAAATGGACGGGTCAGGCTGTCTAATTTCAATTATATTTCCTTCTGATTCGGACGGCTTAGGCTGTCCAGATTTAGCAGTTTGGCTTCCACGACTCAAATTGTTATTTCCTGCAGAATCCTCATCTTTTGACAGATCATGGTTAACTTCATTAAATATTACATGTACTGATTCTTCAACCTTTGGCTTGTCAAGATTATAAACCCTATATGCCTTACTTTGTGCTGAATAACCAAGAAAAATAGCTTCAGTTGATTTTGCATCAAATTTTCCAAGATTACTATTAGTATTTAAAACAAAACATTTAGCACCAAACACTTTAAAATAATTAATATTAGGAATCCTTTTGTTTAGTAACTCATATGGTGTTTTTAATAAAATGGGTCTAATCAATACTCTATTTAGAATGTAACATGCAATACTTACAGCCTCTGCCCAAAATCTTTTAAGCAGTTTACTTTCTTGAAGTAACGTTCTTGCAGTTTTTTAGAGAGTACGATTTTTGCGTTCTATTACACCATTTTGTTGTGGTGTTCTTGGTGCAGAAAATTCATGTGTAACACCTTTCTCACTGCAATATGGTATAAAGTCTTTTCCAAATTTCCCACCATGGTCACTCCGAATACCAATTAGCTTGAGGCTGTGTTTTGTTTCAACATTCTTTATAAGTTTTTTAAATTCTGCACAAGCTTGATCTTTAGTTTTCAAAAATAAAACCCATGTAAATCTTGAAAAATCATCAACAATAACAAAGGCATAATGATTATTTCCTAAGCTAGCATATCTCTCGGGTCCAAACAAGTCAAGATGCAATAATTGAAGAGGTAAAGAAGTTGATACCTGATTTTTGCTGATAAAGGAATTTCTTGCTTGCTTACCTAACTGACATGCATTACAAATCCCTGTCTTTTCATATTTTAGCTTTGGCAATCCTTTGACAAGGTTCTTGGTAGCTAGTTTATTAATCAATTCCATATGCGCATGTCCTAACCTTCTATGCCAAAGAATTGTTTGATCTTGAATAGCAGTTAGGAAAATATCTTCATTTTGATTTTCAAAATTAATTGTATAAATATTACCTTCCCTTTGAGCAATTAAAGGAATATTGTGAGAAGCATAAATAATAGCACATTTATCTTTTTCAAAAATTACTTTATGTCCACTATCCATTAGTTGACTTACACTAATTAAATTATATTTTAATCCTTCAACATAATGAACATTATCAATGAAAACCTTACCATTCCCAATTTTACCTTTACCGACGATTTGGCATATGGTGTCATCTCCAAAGGTAACAGTTCCTCCCTTCTTAGTAGTTAATGAGATGAATTTAGCACTATCACCCGTCATGTGTCTAGAACACCCACTGTCTAGCACCCATTTATGTGATGGTACTTTAGCTTTAAAACACACCTATAAAACAAAGAAGTCGCTCATCATTTTGGTACCCAAATCTGTTTGGGTCTGGTATTGTTAGTAATAATTAAATCTCTTTTCTTTATCCAAACTTGTTTTATTTTAATTTTGTTACAGTTTGTATCAAAATGTCCTTTTAAACCACAATTTTTGCAAGTAACAAAAGGTGAGCAATAAAGAGGCTTGTTCCTTGGTTTATTATTTATTACTCTAATTTTATTAGTAGTGCTTGTAATGTTCTTAACAGGATTGTATCCAATTCCTTGTTTATCTAAACTTGACCTTTGAGCACCTAACATTATATTTAAATTCTCTTCCCCTTGAACAAATTTTACAAGATCCTTTTTCAATAAAATTATTTCTTCCTCATTATTATTTTGCATGTTTAATAATTTTTCATCATTAAAAGCATCAATACAAATATCTCTCATTTTCAAACTTTTTTTTAAAACATTATTTTCCTTTTTAAGACCATTAAATTCTTCATTTAATTTGTTCGCACGTTTATATAGAATTTTATTATAGTTATCAAGATAATCAATTTTAGCATTTAACTTAGATACTTCACTTGATGTGCAATCTTTAACTATTTCTTATTTTTCTTCAATTAATGTTCTTACATTAAATCATTTATCCAATTTTTTAAATGAACATTTTTCTCTTTAATACGAATATTTTCATTTTTTTTAAAACTAGATAATCAAAAATAGTAATATCACCAAGTTCAAAGTTTACCTCAGATGATTCTTGATTGCATAATCCAGTGAAACACAGTTGACCAGTTTCATCTTCTTCCTCGTCATGATTGGACTCATTATCGCTCCATGTCATTAACGCCTTTCCTTTTGAATTACTTGCTTTGTTCTTCCTTTTTAATTGGAAACAGTCTCTCTTGAAATGTCCGGGCCTTCCACATTCAAAACAGTTATCTTCTTGTGGCTTTTGCTTGGCGTCTTTCTTGTTGTTGAATGTCTTGCCTTGAAACTTTGATTTATTCTTCTTTCTAATCAGCTCTCTCAATTTTTGGGACATCATAGCTATTTCTTCATCGGTGTCTTCATCATCATCTTCTATGTAGCTTTCAACTCGAAGAGCTAAGGTCTTCCTTTTAGGTCCTTCATCTTCTTCATCATACCTCTTTAGTTGATTTTTAAATTCTTCAAGTTCTCCAAACAAAGTTAGAGTTTCCATCGTACTGATTGTAGTTGAGTCTTGAAGAGTTGTAACTTTTGATGCAAACCGTTTGGGCATGACTCTAAGTATCTTTCTCTTTGATCAATTTTTCGGCCGAGCATGCTTAGAGATTTCATAAGAGTGAGGAATCTAGCTTGAGCTTCTTTGATGGATTCATTCTTTTCTAACCTGAAAAGTTCATATTCTTGCATTAGTATACTTAATTTGACTTCTTTTACCTTTGTAGTTCCCTCATGGCTCGTGACGATTGTATCCCATATTTCTTTAGAAGTTGTGCATGCAGAAACTTTGTCAATTTCAGCTTGAATCGTCCCACTTAGCAGCGTGTTCATGGCTTTGGAGTTGTAGGATACCATGAATGATTCATTTGAATCCATTTCCATGAGAGTCTTCGATTTTCCATCATTCTAAACTTCCAAAAGTTGAAGTTTTCACTTCCGAGCAACAAAGGTGGCCGACTTGTGGATTAACCTTTTTGAAAATTGAGGTGTGCCATAGGATCTTTCCCTACGACCTGCAAAGATCAATATTAGTAGAGCCTCGCTCTGATTCCAAATGTAATTCTATAATTAAGCACACATAGAGGGGGGTGAATAGTTGTAAATACTTAGAAGTTATCTACAGTGACCAATTTTCAAAGTTTACTATAGCAGGCTATAATCGGACGGTCTAACCCCGCCCGTATTAGTTATATTCTTTGCCTGTTATAAACGGATAGCTAATACATATCCGTATTAGTGTAAAACTTTTTCAACGCAAACAAAAACTGCAAAATATTGAAGCTAAAAATAGAAGCAAAAAAAAATGTAAATCACACCGAGATTTTTTACGTGGTTCAACCCCTATCCTCTACTCTAGTGGCCTAATCCACGTCCAATCCCAACAAGGATTGGAGACTTACTTTATTAAAATAATATTCAGTAATTACAAAGACAATAAAACTCCCTGTTACAACGACAATCGATTGGACACCTCTGCCCCCTTTGCACCTGTGCAACACCACTCACCTTTGAGACTTTGATAGATTCGTTGAACAAACTGAATATTACTAAAATAAAAACCCCCCAAGTCAGCCTCGATTTGTACTATGTTTACAATAGATATAAATAAGGAATATAAGAACACTGTAAACCAAGACTAACAGACTGATATGATAATTTGTATCTTGGATAGCTTGAAGAATTTCTGTTCAGTAGTCTTGTTCTTCTAATGTCGAGCAAAGCAGTATATATATAAAGAAGATAGTAACGACTATGTAACGTTCCAATCCCTCCTACAACGGCTAGTACTTTTTGATTGAAATAAGAGATCAACGTTACCAATGACAACCTCAGTAGATAAGGAAATACAGCTATGAAGAAGTCAATTCAAAATCAAATACTAGCTGAAAGAGTCCTATTAGCAATTAGCAAGATCCCTTAAAAATAGCAACTACTGTTTAGCATGTGACCAAATAACTGCTCCATCAACTTTAAATAAGAATCCTTAATAAAACCAATTCCTAAAAAATCTCCCAAATACGTATAAATTGGTAGCTCAATATATATATAACAGATAACATATATATATATATATATATATATATATATTTATATATATTGGAAGGATATAACCCCACAATTAAATATGAGAAATTTAAGGAATATTAAACAGATTTTCAATCTCCTTAAAATACTCCAATTTGAATTAGTCTTCAAAGCAAATCAGGATTGGATATATATTCTATATAAAAACTTAAAGCATGTGACAAAAATAACCAACTTGTTTTACTCATTCCAATATTGCAGTAACTTGCGTGAGCTAGAAAACAAAGTGATTACTCCATGCAATAAATCATGCAAACTATTATATCTTATATAATTAATATGCATAAAAATATTTGAATAACATGACCCAATTAAAGAATAAGTCAATATAAAATCAATTAAGCCCATATAAATATTATCATCATTAAAACCACAAAGTATATAAACCAACAATCCTGACACTTTTCGTAGGAGTTGAAAATTGAATATAACTAAGAATCTTGGATTCCTTAAAATACTCAACTGCCTAATTAGATTCCTATGCAGTATAAATACATCCACGTGGACTTTGACCCACCATATAATTTGGTCCTTAATAATCACGCCCCAACAAGTATTACCTAGAATTCGTTTTGGTTTAGAAAAATTATCTTTTCTAGTTATACTTAATTTAGTATATCTTATTCTATTTGGTTATGAAGTTTTTCTATGGCCTATAAATATATGTGTTGGATTTTTGGAGTAGATACATTCAAAAGTATTCTAAAATTCTCATAGTTCTCTCTTTATCTTGTATTCTCCAGATATTTATTTAGTGGAATTCTTCTGCCTTCTCTGTGACTTTTTCCCGATATGGGTTTCCACGTAAAACCTTATGTTATTCTCTTTATCTTTCTGCGTTGATTTATAGTATTTTTCATATTTTATCATAACAAACTGGTATCAAGAGCCTAGTTATTATTGATCCATACTATAGCCTTGAGTTCATCAAAAAAATTTAATATTGATAAATTCGATGTGAATATTAGTTTTAGTCTTTGACAAGTTCGAATGAAGGCTGTTCTTACTTAGCAAGGCTTGAAGAAAGCCATTTTAGGGACGCCAGTGAAGCCTGTAGATATGTCTGATACGGATTAGAAAATGAAGAAAGGTAGCAAGATGTCTGAGTTAGAATGAGAAACTATAGATGATAAAAAAAAACTTTCGTCCTCAAAATTGACATACGTACCCGGTATGTTAAACAGGTGAGGATACCTTGTTCTCATTTTATATTCTAACTCTTGAGGTATAACCTTTGAGCGTAAAATATGTTCCTTCTTATTCAAGATTTTAACATGTATCTCTTCATACGTTAAATCTTCTGCTATCTCTTCGAGTTCTAATCAATAATGTGGTTTGGGTCGTCCACATATTTACGTAACATCGATACATGAAAAACATTATGAACATGCGACATATACTTAGTGGTAAGGCGAGTCTATAGGCCACAGTTCCTACTCGATTGAGTATTTCAACTGGGCCAATTAAATCGAGGGTTGAGATTTCCTCTCTTCGTCGATTCTTGCTTCCAGAATAACGCCTTCTTGAACCTTCTTCTTTATATTTATCAGCTCCGGGTCTGTAGCTTGAGCAACTTTAACTTTATCGATTAACGTCGGTTCTACACGTATATTTGACATCATCACGTGGGTCTTTAAGTCTATCTCCATTATTTATAAGTTATAAGAAATGGGTTTTTGTGTTAACAACATCGTACTCGTAAACGCATACTATCTTCTACTCAACGCGTCAGCTACCACGTTCGTTTTTCCAAGATGGTATTGAATGGTATTATCGTAATCTTTCAACAGCTCGAGCCAACGTCTTTGGCACATGTAACGTTCATTTTGAGTAAAGAAATATTTGAGGATTTTGTACCGGGTTCAAGGTCGATACAAAATTCAATTTCACGCTCTGGGGGTAGGCTAAGAAGTTCTTCGGGGAGTACGTCAGGAAATTTATTAACGATAGAAATATTATTCAAAATGGTGACTCTCATCCAAGACTTGGATAGCACGTCACATTGATACCTATCAACTTGCCACCGTTATTCACTACGTCCTCTACGGAAAGTCTGGCTTCGGTGCATTCCAAGACTTGGAAGTCACCAGCGAAAGGTTCGGGGCTCTTTACTTATGGCTTGATATGACAGTGATTGACTTTAGTGGTTTGGTTGCTTGAATCCACATAACAGGTTGGTTAGGAATATGAACGCTAACAACCTTACGGAAACAATCAATTTTAGCATGATGAGTAGTTAACCAGTTGATTCCTAAATAACATCAAATGCAAGTATTTTCAAAGAGATAAGATCGACAGGTAACGTGAGGCCTCAAAAAGGTTTATTTTCGATGGAATATTTCGTCGGTAATAAGGATATTCCGTCGAGGTTAACCTCCTTTCCGAAGGAATATTAGATTGGAACTTCGGTCGTATATAAGCAGGTCAAAATTAAGTTCATCGGTATTTCGGTCGGGGATACTTACTATCGACGGACTTTTCCTCGACCGAATATTCGGTCGGTCTTACTATAATTCCGACTGAAAATAGTCTGTCGAGGAAATTCGATCGATCATAATCATGCCACGTGGCAATGCCAGGAAAATGGAAAATAAATTAAACTCGACGGAAATCCGTCGAGGATACAACTATTCCGTCGAGAATATACGTGCCACGTGGCACATGACCAAAATGTTAAGGACTTATTACCGACGAAATTCCATCGATAATATTACTATTCCGTCGAGAATAGTGTTTTTTTTAAATGATTTATTTATTTTTGCAATATCCAGGGATTTAACCCACATCTTGTACTTGTACATGTTTTCCCAACAGCACATACACAAGCTACCAATATGGCCAATAACATGAATTACAATTACCAAGGCCAATAATATGTCAAAAACCAACTAAATGAGAAGTAAAAAGGTCAAAAATATCCCATTAATCTAAACTAAACGATATCAAACATCCCATTAAGGTGCGGTTAAACTAAATGTCAAACCAAATACAAAACCAAAGTAATGACGTGCTTTATTCTACAATACGTCAAAAATTATGTAAACTACAAAAGAATGTAAACTAAGTCAAGCTGCTCTGGAGTATAAAAATTGCCATCATCGTCATCCCGCTCGTCAGTCCGCTCGTCACCCTGTTGATACAATATAATGTAACTCATTGGTCCATATATATAATTCAGTTAAAGATAACTAAATGAAAATTAAATAACATGCAAAATATATATTTGTATTTAAAACGAAGTATACCTGAGCAGTCGAGCGCTGACTCAACATTGGCCCAAACGCGTCCTCGACTAAGGTAACCACCATCCGAACAATCTCGTCGTGTATCGCGGCCCACTGCTCCAGAGGGATACGCATACTCTCGGCGGTGGCACCAACTGCAACGTCCTGCGCAAGCTGATGGAGGCGAGAACGGTTGGGCAGGTCGATGATGGAATAGCGGATCAGTCTCAAACCTCTTCGACACCGCAGCCATAAATGCTGGAACAAAAAATCGTCTAAGCCAGCGCCCGTATGTGATGGTCCCACGGGGGCTCTCGGACACAGACACTGGCTAGAGCCTACAAAAATAAATATAACATGAATAATATTATAAGTTTACTTTATTCATAAACAAGAAATAAACTAAAATATTATACCTCCTGGAAGTGTATAGGCTGGTATCCTCGGTAACCCCAGCACTCGATACCGGCCGGTAGTACTAGTAGGAGTATCCTGAGACGCGACCCAAAGAGCCGTCTCCTCGTCCTGAGATAAACTAATCTCGGGTGGAGGAACGGTGGAATCTAACGTCTCAGCATCGCCCCTAGCAGCTTGCAACTCTGCTATACACTGGCTGCGGAGCTTCTCAAACCGCTCCTATAATTTGATATACAAGCGAGTTATCTTGGTATTATCATATAAATTACATAATATTATCCTAAATAATATTTATTATAGTAAATGTATTACCCGTATAGCTAGTGTTGGTGGAGATATCGTCGACCCTGAAGTAAAGCCCTTCGGCGTATGGACTCTATCCCATAACTCGATCATAGTAAGAGGTCGGCCCAAGCTACTCCGCATGGCCTAAATCATATACATTAAATAATATTACCTTAATTTACTATAGTTGCAGTTTAATATTAAACTAAACTAAAGGGAAATACATACCGACTTAACCTCCTAAAATGACTGCGAGCCAGAAGTATGTACAACTCGCAGCTTATCGCGATTCTTCTTCATCTGCTCCGACTTGGTCTTGAACGCTGCATCATCCCATGTCCGTGCATCGACATCAATTTGTCGTGGTGATGCTCTCATAAAAGTAGTCTGGGCGATTCTTCTATCGCCGGACCGCCCCTCTCGTCAGCATCTCGTACAACCAGCCGACATAATTATTTGAGATGTGGGCAATGATAACGGCGTCACCATCCGCCTTAGTGATGTCGGCCTCGTATCTGTAGTATCTCTATCAAACAGACATAACATACGTATAATTAATTATTTGAACAATATGTAAATAACATGCATGGACCTTGATTTAATATATGTAATTCGACTTATGTGAAACTCCTGCAACACTGTCACCATGAAGCCGACATCGTAGCGTGCGTACTTGCTAAATCGCATGTAGCCAGTAGGGAGATGCGCCAGGCAGATGGCGTGGACGGTCGCCTTAGTGACAGGATCCATAATACTATAATACAAAATTTATTAAGAACATTTTAATTTATTAATCACATTATAATATCATTCTAATTGAACATAAGTGATATATTATAATTGAAACTACACGCATGACATTGCCGACATCAATGGAACTGGGCGTATGTGAGAGCCTTGCTTAGGTGGATGACCTAATCGACCGAGGTTAGGCCCTCGCGAATGCCGACGTCTAGCATCTGTATGTTTAATATAGTTATGACATTATCATAAAATAGTAAATGAATGTATAATATAGTTATGAAAAAAAATTTACTGAGCCAAAAAAGAAATCAACTCACTAGTATCTAAAGATAACCCTCCCTGGGAGCCGTCACCCAATCCGGAGCGGCCACCACCACGGCCACCTCCTCCGCTATGTCAAGGCATATATTGTTGTACTACTGAAATAACAGACATAGATACGATGACATTAATTAAATTTCATTATAATTATTATATATAATGATTAATTTTAATTGTATAATATTTACAAAACACCAATTAGTGAAGAAGTAGTACGTCGTCAAACCCGTCAGAATCAAATTCATTTTCATCCTCTGCTTCTGTCTCTTCATCTTCTGTATCAATTTCTTCCTTAGTATCATCTTCCACCATCACATACGGAGTGACAACCACATCTTCCTCCACTTTGTCAACATCGAGTACGTCAACGACATCATCAACCAACACATAGTCATCATATAACACAACGTGGCTGGGATTGCTAACTTGTTCTTACAACTGGTCATCTGTTCCAGACAGATTAGTACCATCAAATGGCCGAGTCTTCGTTGTCACAACTGTATACTAGGGGGTTCTATAATTTACAACATTAGGGGCGTAGTACACTTAAGTTACTTGGCTGGCTAATATAAATACGTCATCAGACTGTAAATTCAATTTTATATCTACTGTGACGATTCTATTACAATCAACTTTAACACCCTTTGCAGTATCAAACCAGCGACACTTAAATGTAATGACCTTTTTAGCCCTTGGATAATTGAGCACAACCACTTCCTTTAATCTTCCATAGTAATTGGACTCAGAATCTCCATAACAACTTCCCAACACGACAACGCCGGAGTTGACTGATGTCAATTCATTCAAGTGATCATCAACCTTGAATCTATACCCATTCACGATATAACCTTGAAATGAACTAATAAGTTTGTACGAGCCTAAAATGACATCTCTAAAACGCTCATACGTGTTCTCTTCTTCGACCCTTCTCTTAAACCACTGGTGAAAGTTTGCATTAGTGATTGCTTCCATCTGTGATTCTGTCAAACCCGGGTTAGAAGCATGCGCTTCCAATTTGAATGAACTGCGTACAATAATATGACAATTATTTAGTTGTTGATTAAGGATAGGTAAATCATTTTCAACTTTTAATAATACATACTTGATTTACGACGATACTTCAGTCATATTTAGAAGCATGTATGTAGAGACAATCTTTAAATCTTTATCGGTTTGGTAAGTCTTCGTCTCATATCCAAATGGTTTAGCTGGATAAGTGAATACAACCAACTCATTATCAGCACAACCAGACGGATCGACGACCTCATTCTGACTTAGACGGTTATGCTTTTTTGCGACTACATCATCAAAGTACAACGAGCAGAAGTTGACAAGCTCTTCCTCCGTATAGCATTCAGCAATAGAACCCTCTACGCGAGCTTTGTTTTTAACTTTCTGCTTTAATCGACGCATATACCTAAAATATGAAAGTATGTAATATTACCTGATAAGTTAAATATAAAGATGATGAATATTGCACAATGTATGTGATATTACCTCTCAAATGGATACATCCATCGATATTGCACCGGTCCTCCAAGCTTAAGTTCATATGGCGGATGAATAGGCAAATGCTCCATCTTTGTCGAAAGAACCCGGTGGTAAAATCATTTTGAGCTTGCACATTGTCAACACTATATTTTTCTCCATCTGCTCCACATCACTATACCTTATAACAGTTGAATAAATATCCCGAAAGAAATTTGAAAGTGCGATAAATTATCATTAATATTCCTGGGTAACACCTCACGAAATGAAATTGGCATCAACTTCTGCATGAATACATGACAGTCGTGACTTTTGAACCCAGTAATTTTCATCAGCTCAACCTTAGTACAATGAGATATGTTAGAAGCATATCCATCTGGGAGCTTCAATGCGCTAAGCCACTTACAAATGTTTTCAACCTATTGCTTAGTAAAACAAAATGGAGCTTTTGATTTTGTGTTGTTAGGTCGGAGCCACAATTCCCGCCTGATATTCATTTCCTCCAAGTCTTTACGTGCTTTATCATTGTCTTTTATTTTACCACTCGTATCTATTACGGTGTAAAATAAGTTTTCAAATACATTCTTTTCTATATGTATAACATCTATACAATGACGAAGTGCTAATTTGACCCAATATGGAAACTCAAACCAAATCAGCGAGTGAGTCTAGTTATGACTTTTTCCATATCCTATAGCTCTCAACTTACCATGCTCCTTCCCAGGGGGTGGAAATGTTAGATCATTTAGCTAGCCCAATATGTCGCTGCCCGATAAGCGACCAACAAACCCTTTCTTCTCTGTCTTTCATTGAGCTGTAGACATCTTTCTATAAGCGTGCTCGTGAGGCAAGAATCTCTGAGCGATTCAAAGAAACTAGTTTTCCGATTTATGGCGTAGTTGAGTGCCTTGCACATCCCCATCGCATGGACATCACAACTTACCATGAGTCGACCAACCACTAATCATCCCAAGTGCTTTGGGAAAAGTCAGTGATAGTCCACAACAAGGCTGCCTTCGTCACAAAATTCTACTCGACAGATTTATCAAAAGTCTGAACACCTATTTCCCACAACATCTTAAGTTCATCGACTAATAGCCTGAGGTACATGTTAATGTCTTTTGTAGGATTCTTATCCCCCGGTATAAGTAAGGTCAAGAAAAGATACGGATCCCTCATGCACATTGACGGTGGAAGATTGTAAGATACCATAATCACTGACCAAACAGAATAAGGCTGACTAAAATTATTAAATGGACAGAAGCCATCGGTAGCCATGCCAAGCCTGACATTCCTAACTTCTTCGACAAATTGTGGAAAATTAGCATCAAAATTCTTCCATTCATCTCCATCTGTTGGGTGAGTCAGCTGACCATGCACGACATCCCTTGTTCTATGCCAACTCATATGCTGAGTAGTGTGCGTAGACATGAATTGCTGCTGCAACCTCGGCGCAAGAGGAAAATACCGTAAAATCTTCTTTGGAACATGTTTCTCCTTCCCCCCACGTTTTGTGATCTTGTACCTTGGCGAGTTGCAGATATCACACTGCACCTTATCTTTGTCCTCCCCATAATATAATTTGCAATTCTGCTCACAAGCATCGATCTTCTCATACCCGAGATTCAACCCCTTAACCATCTTCTTCACCTCATAGTAATTAGCGGGCAGCGTATTATCCCTAGGGTAAGAACTCGCTGAGAATATCAAGCAAATCATTGAATCCTCTCTCACTGCAGTCATGCTCATTCTTGAAATGTAAAAGCTTCAATAGCGCAGTAAAGCTTTGGTGTGCTTGTGTCATTTCAGGATCTGATGGAACACTCGATCAGGATAGAAACTTGTAGAAAGCGATTCTTGAATCGTTTGGCTTTTCTTTGAGTTAATCGCTTGCGCGATGCTCATTTTCAGCCTAGTCAATATTGGTAGGGCCATACGCATCAATCAACATCTACATGACGTCATAGTTATCTGATTGCGAATCCCCGTGAATCGATTGGTCTACAATACTATCTGTCCATTCTCTAAACTCAGCTAATTCCCCGTGATGAATCAATACCGAATACCCATCCACAAACCCACGTGAATATAAGTCAAATTTAACTTCATCGACAGTCTTCCATATCATGTTCTTACACTTGAAACACGGGCATCTCATCTTTCTGTTCGGATCATCAACATGTTCTATTGCTTTGTTCATAAAATTAGACACCCCTTTACGGCACGCATCAACTAATCCCCTCCCATCAATTGGTATCCTACAATACATCTAACTCTGATCGACTGACATCTTTAATTAAAGAAAATACCCAATTAGAATATATATGCATGTATTTAGTTTACCTAGTATATATCTCCACTCTACAGAGGTTAAGCTTCTATCCCATTCTTGGATGCGTCTCCTTACTAGTGCCATTCACAATGTGCGTGTTTATAATATTTTAAGAAAATTTCAGCATCACCTCCCCATGGTCTCCAAGTACACGAAATAGACCAAGACAACTTAGTCTAAGTATGCACACGAAGAACATATGTAGAGACACCAGCTGAAAAATCCTCAAAATATTATAAACATGCACCTTGTGAATTAGCACCGACCTAAGTGAGAGACATAACATCCGAGAATAAGGTCCAAGGTGGGGACTATTAGGCATTCACTCCCTCTTGAGTGAATGTCAAAGCAGTTTCTAAGTTCCAAAGTATATTACATATATATATTATTGAATGTATTGAAGAGTAAAGGGAGAGTATTATTGAGTTTATTGAAAATTATGGCAAACTAAGCAAATGCTACTTTGTTTATTTTGTCAATGATAAACTAAGTAAGTGGTACTTAATTAGTTTATGAGAATTGTTATTTGGAATCTATAGAGATTACTGTTCGACATCCACTCTTATATATTTGTCAAACGAGTTTCTAAGTTTCATAGCAGTTGCAGCTGTAATGACTACTAGGCGAAGAGTCAATCTAAGTTTTATATTAGTTGCAGTTGCAGCTACTAGTACTCCAACTTGTTCCTCGGCAGTAATCGGACAAAAAAAGGGTCGTAGTTCTTGTTTGTATCTTATACTCTAATAATAAAGTTAATTGAATTATTGCTGACATTCCTCACTGTTCCATCATAACAGATGACAACATCCCGAAGGAGTTCCATTAAGCTATTGAACAAAGTTCCAAGTTAAGCAACCCTCTAGATGAACGAACGATCACTTCTCTACTATGAATGAATCATTGCCTGGTATGGGTTCAATCCATGACATAGACAGCTTCTCACCACTCCAAATTCCTCAGATGGGTAGTTCTCATAGAAAAAGAGGTGAGACATTCTGTGAGCACTACCCATCTGAGGAATTTGGAGTGGTGAGAAGCTGTCTATGTCATGGATTGGACCCATATCAGGCAATGATTCATTAATTCCTAGTAGAAAAGTGATCGTTTACTCATCTAGAGGGTTGCTTAACCTATAATTTTGTTCAACAACTTAATGGCACTCCTTCCGTATGTTGGCATCTATTATGATGGAACAGTAAGGAATGTCTTCAATAATTCAATGAACTTTATTATTCGAGTATAAGACACCAACAGAAACTACGACCATTTTTTTTAATTGCTGTCGAGGAACCGGTTGGAGTACTATTAGCTGCAACTGCTGTGTCGAACCCTACATAAAAGGAAGTGCTTCATTTAATTTATATGTTATATATTATATTATAGTTAATTTAATTTATATGTTATTATAATTTAGTTTATTATTTTATATTGTGTAAATTTATTTCAAATATATTATGTTATAATAATTTATGTTTATTTAATTTATTAGCTTTGATTTTATTTAATTAGGTTTATTTTTGATGTAATGGAAAACTAAGCAAATGCTACTTAGTTTAAGATAATTATTTTATTTATTTTGATTTATTTATGTATTTTAATTTATTTTTATTATATTATATTATTTAATTTAATTTAATTTAGTTAAATTAAATTTATTTATTTATTTAATTTTTATTTTTTTATATTATATTAATTATTAAAATTAATTAAGTAACATTTAATTAATTTCAATTAAATTAAATTTTTTAATTTTTTTTTTTTTATTAAATTAAATTATTTAATTTATTCTAGTTTATTATTAATTTTATTTTATTTATTTATTAGATATAATATATTAAATTAAAATTAAATTTTTTATTTTATTTTGTATTACATTATAATATATAATTTATTTTTATTAAATTATTTTATATCTATTAAATTATCTTAGTACTAATTAAGAAACTAAGTAAATTCTACTAGGATTATTTTAATATTGGGAAACATAAGAAATATATACACATATATAGTGCCTCCAAATTTTGTAATTGATTAATTCTGACAGAAATTCAGTCGAGAATTCCGTTAGAAATAACAAATTCAACTATAATCCAAATTTCAAACCCAAATTGCAGTATAATTATCATCAAACCCAATATTGCAGTATAAATATCAAACCCAAATTGCAGTAAATATCAAACTGAAATTGCAACATATCAAATCAAAATTACAACATTCCAAACCCAATTTGAACAATATTATAATCAGCCTCAAATCTCAACGATTAATAACAAAATAAACACTAAATTATATATCAAACCCAAATTGAACTACAATTCAACCAAGTTCATCAGTTTCATATATAACAAAATAAATTAAACACCAACACAGCTAAGCCCAAAATCAGTGGCTGACATATAAACCCTAACCCTAGCCCAACTGAGTTGAAGTTAGAAAATTACCTCCTATGACGAAATGCTAGAGACAAAAGAGAGGAGATACCCACGACGTTGCCGCTGATTTTCACCACCGTCGAAAATCCACAGTTCACCACGGAATCCTACCACCGTCATTCGACGGAAGAGAGGAGAGAAGGAGTTGAAGTTTTATAGAGGGGCGAGGGAGTGAAGTAGGGAGGAGGGAGAAGGGAGGAGGGAGGAGGGAGGAGCCAGAGAGTGAGGTTGGAGGGATGCGATATATATCGCTGCTAGAAAGAGAGACGAAGAGCACAGAAAGAAACTGATCGACAGATCTGAAAGACCCAATTAAAATAGATTATTGTCGATGGAGGTTCGGTCAAACATAATTCCATCAATTTTAGTTTATTTATGACAGATTATCGGTCGACCATAAGGCTTATTCAGTCGAGATAGTAATTCCTGGTGGCGCGAAATGTTGGCGCCTTTGGGCAGCCTTACTCCGACTGAATTTAGTCAAATTTAATATATCTCTGACTGAATTAGTTGCGACTGATCATTTCATCAGAAATACATTATTGTCGACAGAATTCAATCCGTCGGAAAGAAATCTGTCGACCTTAATTATTTTTCTTGTAGTGGGGTGATGATTTGAATCAAACAAGATTTATAAACAGTGGATGTAACGAAGGTTTCTCCTAACGAAGTTTCAATAGATAAGTTGTGACGCCCCCCAAAATAGGTATACATCACCCATCTTGGGTCGCCAAATACATGGTACAAAATATAAATACAAACTTAATTATATAACATGAGCTGAGAGTTTTTACACGAATATTGTCTTCTAGACAATATCTGAACTCAAATGGAGTCCTCACTACAATTATTATCACACTATTTCATAGAATAGTGAGGACTACTATGACACCATCTCGGACCATCACTCCCAAATGTGAAACCCCCAAAATAGGTATACATCACCCATCTTGGGTCTCCAGATACATGGTACAAAAATTAAATACAAACTTCTTTTATACAATACGACAAAAGCGTAGCTGAGAGTTTTTACACGAATATTGTCTTCTAGACAGTATACAAGCTCAAAATAAGTCCTCATTACAATTATAATCACACTATTTCACAGAATAGTGAGGACTGCTAATGCAAACATCTCGGACCGTCACTCCATTCCCCGACTAGTCCTAGCTATATTCTCATTTCCTGAAGAAAACAGTGAAAGAAAAGGGTGAGCTTAACTAGCCCAGTAAGAAATATTATGACTAAGATAATGAAGAATAAATTATCCTTAGCCTTCAACAGTATAACAACTGATAGAATATAATAGACAACAAGTTTTAGATCAACAACTCCAGCGGAATAAGCAATCCATTAGAAGAGTCAAGTAGAGCATGATATCTACTATCTTCTATGATTTAAAAAGTTTATCATCAATTTTATCGCTGAGACTCAGCTTAATAAATAAATCACATCATTGAATCATCCCTGCACTACGGGCCAAGGATATTCATGTAATCATCAATGGTCATGGTTATACCAAATAATCCCTGGTCATAATCATACCAATAACTGTCCATCAATGCATTACGGGCCAATGAGGACTTTTACCACATCATTTATAACATTACGGGTCATGATTACACCGAATGATCCCTGGTCATAATTATACCAATCAACAGTCCATCTATGCACGTAAGCCAAAGATGACTTTCATCATAATATAAGCATGAGGACGATGACAATGATATAAGAATTCAATTAAAAGAAAGCAAATGATAAATTTTTAAAGATTTATAATTTAATTTATCTAGAATTCAATAATGATCAAATTGTCAACATGATACTGCTTTGTGGAGTAAAATTCAAGAATGATATTGTATCAAAAATGATTTAGATCGGAAAGAAATCAATTTTTGTCATGAATAGTACTTTGGGTGAATAGTACTCGGGTGAATAGTACCCCATGAATAGTATTTTATGAATAGTACTCATGAATAGTACTTTATGAATAGTATTTTTTAAATAGTACTTGTGAATAGTACTTCGTGAATAGTACCCATAAAAGGAAAATGCAAAAGAAAACGATATTCCATGACGAGTACAAAAGAAAGGATATCTCATACGAGTATAATAGAATATATGAAACTGCAAATGGATTTTCACCCGCCATGCGGTAATCCACGTAAACAGATCATTTCCATAATTTAATAAAGAATGAATACGAATGGTCATTCCCCATGCATGCGGTAGTCCGCGTAGACAGGTTATTCCAACAGAATAATAAAGAATGGAATAACAGAAGAATTTCACCATGCATGCGGTAGTTCACGTAGACAGGTTATTTCAACAGAATAATAAAGAATGGAATAACAGAAGAATTTCACAATGCATGAGGTAGTCGCGTGAGCGAAGTTATTCCAATGAATAATAAAGAATGGAATAATGGAAGAATTTCACCATGCATGCGGTAGTCCACGTGAGCGAGTTATTCAATGAGAATAATAAAGAATGGAATAACAGAAGAATTTCATCATGTATGTGGTAGTCCGCGTAGACAGGTTATTCCAACAAAATAATAAAGAATGGAATAACAATCCTTACGAGTATTGAAAGAAAATAACTCTCTTAATGAATACGAAAGAAATAATACCCCTTACCTCAGAAGAAGACTGAATACTGTTATAGTAAAGTAGCAGTCTTCTCTTCTTCTTTCTCTCTATAACTTCTCTCTCTATAGCTTCTCTCTCTATAATTGCTCTTGTGAGTCTTAGTGAATTGGTGAGAATGAAGGAAGAATGAGCTTCTATTTATAGGAAAACATAGTTTCGATAATTGCACGTTTTGAGCCTTGAAATATTATAGTATAATATATTTATCTTTTCCTTCATTTTTAATTTAGTCCTGCAAGTATTATCTAACTTGCACCACTTCCTCTAATAGTACATCATGTGAATCAATAGTACAATCATGTGAATTAATAGTTTTATACATGTGAAAAAATAATTATAGTATATTATCTTCATCTATACCTCCATTTTTAATTTAGTCATGCAAGTATTATCAATCTTCCACCACCTCCCCTAATAGTACATGCATGTGATTCAATAGTACACACATGTGAACAAATATTTATAAGCATGTGATTAATAGCAATTAATTGCTTATTTATCCGATTAATTACCCGTTTGGTCAATATAAACTCCAGAAATCAATTATTATCGAAATAAATGTCGATTTCCATTAACACTAATAATCCCAACACAATAGAACTATCAATTTCATCTTTAATCAACACGAACTTATTCATCATTAATATTATAACTCACAATATTTAACAACCAGATCATTCCCAAGAAAGAGGGGGCTTTTCGATAAGAATTTCTCCCTATTGGCGCGCAATTAGGTGACCAATCCTCTCATCGACAGAACTTTCTAGACATAAAAGAATGCATAGAATCGGTATCAAATAAGGTATAGACTTCGCAAGAGTTTATGCTTAACTTACCCGTCATAACTTCGTTCAGGTTTCTCGACAAACGCTCTCACTTAAACTACCGACTTTGACTTGTCTGGGATAGCCTTTCGCGTCACCATCCCAGCTGGACTTGACTTCACTACACGACAAAATCGAGCTAGGTGACCTTCTCTTCTATAATTGAAACATGCTTTGGGTTGCTGCGTACAGTTTGGACAGATGTGTCCCTCTTGTCCGCATTTGTAACATACGACCGGTGGTCATTCTCCTTCCTTCGAAATGGGTGCTGGTGCTGCTGTCTTTTCATCATTATTGAACCTTCTCTTCTTGAAATTTCCACTTCTATTATCTTGGCCATGATTACCACCGAAGTGGTTACCATTCTTGGCATGATAATTTTCCCCATGATGGTTATCGTTGTTAGATGGCCGTTGCCCCGTCTGATTATTATCTTGTTGTTGGTCGTT